>BSBK01001023.1:342500-942500 GCA_027943335.1 Chamaecyparis obtusa | reverse complement strand
AAACAAGTTGGATGAAAAACGGGCTTTGGCACAATGGGCCACTGAAGCGACGCAGCAAAGGAGGAAGGTCTGGCACGATAAGCATCTCCGACGAATGCAGTTTACCCCAGGCCAATTGGTTTTAAAATACAACGGGCGAAATGAAATCAAGCCTGGAAAATTCAAAGTAAAATGGATTGGGCCCTACAAAGTACGAGAGGTGGCTGCCAATGGGTCTGTGAAGCTGTGGACCCTCGACGGACGGGAAATTCCGGACGCGGTGAACGGGTCGAAACTGAAAGTCTATCATGAACGACCGACGGCCACACCGCGAGCGTCGGGTACTTAGAAAATTCAAAAAAATTATTGAAAATTGAAAAAAAAAAAAAAAAAAAAAAATTGAAAAAAAAAAAAAAAAAATTGAAAAATTGAAAATTGAAAAAAAAAAAATTGAAAAGTTGAAAAAATTGAAAAAAAAAATATATAAAAAATAAAAATTTTTTAAAAAAAGAAAAAAAGAAAAAGTGCAGAGTAACATGTCCGTACGGTACCGTACGACATGCATCTTAATGTTTTAACACCGTACGGCAGGTATATTAGCACCGTACGACGCCAGGCATAGAGGAAATTGCTATCGAACTTGGCCGTACGATCAACTGGCGTGTGCGGATAAGGACTTGTTGTACGGCACCGTACACTTTGGAGGAGTAGACCGTGCATCACCGTACGGTTTTGAGTGCCGTACATTGCCGTATGGAAAGGGTATAATTTCGTAATATCAAATCTGAAGACCGTACGGAGCCGTACGGATGTAGCCTGCCGCATTGCATGGACCGTACGTGCAAGGAAGAAAAACAAAACGTGAAGGCATTCAGGATCGTACAGCATGAGGAAGTGAGTACGTCAAATAACAGTTAAGTTGCATATATGTCGTAAGGGTCCGTACGGCCCTATAGTATATAAGAGATCAATTTTTTTTGGCAAAGACGTCTATACACATTGTCTTTCATTGCGTCTAAGGAAGACTTGGGATTGTCGTACATAGCATTGGGGCGTGTGAAGGGAAAGCATCAAAGAGGAAATTCATATGGTATACTAAAAAAAAAAAAAAAAAAAAAAAACGACGACAAAACAAAGCAGCTCATATTGAAGAACAAATGGTACCGAAGGGAAGGGCATGAGCAGGAAGTAAGGGAAACATAAGCGGTTTGTAGAAAAGAGCATGGGAGCATACGAAAATCACAAAATTAGTGTGTTTCATAGACTTTGAAGGTGCTAAATTGGTCTTGGCGGCGGGGGCGCTGCCCCTCGACCCCGCTGGGGGCGTTGCCCCCTAGACCCCCAGTCGGTTTAGTTATCAACCCTTGGAGAGTGTGACCAGTTGATGAGACCTGCCGCTGCTACATATTTGCATATTGGAAAAAGTACATTGGCTGAAGGAAGTTGATTTGTACGACAGAAGTATTTCAAAAATCAGTTACGAACCGTTATTACACAGTACAAAAGGATGAGCTCAAGGCAACAGCAGAGTTCTTGGAGACAAAAATTGCAAATTTCCAAACCAGCCAGTAGTAGCAGACCAAGGGTTTCACATTCCAGAAGCATGGACAGGAAACAGAAGCACCGTCCGCAGCAGGCCCAAAAAGAAGTCACCTGGAAGACTGTGACATTTGAAGGGCTGAGCGGAGTGGAATGCCGTACATGGTGGGAGCAGACTCCGGATACCAATTTCTTGAAGGGACAGATTCGGCGGGCCGGAGTTCATTGGGCAATACAGATGCCGTTGCCTTCCATTAAGGAGTACGAGGGTCCTCTGAGGGGGATGATTGATACATTTGACCGGTTCAGCCGACGGAGTACATTGAAATATTGTGGTACAGAGATTCAGATTTCATTCACAGCTCGAGAGATTTCGAGGGTGTTTGGTATTCCTGGTACACAGGGCAGGAAAATCGACTTAAAGCCGAGGAAGCTGACCAGAGAAGACAAGGAGAAGTATATTAAGCTGGTTTCAAGAAATTTGTCTCAGCAGGAGTTCGAGTCATTGCTTGGCTCTTCTTCCCGGAATCGAGGACTTAAAAAATCATTTGTGGCCCCAGGTGAATGGCGATGTTTGATGGATATCGTGAAGAGCAGGTTGACCGGGGCGAGTAGGGCATCCGACATTGCCCTTACACATTTGGTTTTCATGAACGGGATCCGCCAGGGGACAGTATATGATTGGGCTTCAGTGATGGCGGAGAGGCTGTACGAGTTTATGACTCTACAGCATAGGACGTTTTACATGCCCCATATTGCCATAGGGTTGTTTCTGAATGCTGCCCGAGAACAGATTCCGGCGGAGAAGCTGAGGCCACAGCCGGTGGACATTGCGACGGGAGAGCCTCTCATCTTTCATTGGCGGCACTTGGATGCTGGAGGGGTACAGACAGGACTGAAGAGGAAGCGTCAGGCCCTCTCTGAGTCGGAAGGGGAGAATGTGGACAGTGGACGGGAGGAGTCCAGTGAGGACTCGGAGGAGGAGGAAGACAGTGAGAGTGAGGCAGTAGGCGGATCGGACACTCCCGACACAAAGGCACTGACTTCACCATCTGGGGTTGTACCAGTTTCGACTCCGACTGAGAGTGCACCACCTCTTGTTTTATTCACACCACCCGCACCCTCGGTGACTGTTGCAGCGGGGCCCTCTGTACCATCCGGTACCACATTAGAGGCCGTACCAGTACCACCGTTCGGAGAGCTCCGGGCTCCTGTAGTATTACACCCGACGGGCCAGACTTTAGAGCCACCTACAGTTCAGCCAGCTGATGCAGGACAGACTAGCGGAGATGGTGCTCGAGGCTCAGAGCAGGTTACTTTGGAGGTTGTGGGCACTGAGGCGTTTGTGCGGGTTGCGCCAGGGGTATTGGAGGAGGCGCCACCTCAGACGGTGCCGACAGGGGTTGGGGACCCGAACTCTCGAGTGTTTTCTTGGCTCGCGCAGTTCAAGATGTCTCCCATCGCCATGGCAGCCCCGAGTTCCCTGTCGCCTGACAGAGCAGTAGTAGAGATTGTTGATTTGGATACAATGATGTCGCCACCCCGTGAGGAGCCAGCAGAAGGGAGTGAGATGTGTGAAAGACCTGATCCTGTGGAGGAGCAGAGACAGCCGGTTGAGGCTTGGGAGGAGTCACAGAGGGCGATGCCACTGAGGGAGACCGCGCAGACAGTATGGGAGCAGTACTTGGCGGATGTAGCTGCTGCAGGCCAGCGGGTCGTCGCCTCAACAGAGCTTCAGGGCCAGGAGAAGGTTGCTGAAGAGTTGGAGCGCCTTTTGACATTTGTACGGGTTGGCTGTCCACAGGCATTCGTCGAGTGCTTTGAGGCTCGGGGATGGCCTACACAGGAGACTCTCACTATGTTGGAGGATTGGGCTCTTCGGGTGCCAGCAGGAGAGAGCCGACTGCAGGGTCTTATTCGGGAATTGGAGCAGGCATTTCGAGAGGAGTACTTCACTCTCAGACGCTCGGAGCACGCTTCTTCAGTGCATCAGGCTACGGGCTTGGCGGCTGAGGCAGCTCGGGAGGAGGCAGTTTCCCATCTCACAGCCTTGGAGACAGTAGTGGTTCAGGAGAGGGAGTCCTGGGAGGTTGAGCGGAGCACCATGAGGTCAGAGTTGGACACACTACGGGCAGAGCGGGATTTATTGGAGACTCGCTTGAATTCAGCTATGGAGGCTGCGGATGCAAAGGAGAAAGCAGTGTTAGAGGCAGCCAGCATGGTTCGGACAGCGATGGAACTGAAGATGCGAGCAGAGCAGGCTTTGCAGACCCGGACGAGTCAGGTCTATGAGTTGCGAGCCCAGATTGCTTCAGCACCGGCACCAGCTGGACCCTCATCTTCAGGGATGCTTCCTACGCCCCCTTCTCAGTAATTTGTAATAGGCTCCATTTTGTCTATGTTTTCTTTTGTCAGTCGTCGGAGCCGACTTCTTTTATGGGGGGGATGATGTTGTCGGTATATTTTGTATGTACGGGAGTTATGTAATAAACTTATGTTAAGTTATGTTGATCTTGGCGGTTAGCACCGAGAGTGTGAACCGTTACGACGCGACGTTTCGGTCGTGTCCCTTCGGAGGCTTTATGTATACTTTGCTCAGATTGGGAATAGGACGATTTATGATTTGGTTTTCTGAGTACTTTATGTTTACCGAATTGCAATACTTTCCTGTGTTCATGTTTATCAGTTAATGTGTGTTTATGCAACTATTCTTGTTGACCCGAGAGGGAAAACAAAAATTATAAGATGCGGCCTCTTGCTGATGGTAGTTCATCTGGAATTGATCACGGCTCCTTCAGATAAAATTCCTTCTTAATCACTCCCACGGTTTATGATTCTCTGTAAATTGGACCAAACCTCTAATCATGTGATCGCCTCTACTTCTGGGCACGTGAACTGTAGATAGCTTGGACTGCAAATGTATAATCTACTGCAGTGATGGTTGATGGTGCCTAGTCTGCGGTACCTTAGGTGTCTGCTTCCTCCTTGGATGTCGTGAGAAAACTCCTATTGCCATGCAAACTCAAATCATGAAACTCGCATCCTTGGCCATGAAAAGAATACTCGATCATTTGACCTCTACTGATGAGCAGCTTAATATCACCGAAACAGTTTCAATATGTTCAAGATTGATACAAGATCTCATATATTGATGCGCTTCAACAAACTGTATACTGGTCTTCAAAATGCTGTCTGTATTCAGCGTACAATGCCTATCTTTATGTTTGATAATATTGGTAATTTGACAATATTTTAATTGTTTGTATTAAGTTGGTTGTCACTCTCGGATAATTGTAAGTGTCGGTCAGTTGACAGTTGTGTTCCACTTGGAAACCGTTGCATCCTTTAAATTTGTTGTGTATCATCAAGGAAGGTAGTGTGCTATAGTGGATGAACTACAATTCTTGGTCGACCATCTCTAGTCTTCTCTATAATAATTTCATGAGCGAATAAAGACATTTTAATCCTATATTTAGTACACACTGCCATCTTTGTTATTATATCATGTTAGTGATTTATCAAATATAGCAGTAAACATTTGGTGTCGGAGCCTTAAAAGAAATGGGGTCAAAGTTGCATGATTCATGCCCTTAGATCCCAACAAAGGTGAGAAGGGGCCACAAGGTGGTCAAGACCAAGTGATTAGACAATCTTTAAGGATTGTACATGTTGTCCTCAATTTGTATTCGCAAAATTGGGGCAACCTATGGAAAATTTCGTAGAATAAACTCTCTAAGGAGTTTTCTTAGTTGTCTTGTTTGATTTTGGTTTTGTTTTTACCCTAGGATTTTGGCATTTTAAATTTCACTCCTTTCGAGCTATCTTAGGACTCAATTGGAGTTGTATATCAAAAGTTATTAATGAATTAAGGGTACTGTAGGTGGGTTTTTTAGTCCCGACTACATATCTTTATAATCAATTAGAATCTTGCCTAGGTGGGCTTTTCGTTGACCATTGCATAACATCATGAGTGTTATTTACATGCAAATGGATTTAAAACTCCATCTTTATATATTTGGATAAGGATGTATGAGTTTTAAATGAGTTTATAATCTGAAGGTGGGTTTTTAAACTCCAATTACATATTTTCTTTTTTAAAAGTTTGCTCGTAAATACACATGAGAATACCCATCATGTGCAAGGGTGGTGATTTTTGTGTCTATTGCACGTCTTAAATCATGTTTGAGCACGTGTTTTATTTTAAAATCCATTATAAGTCAATAGTGGCAATTTAAAATGCATTTAAATATATTTAAAATAAAGTTACAAACACATATAAATGGACAAAAACAGCCCATCATAAGTCTAAAGGTGGTGATTTTCTATCTCTTTGCATATACAAGCTACGCATATATTAAAAAAAATTAACATGTATGTGTTTTGCATTTAGAAACCCGTCTAAGCTCTAAGGTGGCAGTTTTTGTCTCCATTACATGCTTTTATATGCATTGAAATGCATGTATTTTCCTTCTAAAAACCTGTTATGAGTCTTGAGGCGTGCAAAGTGCATTTAAAGCCTGTATAGGGCATTATAAGCTGCTTTTGTATGTGCAAACTCTTTCAAAAAGCCCATCATTTATGCATTATGAAGGGAGAATAACATTTTTAATCAAAAAAACATCATTAAAGCATATGTATTATGAGCTAAAAAGCCCATTTTTGGGTATTTTAACCTGCATTTTTCTTTCTCTAGGCCCAAATGGTGATTTTAATGGCCTTTGCATGTTTTAATATGCGTACAATCAAGTGTTTGACTCCATAAAGCCCGTTTTAGGGCATTTTATGCAAAAACATGGTTTATAGAAGCTGCGTTTGAAGTGGTAAAGCCAGCTTTCATAAAAAATGCACACTACAACAACATTTTGGGATGTGATTTGTTTGTGGAAGAGCGTATTTAGAAGGAAGCATTTTAAACTTGTATCATGCCTCATAAAACTCATATAGAGCACAAAAACAGGATTTTTGAGAAAAGAGAATGTTTGTCAACTAACAACAGCAAGTAAGAAGTCGTCCAAGGTGAATACACAATATGCAGCTTGTTCTTCATCAAAACCGCATGTGTCTTCTATATATGCCATTTTTGGATTCGTTAGCATTTTGACTTGCATCTTCAAGTAAAAACTTTGTATTTCAAGGTTGAATCAGTCATAGAGGAGCTATTCTCAAGCAAATTTCTTCTCACACAGCCATTTGTCTAAAATTCATGGAGGACTGAGTTTTGGTGAGAAGATTTAATCAAACTCTTTCATCTATATAGCTGCAAATTGGAGGTCTTTCTTGGATCCGAAGTCATTGAGATTTGAAAGATTTGTAGTCTTTGAATGAGAGCATTGGTTTTCACAACAATGCAAGTTCTTCCCAAGAAGAGATGCAAGTTCTTCCCTTCATGAGAAAACTCCAAACACCCATTTTTCTTGCATGTGTAGTCGGGATTGAAAACCCTATTCATAAGGTTGTTCTATCCAAGAAGAAGAAGGTTTTTCCCCTATATGTAATGCAAGCTAAAAAACCCACCTATAAGTGTTTTCCACACACTTTTGATGCTCTTTTCAATGCGTAGAAATGAGCATAAAGAACCTGTTTGCAAGAAGCAAGTACTTTCCAAAATGACTTGTAATGAGCCTTAAAAACCCCACTTACAAGAGGATGCAAGGAGGTGAAAAATGGAATGATGACAACATAGAAAGCTTTCAAGACTGATTTCAAGCAGGCGATTGGTTGATGCCATCAATACAGAACAATTAAGAATGCAGATTCATATTCCGGTTCGAGATGCTTTCACCAAACCAAAACACATCAATCATCAGGCATCCTGTAGCAGCATGAGGACCAATAAAGGATGATGGAATAGAAGTCATGTCTTGTAATAGAAGAAATGTAAAAACAAGATGTAATTGCATGTGATAGTATCAAGTGCAAAGTTGTTTCATGTAATTATGTTGCAAGTGCTTTAAGCCTTGTAGCATTGAATAAGTCAAAGTTAGTTAGTTAAAGAATAAGTCAAGGTGGTTAAGGGTTTTCCCCTTCTTTCTCCACTTTTCTCTCCACTCTTTTCCTATATAAAAGAGGGAGCTCATTGTAATTTTTATCTTTTGGGCGAGGCAAGAAAATTCTGCCAGTTTGTATATGCACTCTAAGACTTTGAGCTTAGATGTAAATCTGAATTTCTTTCAATAAAATAGGCAGGTTGTTTTGAGACTTTGTGCTAATCTAACATGTTATGTGACGACATTTTCTTGAATTGATCGTGAGTTTTAATGCATTGTTCAAGAGGGATTTGAATTCAATTGTACAGACTTTGAGTTGCCTATTGTATTCAGAGTCAATTTGAATTTTTGAAGACATTGTGCTGCAGGAGGACAAATTGTTATAGTTAGTAGTGGCTGAATTACTTAGAATTGAAAGACTTTGGGCTTCTATTGTAAGTATTTTAATTAAGTTTGAGAGTATCCAGTAAGAGACTTTGTGCCATACTGGTTATTTTGACTATTGAATCCTCATTCAAAATAAGTGCAGGAGACTTTGGGTTCTTGTTTTTGTTTGCCAAATATATAAGTAGACTGTTGTCTCAGGTGTTGTTCTTATGTCAACTCCTGAGCCACCGGTATTATCGTAGAAATAGATACCTTTTGTAAAGTTTAAAAGTTGTTGTTATGTATAAGTCATACCTGAAGAAAGAGGAAGTGATTAAGAAGAACCACTCTTTTGTTAATTTCAATTAGGTCTCTCTTGAAGCCACGTACGGTAATAAGGGAGTCTCCCCTATTGTTGAGAGGAGAGAGAAATCTCATGAGACGTTGCCTAAACTCACAATTTTGTAAGTTGTGGTCATAGTGACTTAAAAAAAATTTAGCCAACAGTTTTTGGCGACTCTGTTGAGGACACGACACGCATTTGAGAGCCTCATGTTGTCATTTGAAGTATGCATATGCCCTATTCACTATAATTAATTTCTTTTAGTTTTTCAAGCTTTAACCAAAGACATGTAAATGGTTGTCCAAGGTCATTGGGGACATGCTTTTGTCCATTAAATTTGACTCCACCTATACATGCTCTTCCTTATGGCTCACAAAAGAATTTTCCCAAGTTTTTCGTTGATGGACAACAACATCCTGATGAACATATTTCTGCTTTTTAGATTGCATGCGGTGTTCATGGTGTTGAACATGAGGATATGTCTGTGAGATTGTTCATGGAAACTCTCCAAGGCGTAGCTGCTGATAGTTTTACCATCTACCACCATAGACTATCACAAACCGGGCTACTCTCATTGCCAAGTTTGAAGAAAGGTTTAAGCCTCCTGAAGATGCTCATGCCCTGTTGGCTCAACATGCTCAGTTAACGAAGGTGTCTCACGTGTCTATGCATGAATTTGTTGCTCATTTCAATAAGTTGACACGAAGGATTCCAGTTGTTGCTCAACCTACAACTGCAGATTTGAAGTGTTTCTTTGTTAATGCTCAAATTCTTGAAGTCAGTTTTGTGTTAAGAAGAGAAGCCTGGACTACTCTTGTAGCAGTACAAACTTTGGCAATTGAAATCGAAGATGATCTCCTTCTTGACGGGCAAATAAGAATAGAAGTAAGTGGGTTTGAAGAAAGTTCTTTTTCTTCGGATTCATTTTCTTCCATCACAAGGAAGGATCTTGCGGTGGAGAGGTTGGCAAATGGGTTGCTTGCCCTCAAAAAGAAAATAGCTCAAGGTATGTTCTTCATTCCTCATGAGGATGTACCAAGAAAGCCTCTATCAATTGTTGCTCGTAGTCTTGCTAGTGGGAATCAACAAAGGTTAGTTTCATCACCAAAGAAGCTTGCTATTGAGGCACAATTAGCGAAGGCAGCAACAAAGCACCCTGAATCCGAAGTTAGTGATCTTGCTATTCTCTTCCAGGAAAAGGAAGCAAACATAGCTGATGACTCTTATTTCTGGTTCATGCAATCTCAAAAAGTCATTGATGAAAATCAAAGAAGTGAAACTCATATGTCTGATGTTCAAGCGAATGAAAGGGATCATGTCATTAGACATGAAAAGATGGGAAAGCAAGCAAGTCCTAGTCAAGTTGAAAATAATACACTTGTGTCTCAAGGTCATGAACTTGAATACACTTTGCATGAATGTCCTACCCCAAAGCTTGAAAACGAACTTCTCAAAAACAATCAAGACTTTCCCAAGTTTCAAGTTTGTGAACATGCTGAGGTATGTAGTACGACTATATCTTCATCTAAATCATATGAGCAGAATATTTACAATCATCCTGAGGTTGCCACAATTGATGAACCAGTCAAGCAAGACGCAGCATGCAAGCATAGATCAGTCTTTGTTCGATCAAGGGGATGTCCCATAAAACATCTCGCTTGGTTGGAGGCCAATGGTGGAAAGTCAATAGTTTCACTTGAACCTGAGCATGAAGATACAATTGAATAAGAGGATAAATAGGCATCTGCAATTTAGCAGGAACAGTTTGAATTCATCGACTTTCTTTGCAGTAGCAATACATATGATTCATCTCAAGAAGGTGAATTTGTTCATCTATTCCGAGAGGTGTTACATCAAGCATTGACATCATTGCTCCACCTATTCGTGTTTCATGGTTACAAAGTTGCCTATGAACATGCAAGGTACTGCAAGTTGCTGAAAAAAGGTAGCTACTTTGCTGAGCTAGTAAACGGTTTCATCTGAAAGGTTGCATTGTCAGATATATTTAATTAGGCACGTTTTCCTTGTTTTCAATAAGTGCATTTGCATAAGTTTGTTTTGTTTTAATTTTAAATAGGTTTTCTTTGCGTCATCCTTTTTGTTTTATGTATTTGATGCTTGATTCTGTAGCCCAATGGATACTAAGGCACTTGGAGATTCTGGATTCTACATTCCTTGTTGTTTCAAAGAGCAAACGAGCTAGGTTCCCTAGTTAGAGCCTTCTGTTGTCCTCAATTTTGTATTCACAAAATTGGGGCAACCCTATGGAAAATTTCGTAGGATAAACTCTCTAAGGCGTTTTCTTAGTTGTTTTGTTTGATTTTGTAATGTCCCCGATTTTAGGCCTTTGGGATTAGCTTATTTCAGTGACCCTTGTAAGCTAATCAAGTTGTCAGAGGGGGTCGTTTGGCAAAGGTTTCAACTCTAGAGATCTCAGATGCCAGGATTGCTCTTCATTGGGGTTAGATTGGCCGACTTACTATTTATAGTAAGTGGTATTTTTGGTATTGCTATGTTTGGCAGAGCGCCTGTGCAGTGGTCAGATGATTCAGTGCTTCTTATGCAGATTCTCCAGTTTGAGGGACTTACTATTTTTAGTAAGTCTATTTTGGTCTGGTTGTTATTTTTGGCAGGGCAGTGTATGATTTGGATGCTGTGCCATAATTCAGGATGCTATTGTTGGAAGTTTTTATAACATCGCATTATATTTGAAGTTATTAAATTAAGTCTATTTTAATTAATAACTTATGCAATTATATGCTATAATTTGATTGTGTGTTGAAGAAGGCTCTTAAGTGAAAGGTGTAAAGAAGAAGTCTTCATTAAAAGCTTATAAATAAGCCTTGTGAATGGGATTTCATTCACCCATTGTTATTTTGATAAAATTGAAAAGTTGAAAAGTGAGTCTTGAGGAGAAAATCGAATTTCATGAAGGAGTGCTAGGGTTTGGGTGCTTGGTCTTCAGCTTTTGGACAAATCAACAAATTCTTGGTTGGAAATTGCAGAGACTTATTAGCAAATCTGAATGCCAATGTTTGTGATTATGTTTCCCTTGTATAAATTCTGAGTTATGGATTCCGTATAGAATTTGCTGTAGCCGTACGGAATTTGCTGGTGATTTTTGGTGGCACGTGAATGGCAACGAATCAGTCATTGTTTCTTCTATTTGCGTGATAGTTTGGCAGCTGTGTTGACTATTGTGGAGACTGAATTTATTGGTTATAGGCTGCGGCTTTGTTAGTGATTTCTTTGCATGTTTGGAGGCTGCATTAAGGATCTAGGAGGGCTGCGTTTTTGTTTGAGAGCTGAGAACAACTATTATCGAGGCTGCGTGACTTTCCTAGCAGCTATGACTACATTTCCTAAGTGCTGTGTATGATACCAAGGAAAAGGTGTCACTTGACTTTTGAAGATATTCTAATAAGGTGCTGCTCCTTAATTAATATATGTAATGATTTTAATAATTTTTCAACCATGTGAATGAATTATTAATGAGCTTTGGAATCAGATTTAAATTGCTGTTGGTTGTCAAGTTATTTTGGTTGTTGGAAAATTGCAAAGGTTATAATTCTTTTAAAATTCAATAGAAATTTGCAAATAAAATTGAGTTAGAAGCTAGATTGCAATTGAGAGACAGTTGGGCTCATCACAGATATTGGTTTTGTTTTGTTAATATTGTAGCCTTTACGGCTAAGATCAATCGGACACTTGAGAATAATAATAAAATATTAGTGCGATTTTATAATAATAAGAATATTATTATAAATGCAAATATATATATGTGAATTAGCAATTAAATTGAGGGCCCAAGCTAGGCCAGGTCAGCACTCTTAGAGGAAGGTGTATAATTGTTATAGTCACATATATATATTGGTGTGATTCTTGGAGAGGAGACACCAAAAACATAACGTGCTTTCTCTCCTTCAAGAATCAGTCATCCTTGAGTATTCAAGAGCAGCGATCTTAGTTTAGCAAATTCGAGCATCCTAGAGGAGCGAATTACAAGACATTGAAGGAAGGTTGAAGATCAGTGATGAAAGGATTTGCTTTGTGGATCGGGGATCCTCAGCAAATCATTGAACATCAAAGGCAATCATATTCATGGGATTTGAAGCAATCATTGTAGAGCAGGGCTAAATGCAGATCGATATTATATCTCAGATATAATATGTTGGCAGATTATTGGAGGGCAACTTGAAGTATATTAAGGATCTGAAGTCATCTCCTTCAAATCCGGGTACTATCCATACTTGCTTGTGTATATTATATATTTTATCCTGTGCTTAGTATTTGTTAAACCTCTATAGATTGATATATTCCTTGCTAAAATCTGAAATATACTAACAGTTTTTACCCTAGGATTGTGGCATTTTAAATTTCACTCGTTTCAAGCTATCTTAGGCCTCAATCGGAGTTGTATATCAAAAGTTATTAAGGAATTAAAGGTACTACAGGTGGGATTTTTAGTCCCGGCTGCATATCTTTATTCTTTAATTAAAATCTTGCCTAGGTGGGCTTTTCGTTGACCATTGAATAACATCCCGAGTGTTATTTACATGCAAATGGAAATAAAACTCCATCTTTATATATTTGCATAGGGATGTATGAGTTTTAAATGAGTTTATAATGTCAAGGTGGGTTTTTAAACTCCAATTACATATTTTCTCTTTTAAAAGCTTGCTTGTAAATACACACAAGAATACCCATCATGTGCAAGGGTGGTGATTTTTGTGTCCATTGCATGTCTTGAATCATGTTTGAGAATGTGTTTTGTTTTAAAATCCATTATAAGTCAATAGTGGCGATTTTAAATGCATTTACATATATATAAAATAAAGTTACAAACACATGTAAACGGACCAAAATAACCCATCATAAGTCTAAAGTTGGTGATTTTCTATCTCTTCGCATATACATGCTACACATATATTAAAAAAATTTAACATTTATGCATTTTACATTTAGGAAACTGTCTAAGCTCTAAGGTGGCGATTTTTGTCTCCATTACATGCTTTTATACATAGTTGAAACACTTAGACTCGACAATAACTTTAAAGGCCCAAAATTTTTGAAAAACTCGGAATCGCCAAAAACTTGGTAAATAAATCAGCAATAAATCGACACTTTTATCGAACATTTGAAAATAATATCTTAAAATATTTTTTAAAAACACATATTATTCATAAAATTATATATATATATATATATATATATATATATATATATATATATATATATATATATAACTATGAAGCATTAAACAATGAAATAATATTGAATAATAAAAATATATAAAAGCATAAAATATTATATATTATTAATATATTTACCACATTATGAATATGTAATATTATTTTATATATATTTATATTAATAAAATGATAATTAATAAATATAAAATATTAATATATATGTCTAAACTATATATTGAAACTATAGACATATATAGTATAAGTTCATTTTTGGCGTATTATTTTCTAAATAGCCCTAATCCCAATTCCCATGCAAGTCGATGAAAGCAAGTAATATAATATAAGAGTTTTATAATTAGATGAACAGGAAGTATTGTCGTCGGGCATCTACCAAGAAGTAATGCTGATGAACAAGAAGTAATGCCATTGGGCATTGTCGAACTCTTCTTCACACTTACTGTCGCCACGTGCAACCTTAGGGCATCATCGAACAAAGGAAATAAAATGAACAATGGAAACATTAAAGTTTAAGGCAACACTTTTTTAAACTTAATTTTTTTGACTTTTCAAAAGCCAAATTTAACGTAGAAATCTCACGCATTGTCGCAGGTTATTGACATTTATCGCATCACACAATTTTCATTAAACCGGCACCGAGTTTAACAACAATAAAATCGCCCAGCATATTTAGGTGCGATTCTAGCGATATATAGCAGAGATTTTCAACCATGGCTTTATATGCATTGAAACACAAGTATTTTCCATCTAAAAACCCATTATGACTCGAGGCATGCAAAGTGCATTTTAAAGCCCGTATAGGGCATTATAAGCTGCTTTTGTATGTGTGAACTCATTCAAAAAGCCCATCATTTATGCATTGTGAAGGGAGAATCACGTTTTTTTATCACAAAACGTCATTAAAGCATATGTATCATGAGCTAAAAAGCCTGTTTTTGGGTATTTTAACCTGCGTTTTTCTTTCTCTAAGCCCAAATGGAAGTTTTAATGGCCTTTGCATGTTTTAATATGCATACAATCATATGCGTTTGACTCCATAAAGCTCGTTTTAGAGTATTTTATGCAAAAAAATGGTTTATAGAAGCTGCGTTTGAAGTGGTGAAGCCAGTTTTCATCAAAAATGTCAAATACAACAACGTTTTTGGATGTGATTTGTTTGTGGAAGCCTGTTTTTAGAAGGAAGCATTTTAAACTTGTATCATGCCTCACAAAACTCGTATAGAGCACAAAAACAGGATTTTTGAGAAAAGAGAATGTTTTCCAACTTACAACAGCAAGTAAGAAGTCATCCAAAGTGAATACACATAATATGCAGCTTGTTCTTCATCAAAACTCTGTGTGTCTTCTATAGATGCCGTGTTTGGATTCTTTGGCATTTTGACTTGCATCTTCAAGTAAAACCTTTGTGTTGCAAGCTTGAATCAGTAATAGAGGAGCTATTCTCAAGCAAATTTCTTCTCACACTCGGCCATTTGTCTGAAATTCATGGAGGACAAAGTTTTGGTGAGAAGATTTAATCAAACTCTTTCATCTATATAGCTGCAAATTGGAGGTCTTTCTTGGATCCGAAGTCATTGAGATTTGAAAGATTTGTAGTCTTTGAATGAGAGCATTCGTTTTCACAACAATGCAAGTTCTTCCCTTCATGAGAAATCTCCAAACACCCATTTTTCTTGCATGTGTAGTCAGGATTAAAAACCCTGTTCATAAGGTTGTTCTACCCAAGAAGAAGGTTTTTCCCCTATATGTAATGCAAGCTAAAAAGCCCACCTATAAGTGTTTTCCACGCACTTTTGATGCTCTTTTCAATGCGTACAAATGACCATGAAGAACCTGTTTGTAGGCAGAAAATACTTTCCAAAATGACTTCTAATGGGACTTGAAAACCCCACTTACAAGAGGATGCAAGGAGGTGAAAAATGGAATGATGACACCATAGAAAGCTTTTGAGACTGATTTCAAGCAGGCAATTGTTTGATGCCATCAATACAGAACAATCAAGGATGTAGATTCATATTCCGGTTCGAGATGCTTTCACCAAACCAGAACACATCAATCATCGAGCATCCTGTAGCAGCATGAGGACCAATAAATGATGATGCAATAGAAGTCGTATCTTGTCAGGCACTTAGATTATTTTCATCATGTATTTGTAATTTGTATTTGATAGATTACATGTAATGTAAAAACAAGATGTAATTCTATGTGATAGTATCACGTGCAAAGTTGTTTCATATAATCATGTTGCAAATGCTTTAAGCCTTGTAGCATTGAATAAGTCAAAGTTAGTTAGTTAAAGAATAAATCAAGGTGGTTAAGGGTTTTCCCCTTCTTTCTCCACTTTTCTCTCCACTCGTTTCCTATATAAAGGAGGGAGCTCATTATAATTTTTATCTTGTGTACAAGTGTGATGAGCCCAACTAGCTCTCAATAACAAACTAGCTTCTTTCCCAATTTAATTCGCAATTATTTTATATTTTAAAACATGTAAATCTTTTTTTTTGTAATTTTCTCAATATGTAAAACATCCAACAACAACTATTCAATTTAAATGCTTACAAACTTATTAAAATTCAAGTATTTGAAACCTCTTAAATAACAGTTCATACAATTTAATGCAAGAGGCACCTTAAGAGAATGACGCAGCTACTAAGGAAGTCATGCAACCTATATAGAAGTTATCTCCAGCCTTCATGTATTGACGCAACTTCCAGAAATAAGAATACAACCACCAAATGACTGTTACGCAGCTCTATTGATAATAACTAATGCAATGAATCTGTACACAGCCACTTCCTATTGTATCAAACCTTCCCAGATTTCAAACGCAACTCTCCAAGAATTAACGCAGCACAAGGGTTATTATTGCAGCCCCTCTATATGTTAGTGCAACCTCCAACACAGTGCGGTCACCAAAAGAAAATGGAGCGCAGCCCAAACAAGGAATTTGCAGCTCCTAAGAACTGCTTGCAGCTCTCAACAATAACAGTACAGTCTTTAGCAATTCCGTACGGCATCCACAAGCTTCAGATTTAAAGCAAGGAAAACATACTCACAACAATGGCATTCTGATTACTAGCAAGTCTCTGCAATTTCCAGCATAAGCTTGATGTTTTCTCCAAGTATGAAGACCAAACATCCAGTAAAGAAGATTGATATTCTCTCCAAAATGAAGACCAAATATCCAAACCCTTGCACACTTCAAGGAATTTTGATTTCCTTCTCTAAGAACAAATTTCACAAATTCATCAAATTGACATAAGGTGTTTTAGAATGAGCTCTTATGTCCCTTTTTATTCCTTCTTGTGAGATCTCAAACACAATCCTTACCAATGTGAGATAAATAGATATACTTTTCTTTTTAATAATTCATTTACTCCAATACTTTAAATTAATACCTTGGATTAAGCTTCCATGAATTAATTAAATAAATGGCCCCTTCCCATGATGACTCAACCCTCAATTTAAGTGAAGTTATAAAGTTAAATTATAACTTTACAATAAGTCATTTAATGAAATAATAATATTTTGGCCACCAAAATAATAATAACTCCCAAAATACTTATCATTTTAAATATGTCGTCTAAAATAGGAGTCACACCTATTATTTCCCCACGTGACCAAATGCACTTTCAAAAATAGAAAGGGTCCTTCTCAAACAACATAAGGTTTACTATAAATAGTAAACATGGCAAAACTGTAGCAAATGAAGTCCAAATGACACCAAACGAAAGCCAAACCAAAGCATACTGAATCTTGAAGTAGATGCACACTAAAAGAGACCCTTTGTCCATCCTCATTAGCCTACAAGGGTCACATGATAGGCTAATCCCAAGAGCCTTAAAAAAATGGGGACATTACAGTCCACCCTTCCCAAGATTGCTTGTCCTCAAGGAATCAGGAAAAAAAAAGCAACATCACGGCCCACCTGGATCCCAAGAATGGTCATGTGTAATGTCCCTATCATTAGCAAACTCCTGTAAAGAAATCATTAGCATCCAAAGTACCAACAACAGCATCTAAGATACTGAACCCAACACCCAAACTAAAGATGTTGCAAAAGATCACCATGCAGAAGAAACTCAACCGAAAGTAACTCACACGGGAGTAACTCAACCAACAGAATGGACTTGCCCCTTGTCTTCGTGCAAACCAAACCATCATACCAGTCATCAAATGGATGCACTAAAGAACTCTGCAACTTGTAGATGTCCTGAACGTGAGGATCGAAAGTGAAACTATAAGCACCCCTCACTGTGTACACCCCTGTAAATTGCTCAGCTAGGCTTGACTCGCCCCCTGTAACATCTGCCTGATAACTAGGTGTACTAATAGGATCCCAAACATCACCATCATCATCGTACAACACCTAAAAGGGATCATCACTGAGCTCAAACAGCGGATTGTCACAAGTCTTAGTGACATCCATATCAAATAAAGGATTGTTCACAAAGTGAACTGATCCCATCTGCCCGTCTAAGCTAGGTATCTGTACGCTTTGAGAGACATGATGAGAAACCGGCTCTATCTGAATTGACTCATGCCTCTGTAAACCCTCACTATCTGCAATAAGTCCCTGTAAATTATGATCATGGGAGCTATCATCATCCGATAACCACTCTGAGTCATGACCCAACATCTAATATGATAAACCAGACTCGTTGCAGCATGAATCATCCTCATAGACAACATTAGTAGTGTCCACATCATCAATGCCAATATCACCAGCCTGTAAAACCTCTGATATCACATGCCGCTGCCAACGTGACTCACTGTTGTCATAGAAATCAGAATTAGAACTCGCATTTAACATGCAATCCCGAAAACTAACACTCTCATCATGTGAGTCAAAACCCATAGTGATATCCACAACATCCTCTACACTTGCCCTGTCATCAACGACATCAATAGGCTCAAACATAGGATTGCTGTCATAAAAATCAGAACCTGTATCGTTAGTAATTTCTTTACTACCAGTTGATGTAGGGCTGCCATCCATGGTGGCTATCATGTCATCAACATTCTCATGGTCACGAGCTCCTGTCACATGGAAATGATGAGACTCAATGCAGTTGTACTCAAACAAGTCTGTCATAACCACATGCTCTTAGGAAGAGCCTCCAGCATCACGCATATAGGGACTAGTAACTGCCTCATTGAGCAAAGGCTCCACTACCTGATGGTTGCTGGCTATGGAGGCTTCACCTGTACAATCCTCCCAGTTCTCTTCCTATTTTCTCTGTGAGGAAGACCTTTTTAAATGGAAACCATATACCTTGCCACATTGTCTATGGTTGACGGATTTGAAAGCAAAGCACTCATCCTTTCTTGATTTTGTCTAAGCTTTTCCATAGTTTCCATCACGGCATTTGTTTGCTTCCTGAGATTAACCATGCTATTCAATTGCTTTCCCTGTTTACTACCCTCTAGTGGGGGTGAAGCTCTACCCCTACAGACATAATGCATACCAAGCACAAACCTGTCTGCCATAGCTAAGCCCTCATAACTTCCAGGTTGGCAAGATCAAAGCTCTGATACCACAGTGATGAGCCCAACTATCTCTCAATAACAAACTGGCTTCTTTCCCAATTTAATTTGTAATTATTTTATATTTTAAACCATGTAAATCTTTTTTTTTGTAATTTTCTCAATATGTAAAACATCCAACAACAACTATTCAATTTAAATGCTTGCAAACTTATTAAAATTCAAATATTTGAAACCTCTTAAATAACAGTTCATACAATTTAATGCAAGAGGCACCTTAAGAGAATGACGCAGCTGCTAAGGAAGTCACACAGCCTATATAGAAGTTATCTCCAGCCTTCATGTATTGACGCAACTTCCAAAAATAAGAACACAACCACCAAATGACTGTTACGCAGCTCTGCTAATAATTATTGATGCAATGAATCTGTATGCAGCCACTTCCTATTGTATCAAACCTTCCCAGATTTCAAACACAATTCTCCAAGAATTAACACAGCACAAGGGTTATTATTGCAGCCCCTCTATATGTTAGTGCAACCTCCAACACAGTGCGGTCACCAAAAGAAAATGGAGCGCAGCCCAAACAAGGAATTTGCAGCTCCTAAGAACAGCTTGCAACTCTCAACAATAACAATACAGTCTTTAGCAATTCCGTACGGCATCCACAAGCTTCAGATTTAAAGCAAGGAAAACATACTCACAACAATGGCATTCTGATTACTAGCAAGTCTCTGCAATTTCCAGCATAAGCTTGATGTTTTCTCCAAGTATGAAGACCAAACATCTAGTAAAGATTGATATTCTCTCCAAAATGAAGACCAAATATCCAAACCCTTGCCCACTTCAAGGAATTTTGATTTCCTTCTCCAAGAACAAATTTCACAAATTCATCAAATTGACATAAGGTATTTTAGAATAAGCTCTTAAGTCCCTTTTTATTCCTTCTTGTGAGAGCTCAAACACAATCCTTACCAATGTGGGATAAATAGATATATTTTTCTTTTTAATAATTCATTTACTCCAATACTTTAAATTAATACCTTGGCTTAAGCTTTCATGAATTAATTAAATAAATGGCCCCTTTCCATGATGACTCAACCCTCAACTTAAGTGAAATTATGAAGTTAAATTATAACTTTATAATAATTCATTTAATAAAATAATAATATTTTGGCCACCAAAATAATAATAACTCCCAAAATACTTGTCATTTTAATATGTCGTTTGAAACAGGAGTCACACCTATTATTTCCCCACATGACCAAATGCACTTCCCAAAAATAGAAAAGGTCCTTCTCGAACAACATCAGGCTTACTATAAATAGTAAACATGGCAAAACTATAACAAATGAAGTCCAAATGACGTCAAACGAAAGCCAAACCAAAGCATACTAAATCCTGAAGTAGCTGCACACTGAACGAGACCCTTTGTCCATCTTCATTAGCTCACGAGGGTCACATGATAGGCTAATCCCAAGAGCCTAAAAAACAGGGAGATTACAGCAAGGCAAATAAATTCTACCAGCTTGTATATGCACTCTAAGACTTTGAGCTTAGATTTAAATCTGAATTGCTTTCAATAAAAGAGGCAGGTTGTTTTGAAACTTTGTGCTAATCCAACCTGTTATGTGACAACATTTTCTTGAATTGATTGTGAGTTTTAATGCTTTGTTCAAGAGGGATTTGAATTCAATTGTACAGACTTTGAGCTGCCTATTGTATTCAGAGTCAATTTGAACTTTTGAAGACTTTGTGCTGCAAGATGACAAATTGTTATAGTTAGTAGTGGCTGCAATTACTTAGAACTGAAAGACTTTGGGCTTCAGTTGTAAGTATTTTTATTAAGTTTGAGAGTATCCTGTAAGAGACTTTGTGCCTTACCGTTTATTCTGATTTTTGAATCTTCATTCGAAATAAGCGCAAGAGACTCGGGTTCCTATTTTTGTTTCACAAATATATAAGTAGACTGCTCTTAGGTGTTGTTCTTATGTCAACTCCCGAGCCACCAATATTATCATAGCAATAGATACATTTTGTTAAGTTTAAAAGTTGTAGTTGTGTATAAGTCATTCCTAAAGAAAGAGGAAGTGATTAAGAAGAACTGCCCTTTTGTTAATTTCAGTTAGGTCTCTGTTGAAGCCACCTACAGTAATAAGGGAGCCTCCCCTATTGCTAAGAGGAGAGAGAAATCTCATGAGATGTTGCCTAAAGTCACAATTTTGTAAGTTGTGGTCATAGTGACTTACAAAAAATTTAGCCGATAGTACGATAAAGACAACAAAGAAGACACTATCAATCCTAGGAGAACCCAAAATTGGAGGTTCCGAACTGAAGATCCATAGCACCAAGGAGTAAGCGAATGAGTCAGAGCCTGAAATTAGTCTAAGTGTTGGGGACATTCGAGGTGAGCATTTGAAGGACACACACGTGGTTGATATTGCAAGGAAAGCACTGGAATGAGCAGTCAAAATAGTCCATGCACACAAGGGACCAAATAGTCGAGAAAGATGACTCCTCCAGAAAGTCCGAATGTGGGTGAGAAAAAACTGGCAAACTTCATGGGGAATGGGTGAAAAGTTCCTACGAGGCACTAAAAGACATGCGAGACTGTTTGGAATCTGGATAGCAAGTGGTCTAGAGGACAAGGACTATTGGCTAAGAGTGTTTCCAACAACACTATGGGGTACAACCATTGATTGGTTCACGAAACTGGATGATTTATCCGTAGCATCTTGGCACACATCAAACAAGACGTTTGAGGCTGAATTTAAACTACTACAGGATAACAATGAGATCGTTGCCAAAATTTATAAAACCAAAGGAAGAATAAGAATGTATGATCTTACAATCATAGGCACAGGAATTGTTGGTCAAGTTGGAGGATTAGCTAGCTAATGGTCAGAGAAGAGGTGGTTCATTGAGGGGCTAATCCCCTCAGAGAGATTGTTTCTCTAAGTAAATCTGGGCCATTCAATTTTATTTAATCTTGGTCATTCATTGTAATTGGGGCTCCTATATAAACCCCACTCTTGTCATTTGTAAAGGGGATATTGTTGGAGAATTGTTGCAAATATACTGCCAAATTTTCTCTACATTCATTGTTGTGTTGTGCATGGTGAATACTTGTAGTCTTTTGGAGTATTGCATGGTGATATGCATTCCTCATTTAGAACAGATTTGATTTTAAGTACTTAGTTAGAATTTGCTTTCAATAGTTTAGTTGGGTAAAAGCAATTGTGAATGCATCTTTATTTGGCTTGATCATAGGCCAAACCACTAGCTTCTTACTGATTGAAAGTCTTGCATTGTGTCATTGAATGGCATTATTATGAATCTAACTTCAATTCTTACTTGCACATCTTTCAAATACCCTTTAGAAGATTGCACTAAGTGAGTGGAGTTGATGATGAGACTACATCTAGTAGAGTCATAAGAATATTCACAATTCCTTGCATCCTTGAGTAGAAGTAAAGTAGTTTAGAATCGTAAGTCTAAGTTCATTGCATTTCATTTCATGTGTTGAGAGCTAAAATATTTTCAATGCGCATTGTGAAGCCATATCGTTCAAAATCAAGTTGACTAAATCTTAGTGAGCTAGTGTAAGTCCCCTCGTGATACCAGAACGTCACATTATAACAATTGAGTTAAGTCCATTTGAAGGAACCTTGGAGTCACCTCTATGATCTTTTCATGCAATCTTTAGCATACATGGTGTCTTTATTCAAGAGAGCATTCAATATTCGATGTTTCATCCTACAAGTTGTAGTGGCATAAAACTCACATCAACAATACCTTTTAATATGATGCAGATAGTTGGTATTATTTATTGGTGATGATCATGTACAAAATTATTCCAGGTCATGAAATATTTATCTTTTGCATTAAGTGACATTAGGAGCTTTCCTTCCTTACGCTTGCCAATAAATGGTGGAAGCTTGTATTAATAAGTTTCACTCTTTAATTAAAACTTATCAAATCATACATCTTCCAGATCCTAAATTGGGGATATTACAATGTTGTAAGAACCCCGACGAGTTCTAACTCTAACAAACACTAAATTGTTTCAATTTTTGGTGTTTGACGTTTTGTCAAACACTTTGCAGGCAAGCAATGATTCTCGTGGGGTCTTTGCAAAGTTTAAAACTCTTTCAATTTTGAAATATATGCTTTTAAAGATTTAAACCACAAATGGAATTTAAATACAAAGCTTGAAATTCAAAAGCAACATTCCACAACTTAACTCGCAAATTTCAATTCACTACAATTTTGCAAGATAATATTCATAATCAGATGTATATGTATCAACATTTATTCTAAACAACTAAAGAACCTGATTTATTTGAAATTGGCAAGCCTTGAATTGATCTCTTGAAAATCGCAGCTTCCTAGAAGATGAATATGGCTGTTGTAGATGCTGATATGAAATCACTGGCTCCAGTAATTACAGAATGGGCCCCATCAACCATTCACAACCCCTCTAACAATCAACGCAGCCCCTACTGTGATTATCTCTGCCCAGAATAAGAAACACAGCTATATGATTAAGGGCCGCTGCCCATAATTAATAATGTCGTCCCACAATGAGGCCACGATAATCTTGGATGCATTGACACAATTCTATAATAGGTTGCAAACTGCTTCAAATTCAGTCCATTCGCTCTTCAAACCATCTCTGAAACTACATGCAGAATCCTCCATAACAATCAAACCCCTTCGCACATTCATAACCTCTGAATTAAGGTTATAGCAAGCACAATTCGCTGGTTAATGGAATAACAGTTCAAAGTGCAAAATCTTGGTAGAATTCACAATTTTACAAGATTTAAATATCTGAAAACCCTTGGCTCTCAGCCAATCACAATTTCACAAAAAAATCAACAATGCATAGAAACTGAAGAAGTTCGATTTTTCTCCAAGCTTTTATAAACTCCCCCAAATGCAAATCGAACCCTTGTCTTCATCATCAGACAATCAACCTAGAGCTTCAGTAGTACACCTCGTATGATTTGAATTCATATTGGCTTTTTGATACATAGTTTAAAATATAATATTTTATTATATTTCCCTCCAACTTGGCGTCAAACAAATAGTATAAATAATGTCTTTATTAATGACTTTGGCCCCACTATATTAATAACTTTGTATTATAACTTAAACCATTAATTATTAATGAAGTATTTTTATTAATAATCAATACCTTGACTGGGGCCAATTACTTATCCCATTTCATCAACTGATGCATTCTACTAATACCAAGTCCAAGTGCACTCCTAAAAATAGAGACATGGGCAATATTGACTTACTAAAAATATTAAGACTCTGAATGGAAGCTCTGTCGACAATGCCCAAACTCCACACTGCCACTAAACTGATCAAGAGCCTTGCCAAAGATAGAAACCTTGATTTCATGAAATGGTCGCTTACTATAAATAGTGTGCCGAATCGATCCAAACATAGGGCAATCCTGAACATCATTGACTCGTCGAGTGTGAATTGATCTCTAATCCATCCAATTGAAACCCTCTATCCAGCATACTAGTCTATGAGGGTCAATTAATAGGCTAATCCCTCAAACACTGATGCTCGCAAAAATGGGGATATTACAATTCGCCCTCCCTAAGATTTCTTGTCCCCAAGCAATCAGAACTAAAAAGAAACTTCACTGAACTAGAAATCCAAAGGACTGAGAAACATTTCACATTGAAACACAACTATAGCACCAACATAACCACAACTACACAGAATTGAACAACAACCCAACTATCCAAACTATGCGCACTGAAAGTGTGCATCTTAACCAAATCATGTACATGAAGATCAAAGGTGAAACTACCAATAACCCACATCATGTACACACTACAATATTCACTAGTGAACCCAAACTGAAATCCAGATGCACCCAAAGAATCCCAAATTCCACACTCAATGCTCAATTGAATGTTGGGATCCCATATCACTTTGTAGACTACTCCACCCAAACTAGGTGACATCAACATAAAAACATTGTACACTCTAACCAAGACAACCCTAACAGAAGGAAAAAATAATCCACCAGCTAGTACAATCCCTGGGTCCAATAGCCAATATGGAAATCTGCCAAAATGAACATCCTTAGACTTCCCCTTCTCAACTTTGATCCCGAGTTCACCATACCTAAAGTGGTGAAGCAACCCTATGGGACCCATCCAACCTACAACACTAACCCTGTCACCACCTAGGTCCCAGTATAAACAATACTTACATCCATCCATCATAAGAAGGTGAGAATATCTAGAAGCATCTACTATACCAAATCTCCCTCTACACTCTATCAATCCCCCATGGGTGTGAAATCCAACTGTACTGTGGAGATAAGAACTCCCAAGGGTGTTTGTATCACAACCACGATATCCATCCTCTACTAACTTGCAACTACTAAATCCATCTACTGAACATGGTGAACACCCATCCCACAAAGCATGGTATAATCTTGGAGCCAATCCACATCGGCGCATCAAGTCCACATGTGGATCAAACGAAAAATGATGAGCACATCTCACTGTGTAATTACGGTAAAAGGCTCCAATCTCAGTCAACGGCTCACCACTGACAACTCGGGAATCGAAAGATGGCTCCGATCTCTGACCCCGACAACTGATTGGGTAGGGCCTTTGGAAACCCTCTATGCAAACCCAACCACAAAATCTCTATGCGGGAGCATTGTAGTCCGAGTATCTACAATCACTCCCACCAGATGTCGAATCCCATGAGCAAAGATGACAAACTCGCCGAGTAATCGCTGAGTTTTCTAGCTTGGCGATTAACTCGGCTAACTAATCGCCAAATCCCAGCCCACAAGTTTTTCAAAAACTCGCCCAAAAACTCACCAAAAACATGGCGAGTATTACTAAAACACGACGAGTTTTTAAAAAAAAAATCGCCCGCGTTTGAGATATACAGCCACGAGTTAGAAAAACGTCATTTTATTATTTCATTTGGATTTTGTTGTCTCATTGGCGACTAGGGAAGAGTTGGATTGAGTTTTCAAGCCATTGTAAAGCATATTCGAGTGGATTGACGGCGGATTTCAACCTTTTTTTGAAGAAAAAACACATTTCCAAGTAGGGTTGCTAAGATTGTTTTTATTTTTTTTCAAACATTCTATTTTGTTTTTGTTGAATCTAAATGAATGTAAAATCATTTCTAAGTAGTTAGAAATGATTTTGAATCATTAGAACAAGATTCAACACTGTTTTGGACAAATTTTTAAGCAAATAATGAATCTATCAATGTTTTTTTTGAAGAATATCTTTTTTTTTTAAAATATCAAACCCTACTTGTTTGTTTTTGTTTTTTTTCAACTTTGAATGATGTCCAAAAAGATTGTAACTAATTTAGATAGTTTCTAACTTTCTATTTTCTAACTTTGTTTAATTTATTTTCTAAAAAATTTATTAATTTATTTTATGTTTTAAATTTCCATGTGTAGGGCAGCAATTAACCATTAAATAAGCATGGCAAATTTAAGGGAAGTGTGGCCACTAACACCATGCCCATCTGGATTTATAGGCACCCGACCTACAAATGCTAGAGATAAAGCATGGAGGTATGCCTCTGAAGCACCCAATGAGCCCGGGAAAGTAATTTGCATAAGGTGTGAGAAAGTAATTTCTGGAGGCATAAACCGCCTCAAATACCATCTTGCAGGCATTGGCAACCATGATACAAATCCATGCAAAAAAAATACAGAGGAGATAAAAAGATTTGTTAATGCCCTACTTGCAGCCGGGGAAGAGAAAAAATTACAAAGGGAGAGGGAAAAATTAACTGTGAGGGCAGCCATAGCTGAAACTCAAGGTGTTCCTATAGACATTGAGGAAGAAGAAGAAGCACTTGAGAGCATAGTGGGCTCTCTTCATGGCCCACGCATCCGCAAAAATAGGGCCTCTTTTACCGCTTCTACTTCCTCTAGTAGAGTGCCACCGGCACCATCAACATCAGGGATAGACAATTTTTTTGTGCACAGGAATGCACCTGGTGCACAACCATCATTAGAGGCCATTGGATGGAACAAGGAGGCACATGACAAAACTGATATTGCATGTGCTGATTTTTGGTTTTTCAACAATATCCCATGGAGTGTGATTGAGAGCCTCTATTGACTCAATTTGGTGACAGCAATGACAGTTTCAGGAAAAGGGTACAAGACCCCTTCTCGCAGGGATTTGAGTGGGAAGTAAGTAAATAATCGGAATCCACTAGGTTTCATTTTGAAATTTTAATTGTTATTTCTTGTTTATTAAATCAAAATTGACTACTAAGACTTGATTTGACTTTGATTTTGTAGGTTGCTTCTAAATGCTGTTGATAGGGCAAAACTAGTGGTGGACGAGCAAAAAAAAGAGTGGAATAAGTATGGCTACACCATTCTTTCTTATGGGTGGACAGATGGAAAAAACCGAACCATCATTAATTTTTTGGTTGCTTGTAAGGATGATGTTGTATTTTGGAAATCAGTTGATGCCTCCAACAAAGTAAAAAATGCACAAACTTTGGCTTTAATGTTGGAGAATGTTATCATGGAGGTGGGAGTAGAGAATGTGGTGCAAATCATCACAGATAATGCAGCAGCATGTGGCAGCAGGTAATTTTAAATTTAATATTTATGTTGCACATGATTATCATTAAAATTTTAAATTTAAATATTAATAAGTGATATTTAATTTAGTTTTTAGGTAAAATATAAAAATTGGAAACTAATTATTGCATTGATACTAATATGCCAAGTAGAATCCTCCAAGACAAGCACCCCTCTTTTTTGGACACCTTGCGCAGCACGTCCTTGACCTTCTTTTGGAGGACATAGGAAAACTTGATTGGGTGACTCCAATTGTGGAAGATGCAAGGCGGATAACAAAGCATATCTACAATCACCCTTGGGTTCTAAATTTGATGAGACAATTCAGCAAAGGGAAAGATTTGGTGAGACCCATAGCCACAAGATTTGCAACAGTTTTCTTGATATTGCAAAGTATTCTTGAGGGCTTGAATTCTTTGAAACAAATGTTTGTGAGTCCACCATGGATTCAATCACCTTATTCAAAGAAGCCTAAAGGACAATTTGTTGCGCTGATTGTCTTTGATCAACCTTTTTGGGCAAAGGCTAAAGAGATTGTGCAGGTAACTTCAAGAATCAAAACTTTAATTTTTAATTATTCTTGATTCAACTCTCTCATTATTAATTAATCTTGTTGTAAACTAATTTGTATTTTTAAAATTTCAATTGCAGGTATCTGAGCCCTTCGTGAGAGTTCTGCGCATGGTTGATGGGGACCAAACCCCAATGGGGTCTCTGTATGAGGCCATGGATAGGGCCAAAGAGTCTATCAAAAATCACTACAAGGGGGATAGACTCATTTATGACCCCATTTGGGAGATTGTTGATAAGAGGTGGAACAATCAGCTCCACCAACCCATTCATGCAACAGGATACTTCCTCAACCCTTGTTTCAGGTACGGTGATTGAGATTCTTCTTCAGATTTTACTAAAACTTGATTTCACTTTGTTTTTGTAGGTTGTGTACTAAAACTTGGTTTCACTTTGTTTTTGTTTTAGATATGATGATTCCTTTTCAGATCCTAATGGCGAGGTCATGGAGGACCTCTCTACATGCATTCAGAGGATGATACCTGATGTTGCTGAGAGAGACCATGTTGTGACTGAACAACAAATGTATGTGGAATCAAAGGGTAAATTATTCTCTTCAGAGTTGGCAAAGAGAGCAAGAGGCACTCAAACCCTAGGTAAAAGTAGAACATTTGCAATTTTGCCATTTGATAAATTATGTTTTGCTTGTCTCTTTTCTTTCTAACTTGTCAATATTTTAATTTACAGAGGCTTGGTGGCAAAGTTGGGGTGGGAATACTCCACATCTAAAGAAATTCGCCCTCAGAATCTTATGCCAACCTTGTAGCTCATCCCATTGTGAGCGCAATTGGAGCTTATTTGAGTCCATCCACACAAAGAAGAGAAACAAGTTAGCTCAAAAACGCCTCAATGACCTTGTCTATGTGCAATACAATCTTAAGTTGCGCATGAAGAGGGCAATGGAAGAACCAGCTGGTCCAATTGATTTGGACAATATAGATCCTTACTCTGATTGGACGGTACAGGAGCAACCTCCATTGTTTACAGAGGATAACATCGCTGATTTGGAGAGGCAGGCTATGGAGGGGGAGGGGGGTGCATTTGGTTTCACATTGGATGACATTGATCAGGAGGATGAGGATTCAGACGAGGAGTCATTACCAGTGCCAGTGCCAGAGGTAGGAGATACATCAGGAGGGATACCGAGCGAGGAGGCACAGTCACGCTCAGTGCAGGCTTCTACTTCTAGGACTAGGCCCACTACTTCTAGTTCCTCTCCCAGTCCCTTATTTGGTCATAGACCTGGGAAGAGGAAGATGTAATTCAAATTGTAATTTGTAATGATGTATAACTTTACTATTTTGCTTTCAGTCATCAGCATTCCACATGAGAATGCGATTTTGTACCCACTAGGCATTTATATATATCTAAACTTAGCTTGTTTCTTTTGTTTTCTCATTAATTAACTCATTGGATGCATCTTCTCATAGAATTTTGCAAAAAAAATGAATTTTTAATTAAATTTTATGCTATTTTTAAGTTCCCGAGTTTTTTGCCGAGTTTTTCCAAAAACTAGCCGAGTTTTCTGTAATGTCCCGTTTTTAGACTTATGGGATTAGCTTGGTTTGGCGACCCTCACAGGCTAATCAGGCGATCAGAGGGGCTCAGATGGTGGAGCCAGCGTTGGGATTCCATTTTGGAGGTTCAGATTATCAGGTGTACTCTTCATTCGGATCGTTTTGGTCAACTTACTATTTTTAGTAAGTGGTATTTTGGGTATGGCCAGGATTAGCAGGGTGTCTACATGGAGCGTCAGATATCTCAGGATTGAGTTTCAAAGAATCTCCAGTTTGAGAGACTTACTATTTATAGTAAGTCTATTTTTAGCAGTGGCTATTTCTGGCAGGGCAGTGCCTATTCCTAGTTGGGCAGTTGGACTTGGTGCTTTGTTAGAAGTTTGTTGATTGCAATCAGATAGTTCAGTGGCTTATATTTTAATGTGTTATTAAATTAGATTATTTTGATTTAATTTAATAACTTATGACTTTATAACTTGATGTTATAAAGTGAGATTATTTTTAAAAGCCAATTAAGTGAAAATATTAAAAAGTGCTTTTTCCGAAAAAGCTATATAACCAACTCGAAAAAGCACTTTTCATTATCTTATGCAATCATTATTATTTCTTAGAATTTGGGAAGAAGACAAAACATGGCTAGGGTTTCGAGGACTGATACCTCTCTCATAATTTAAGCCATCTTCTGTTGATGGTGAATTTTACAGCTGAATATTTCTGAGATCACAATTCGGTGTTGTTGTATATCGGATTGGTGAAAGATTCAAATCTGAAGTTCGATGTTTGCTGAAGAAATTGTGTTTGTGAATTCAACACAACGGGAATCTGGAATAATAATATTTTGGAGGCTGATATTTAATTTCTTAATAATCGAATGTGTTATCAAAGGAGGATTATCGAATTTCAGAATGTATGCATTCTTTTCATGCTGCGACTGTATACCTGTGGACGTCATTTAATTGCTGGAGATTACTTCATACTAGGCTGCGTTAAATTCCAGAATTCAGGCACGTGATAGTTGGAGGCTTGCGGCAGCACTCCTAGACACGTGTGAGGTCATAACAGAGTTGTTAGGCATTCTATGAGGGTGTCGTATTTGCCTGGATCAGTTACGTATTGACTGGTGTATGTTTGGATCAGTTTCGAATCTTTTGCAGTACTCACGTGAAGGCTTCAGCAAGGGTTTCGATAATATTTCATATGCAAACAAGTGCCAATAATTTCATTACCATTTATATTGAATGAATAATATGAAGTGCAACAATTGGTTTAATGCTATGGCATGGACCTTGATATATTGATTGACATGAGTTAAGAATTGAATTATTTGTGAAGCAATAGAATTTTGTTATTTGATAAGATTGGAAAATATGAATTGTTAGTTTTACGGATAATTTATCATTGCAAATTAAAGAGCTACAAAAGCTCTTTACATTTTCCCGAGTAATCTTTTTCAGGGCTTGGCAAGTTTTGGGTGAGTGAGAGTTTTTCATCCTTGCCCGTGAGAACCTTGGATGAGAGTACCCTTAGTGACTCCAAATGGTCCCTCCTAAAACTCTGGACTCTCAAGAAGGTACTCAATAAACAAATTTGTGCAATAGAAAACATATGCAACAGAATCAACCTGTTCTCCTGCAAGCATCAGCTAATCACTCTTGGTGACACATCATACTATCTACCACCATCAACTACATGAGATGAAGTAACTGATTTTTTTCAAAGGGAGGGAAACAAATCAATATGTGAGTCATACTCCCAACCAAATGACACCATGTGAATCTCCTGTGAAGAAGGTGGAGTAGTGGCGTATACTAACACAACTCTTGCGAGAATCCACCATTGCCACACAAGAACTACCAACGATCTAACCTAAATCATCTTTCATCGCGATGACCTTGGGAGAACCTGATGCAATAAATGGCTCTCTACTATTAACCAAAGTACTCATCCCAGCTGAGACTACTGCACCTGAATCTGTGATGGATGTAGACACATACTCTATACAACTCGTGGATATCGAATCATCTCCAACTACCACTGTAAATAACTGTACTATAACCGTAGATGGTGAAGACTGTGTTCGGCTCAACCCCATGGTAACCTCATCTAACCGTGATTGTGATTCCTAAAAGAACAACTTGGTGCTCTCCAAAGAATCCATAGTCACCCCTAACTCATGAGTGAGCTCATCTACCTCATCCTCCTTTCCCCTCAGCACATCATAACAAGTGCAACCCCACTCGAGAAGATAGTCTCTATCAAGCAATAATTGTAAATAGTTATCTTTTAGTATTTTGATGGCTACTCGAAGTATATGAAACTCTGCAAGGGAAAGGGTACCATCACAATGCTCATTTGTCACGGGAGTACCCCAACCATAGGTAGCCAACATCTGACGAGCGACATCAAAATGCTCAATGGTTGTGACAATCTAATTGTCATTCACCTTTAGTTGCCCAACCAAATGATGTCTTTGAAATCCATGACCACCATGCAAGCTCTCTGACCCACAATTTGCACTGTGATATGAGGCTGTATCAACATCGCTCACCTCATGACAAGTAGCATCATGTGTGCTATCATCTCCACACACATGAACAACCAAGGTACTGCTGCTAAGCACCTCAACAAATGGCTCGTCTAATAAAGTGGAAGCTGTTGCTACAACAGTCTCCTCGCACACTCTCACTTCCCATGTAACTGCAAGTCACGATCCTGGAACCCATTACTCATAAATGAATTTTCAGATTCATTTTCTAAAGTCTGATATGAAAAATCAGACTCACTCTAGCATGAGTCTTCATCATAAATTACATCATTAGTACCCAAATCTCGAGTACCAACATCATCCACATGTGAAACCTCTACTGTCTCATGCTGATGCAAACACAACTCGCTGCTGTCATAGAAATCAGAATTGTTATCATGACGGATAACAACTTGAGCAATGAAAGTACCAACATTCTCCTCAAAACTCATCTTGTTTTCCACAGTTTCCTTTGCACTGATAAAATTATTTGTATTAGTGTTTGCCTCTTTTTCTCTGCAAGCGAAGGATCCAGGATCTCCGAATGTTGTAGAAGTCTTGATAAATTTTTACTATAATCCTGAAAGGCATTATTATAATTCTGAAAGGCATGCATGAGCTCTGGCACGAGATCCCGTGGAGATTTTTTTTTACCCATGATTCACACAAACTCTTTGTCTTGAATGTAAGAGGCTTCCCCCACAGGATGTAAGGAAACGCGCTGATACCATTGTATGAACCCCGATGAGTTCTAACTCTGACAAATGCTGAATTGTTTCAATTTTTGGGTGTTTGACGTTTTGTCAAACACTTTGTAGGCAAGCTCTAATTCTCGTTGAGTCTTTGCAAAGTTTAACACTCTTTCGGTTTTGAAATATATGCTTTTAAAGATTTAAACCACATATGGAATTTAAATACAAAGCTTGAAATTCAAAAGCAATATTCCACAACTTAACTCGCAAATTTCTATTCACTACAATTCAACAAGCTAATATTCATAATCAGATGTATATGTATCAACATTTATTCTAAACCCAAGTTGGAATACTCTCACTTGCCCAAAACTCGCCAAGCCTTGAAAAAGATTACTTGAGAAAACTCGGCCAGTTTTTGGAAAAACTTGGCAACTTAAAAATAGCATAAAATTTAATTAAAAATGCATTTTTTTTGCAAAATTCTATGAGAAGATGCATCCAATGAGTTAATTAATGAGAAAACAAAAGAAACAAGCTAAGTTTAAATATATATAAATGCAAAGTGGGTACAAAATCACATTCCCATGTGGAATGTTGATGACTGGAAGCAAAATAGTAAAGTTATACATCATTACAAATTACAATTTGAATTACATCTTCCTCTTCCAAAGTCTATGACCAAAGAAGGGACTGGGAGAGGAACTAGAAGTAGAGGGCCTAGTCCTAGAAGTAGAAGCCTGCACTGAGCATGACTGTGCCTCCTCGCTCGGTATCCCTCCTGATGTGTGTGGCTCGCTCTCCATCCTAGATGTATCTTCTGGCACTGGCAATGACTCCTCGTCTGAATCCTCATCCTCCTCCTCAATGTCATCCAATGTGAAACCAAATGCACCCCCCTCCCCCTCCATAGCCTGCCTCTCCAAATCAGCGATGTCATCCTCTATAAACAATGGAGGCGGCTCCTGTGCCGTACAATCAGAGTAAGGATCTATATCGTCCAAATCAATTGGACCAACTACTGCTTTCGTTGCCCTCTTCATGCGCAACCTAAGATTGTATTGCACATAGACAAGATCATTGAGGTGTTTTTGAGCTAACTTGTTTCTCTTCTTTGTGTGGATGGACTCAAATAAGCTCCAATTGCGCTCACAATGGGATGCGCTACAAGGCTGACATAAGATTCTGAGAGCGAATTTCTTTAGATGTGGAGTATTCCCACCCCAACTTTGCCACCAAGGCTCTGTAAATTAAAATATTGAGAAGTTAGAAAGAAAAGAGACAAGCAAAACATAATTTATCAAATGGCAAAATTGCAAATGTTCTACTTTTACCTAGGGTTTGAGTGCCTCTTGCTCTCTTTGCCAACTCTGAAGAGAATAATTTACCCTTTGATTCCACATAGAGTTGTTGTTCGGTCACAACATGGTCTCTCTTAGCAACATCAGGTATCATCCTCTGAATGCATGTAGAGAGGCCCTCCATGACCTCGCCATTGGGATCTAGAAAGGAATCATCACATCTAAAATAAAAACAAAGTGAAACCAAGTCTTAGTACATAACCTACAAAAACAAAGTGAAATCAAGTCTTAGTAAAATCTAAATAAGAATCACCATACCTGAAACAAGGGTTGAGGAAGTATCCTGCTACATGAATGGATTGGTGGAGCTGATTGTTGCACCTCCTATCAACAATCTCCCAAATGGGGTCATAACTGAGTCTATCCCCCTTGTAGTGATTTTTGATAGACTCTTTGGCCCTATCCATGGCCTCATATAGAGACCCCATTGGGGTTTGGTCCCCATCAACCATGCGCAGAACTCTCACCAAGAGCTCAGATACCTGCAATTAAAATTTTAAAAATACAAATTAGTTTACAACAAGATTAATTAATAATGAGACTTGAATCAAGAATAATTGAAAATTAAAGTTTTGATTCTTGAAGTTACATTCACAATCTCTTTAGCCTTGTCCCAAAAAGGTTTATCAAAGACAATGCGCGCAACAAATTCTCCTTCAGGCTTCTTTGAATAAGTTGATTGAAGCCATGGTGGACTCACAAACATTTGTCTCAAAACATTCAAGCCCTCAAGAATACTTTGCAATGTCAAGAAAACCGTTGCAAATCTTGTGACTGTGGGTCTCACCAAATCTTTCCCTTTGCTAAATTGTCTCATCAAATTTAGAACCCAAGGGTGATTGTAGATAAACTTTGTTATCCGCCTTGCATCTTCGACAATTGGAGTCACCCAATCAAGTTTTCCTATGTCCTCCAAAAGAAGGTCAAGGACATGTGCTGCGCAAGGTGTCCAAAAAAGAGTGGGGTGCTTGTCTTGGAGGATTCTACCTGGCATATTAGTATCAATGCAATAATTAGTTTCCAATTTCCATATTCTACCTAAAAACTAAATTAAATATCACTTATTAATCATGTGCAACATAAATATTAAAATTTAAAATTACCTGCTGCCACATATGTTGCTGCATTATCTGTGATGATTTGCACCACATTCTCTACTCCCACCTCCATGCTAACATTCTCCAACATTAATGCCAAAGTTTGTGCATTTTTCACTTTGTTGGACGCATCAACCGATTTCCAAAATACATCATCTTTACAAGCAACCAAAAAATTGATGATGGTTCGGTTTTTTCCATCTATCCACCCATCAGAAAGAATGGTGCAGCCATACTTACTCCACTCTTTTTTTTGCTCGTCCACCACTAGTCTTGCCCTATCAACGGCATTTACAAGCAACCTACAAGATCAAAGTCAAATCAAGTCTTAGCACTCAATTTTGATTTAATAAACAAGAAATAACAATTAAAATTTCAAAATGAAACCAAGTGGATTCCGATTATTTACTTACCTCCCACTCAAATCCTTGCGAGAAGGGGTCTTGTACCCTTTTCCCGAAACTGTCATTGCGGTCACCAAATTGAGCCAATAGGGGCTCTCAATCACATTCCATGGGATATTGTTGAAATACCAAAAATCAGCACATGCAATATCAATTTTGTCATGTGCCTCCTTGTTCCATCCAGTGGCCTCTAATGATGGTTGTGCACCAGGTGTATTCCTGTGCACAAAAAAATTGTCTATCCCTGATGCTGATGGTGCCGGTGTCACTCTACTAGAGGAAGCAGAAGCGTTAAAAGAGGCCCTATTTTTGTGGATGCGTGGGCCACGAAGAGAGCCCACTATGCTCTCAAGTGCTTCTTCTTCTTCCTCAATGTCTATAGGAACACCTTGAGTTTCAACTATGGCTGCCCTCACAGTTAATTTTTCCCTCTCCTTTTGTAATTTTTTCTCTTCCCCGGTTGCAAGTAGGGCATTAATAAATCTTATTATCTCATCTATATTTTTTTTGCATGGATTTGTATCATGCTTGCTAATGCCTGGAAGATGGTATTTGAGGCGGTTTATGCCTCCAGAAATTACTTTCTCACAGTTTATGCAAATTACTTTCCCGGGCTCATTGGGTGCTTCATAGACATACCTCCATGCTTTATCTCTAGCATTTGTAGGCCGGGTGCCTATAAATCCAAAAGGGCATGGTGTTAGCGGCCACACTGCCCTATAATCTGCCATGCTGATTTAATGGTTAATTGCTGCCCTACACATAGACATTCAAAACATAAAATAAATTACTAAATATTTTAGAAAATAAATTAAACAAAGTTAGAATTTAGAAACTATCTAAATTAGTTACAATCTTTTTAGACATCATTCAAAGTTGAAAAAAAAAAAAAAAAATGGTAGGGTTTGATATTTTTAACAAAAAAGATATTCTTCAAAAAAAAATTGATAGATTCATTATTTTCTTAAAAACTTGTCCAAAACAGCGTTGAATCTTGTTCTAATGATTCAAAATCATTTCTAACTACTTAGAAATGATTTTACATTCATTTAGATTCAACAAAAACAAAATAGAGCGTTTGAAAAAAAATAAAAACAATCTCAACAACCTTGCCTGGAAATGTGTTTTTTCTTCAAAAAACGGTTGAAATCCACCTTCAATCCACTCGAAGACGCCCTACAATGGCTTGGAATGTCAATCCAATTCTTCCCAAGAGGCAGCAAGAGGCAGCAAGAAGCAAACGAAATAATAAAATGGCCTTTTTTGGCCGCGCAGCTGTATAATAAAAATGCGGCCAAGTTTTTTTTTTAAAAGTCGCCGAGTTTTAGAAAAACTAGCCGAAAACTCAGCGAGTTTTGCCAATTCGGCGATTACTCGGCGAGTATGCCAACTTTGTTCTAAACAACTAAAGAACCTGATTTATTTGAAATTGCCAATCCTTGAATTGATCTCTTGAAAATCACAGCTTCCTGGAAGATGAATATGGTTGTTGTAGATGCTGATATCAAATCACTAGCTCCAGTAATTACAGAATGGGCCCCATCAACCATTCACAGGCCCTCTAACAATCAACACAGCCCCTGCTGTGAGTATCGCTGCCCAGAATAAGAAACACAGCTATATGATTAAGGGCCGCTGCCCATAATTGATAATGTCGTCCCAGAATGAGGCCACGACAATCTTGTATGCATTGACGTGTTTCTATAATAGGTTGTGAACTGCTTCAAAATCAGTCCATTCACTCTTCAAACCATCTCTGAAACTACATGCAGAAACCTCCATAACAATCAAACCCCTTCGCACATCCATAACCTCTGAATTAAGGTTATAGAAGGCACAATTCACTGGTTAATGGAATACTAGTTCAAAGTGCAAAATCTTGGTAGAATTCACAATTCTACAAGATTTAAATATCTGAAAACCCTTGGCTCTCAGCCCTTCACAATTTCACAAAATCTAAAATTTAACAATGCATAGAAAATGAAGAAGTTCGATTTTTCTCTAAGATTTTATAAACTCCCCCAAATGCAAATCGAACCTCTTTCTTCATCATCACACAATCAACCTGGAGCTTCGGCAGTACACCTCGTATGATTTGAATTCATATTGGCTTTTTGATACATAGTTTGAAATATAATATTTTATTATATTTCCCTCCAACTTGGCATCAAACAAACATTATAAATAATGTCTCCATTAATGACTTTTGCCCCACTATATTAATAACTTTGTATTATAACAAAAACCATTAATTATTAATAAAGTAATTTTATTAATAATCAATACCTTGACTGGGGCCAATTACTTATCCCATTTCATCAACTGATGCATTCCGCTAATACCAAGTCCAGGTGCACTCCTAAAAATAGCGACATGGGCAATATTGACTTACTAAAAATAGTAAGACTCTGAATGGAAGCTCTGTCGACAATGCCCAAACTCGACACTACCACTAAACTAATCAAGAGCCCTGCCAAAGATAGAAACCCTGATTTCCTGAAGTGGTCACTTACCATAAATAGTAAGTGTGCTGAATCGATCCAAATGTAGGGCAATCTTGAACATCACTCTTGGAATGTGAATTCACCTCTGGTCCATGCAACTGAGACCCTCTATCCAACATACTTGCCTACGAGGGTCAATTAATAGGCTAATCCCTCAAACACTGATGCTCACAAAAATGCAGACATTACAAATGTCTTTGTCTAACATGAGAAAATAGGGCTTCTAAAGCGACCAAAATGAGTTTTTTAGTGTCTCAATTGTGTTTTTGATGCATTTATCCCATGTCTAGCATGTGGAATAGGTGGCAAAGTTGGACTTGGCAAGTACTTGACAAAACCTGCAAAAAGCCTGTTTGATCTTGGAAAGTAAACCCTATAGAAACTCGGAAGGTGAAAAAATTGCTGAGTAATTGGAACCTGTTTGAACATGGCAAGTAAATGCTACAGAACCTTAGAAGGTGAAAAATTGGTGAGTAATTGGTGACTTACCAAGCACTCACTGAGTTGTCAAACTATGATTTAAATGATAAAGCCGTATATTGGTGCAAGATAAAATGGTTTAACATTAAATCTGATACCAAATAAGTGTTAAAGAATGTTTAGTCTGGTAGGGGCCTAAAATGCATACAACTAGTTACTACCAAGCAATTTGCCTCTACAGAATTCATACATTCTGGCAAATTCTAGAAAAGTCAAGTGCTGAATAGTGAAAAGTTGTCCTCAGAAACAGGAACAAGTTTGTAACAAGAACCAGGGTTTTTTAAATTTCTGATACAAAAATTTTTAAAGATTTTTTTGTACATATGCAAGATTTAGAAAAAAAATATTATTATCAGTAAAAAAATATTTCAAATCGTTTAACTTTCTAGCATAAAGATATATATCATATTCCCACTTGTCATAGAGAAACAATAGTAGAAGTCAATTTTACTTTATATTTCACCAGATGACATCCTTAAGTAAGAATAAAGAAAATAGAGCAAGCATTAGAAAATTTAGTAAACAATCCAAAAGAGAACAAAGAAACAGATACAAAGACAGAGTTATCATGGACAAACGTTGCAATAGATATTGGAGACTTCAAAATTAAAAATTTGATTTTTTTGAACTGGTTACACTAACAAACTAGATTAAGCATCCCAACAAGTACAACTATGCTATGGCACAAATAAATTGAGCAGTGCTGTTTCCTTGCAGGTGTCGTCCACTATTTAAACTGTAAGATCAAAAGACAACTAATTAAAATAACTGCACACAAACTAGCCCCTTCAAACATGGAAAGTTCAGAGCTAACATGGAACCTTACTGCAGTTTATGTTTTAAAGATCAGCAGAAATTAGAGTATCTTTGTTGAATTAGGTTTGTTTTATGAATTCTGCCTTCAGCCATGTATAATTGATTATTTATAAGAGATTAACATATTTTTCTATAGAAAAACAATCTCCTCAAGAGAATCTAAACCATATTAATTCCTCTTCAGGTTGTGATGGATAATCAACACATATAGGATATTAAATACTCTAAATCTGAACATCACTCCAAGGACCCACCTCCAGTTTTACGGACAACAGGGATAGATCCATAGCGCATTGCTGTCAACTGGGTTAAGCCACATGGCTCAAATATTGACGGCACAAGAATAAAATCTGCACCTGCATATATCTACAAAATATCCAAACTAAGATGTATTTCTCACACTAAAGTATCATTGTGACCAAGAAATTGTACAAAATAAGTAAGAATGCTACTATTTTAAGGGTGACGATTTTAATGCAAGATAAAACTCTCACCAAATGTGAAAGAGGTTCATCATAGGTCAAGCAAAGCCGTGCCATATCACCATTTGTATTGTGTAGATGTTTTGCTAAATTATTGAAGTCGTTTTGTATGCGTGGATCTGGAGCTGAACCAAGTAACACTACCTGCCCAAAGTGTTTCAGAATTACAGTTCGTCCAAGATCTTCAAAAGATACAACCAAGCATGAATTTCAAATGAATTACATAAAATGTTAATTGGCATCGATTTGCATATCACCCTTGGAAGCTTCCTTTGTAATGATTTTATTACTGTAAGAGAACTTGCTTTATTACCCTTTGGCTTCGATTTAAAAATAAAAAAGTACAGAATAACATAAACATGGATTACCTGACCACTACGGTCAAGTGTACGTGAAATGGCATGCTTGATGAGATGGACACCCTTTTGAGCAGTCAATCGAGTTATAATTCCAACTAAAGGGCGCTCAACTTGCTTCAAACCCAGGCGGCGTTGCAATTCCTCCTTCGCAGCCCTCTTACCTTCAATCACATTTTCTTTACTGTAAGCTATCTGCAAAAGGCAATCCAAGATATTTTACCCACTTAAGGATCAAGATTCTAAATCATCATGACTATGAAATAATCGTTTACCACTTACAATCTCTGGTCACCCAAAGTACCAAACCCCTGCACTGTGATTTGGGAGTGACTGTCAAGAAAAAGAAAAAATAATACTATGAACATGCAATGAACTAAAGGGCTATATCTAAACCTCATCTGTTCATCAAAATGATGTGTGTTCATGCACTGGGAAGCTATTTGTAAACTAATAATCTTCCTATTTTTGTTTTAAAATGTGTGTATGTATGTATATAGCTCATCCAAATGGTCTGTCTAAAATGATTCGAGAAATGCTTTCACAATTATGATCCACAAGCAATCTTAATCACTGATATTGACTGTGCAAATATTATGTCTCTCATGATTAGACCGAACTTGATAAAATCTGGGACTCCGGTTAGAAAAAGGTTAACCAAATCTGTTTCTTGATGACTGATCCTATCTTGATCAGAGGATCTATAATAAAGATGGGCGGGCCACTATCTATTAGGAAAAGAAATCAACATGAGATGAGTCATGACTGGGTAGATAAGAGATGGATATTGTAATGGCTCCATTCAATACCCAACACATGCAGGCATCCAATTAATCTTTGCAAGCATCCAATTTTGTATGAATAGAGTGTGCAATGCTTATGTCTGCCCCCAAAGGTATACAAATGAATAGGGTGGATCGGAAAAATAAGACAACTTTGAACCTTATAAATATTAGAATATTAAAATGTTTCTTTAATGGTCATCTTAGTTAATTTTTAGTTTATTAGGTAGTTTCTATTTTCGTCTTTAGTTCACGATTGTTTCTTTTAGAAACATCGTCTTTGTAGATCTATTTAAGGAGCTTTCATCTCCTCTGTTTAATATAACATCGATTTACCATAAAATGGTATCAGAGCGGGTCAATGGGACTTCATAAAATTTGGCGAATTTTTTAAGAAAAATTCGAGCCTCTTCTGATCTAGAATTTTTTTTCCAGAAATTTGTTTTTTGATTTTTTTAAATACAAATCATTGGAGGTATTTTATGAAAATTTTGTGGTTCGTTTTCGAAGATTTTTGCTGAAAATCGTGAGCCTGGTCGTGGGATTTGATCGCGCGATTTCTTGGTTTGAGCAAAAGTTTGATTTTCGAGGGTTGCATGTTTGTTGCATGTACTTGCATGTTCTTGCATGTGCTGTTTTACCATGCGAAGTCTCGAGTTTTGCCGCATGAAGGTTTCTTTGAAGGGTTTTAATAATTTTTCCTCAAAAATTATCTAGGTTTTAATAAATTTTCATAACAATAACAACTCTTGTTGCACCCTATAATGATGACATATTAAAGAAGGTTCTACAACTGATTGTGGTGAGCCTGCATGGCTTACCTGATGTCAAAGCCCCCACTTTTGGTAAGAGGGCTAAGATTTTAGAAATTATGGCAAGGACCAAATCATTTATCATTATGTTGGATCTCAAATGTGATAATTTGATTCTTCAAATGTTTCACTGTTTTTTAACCGAAATCAGGAAACATCATCTAGACAATGTAAGAGCTTGTACGCAAACTATTATGTCTTTAACCTTGGATGAGGATGATGATATTAGTAAGCAGTTGCAATTAGATTTGTTAGCCATTTGGAGAAAGGAGCATAACATCTCACCCATGGCTTATGAGTTCTCAAATTGGTTGACTGAGCAAAAAATTGAGAGGTTCAAGAAACAAATGCCTGAAAATGAACTTATCTCAATGGGCTTATAGGTTGCAGGGTCTCCCAAAAAAAGAAAGAACCAAATGAGGAAAGAGAAGATTTGTTTCACATGTTTGAAAGCTTGGACACTTGATAATATTTGTGGAATTAATAAGGCAGAAGATATATTGTAGCCAAGTGGTAATGTGCAAATATACAGATGAGAATGGTTCCATGACTCACGAGGAGCAAGCTAAAACTACACTTTTGAATACACCTATTACTAGGCATGATGAAAGTAAAAAGGATAATGGTTTCCGATCAGCTAAGGTTGATAATATGGGGGAAATGCATATGTCCAATACGAGTTTGCTTCAGAATAATCTTTTGAACAAGGAAGCTGAATTTAAGGATGAAGTTGATACTTCATATGCATCCACCGATAAAAATATTTTTGAAGATAAGTCAGCCAAGGAAGTTTTGTCTAGCGATGAAGAGGATAGGTCCCAACATATTAAATCAATTGTTCCTTCAAGTAAAGGTTACTCAAGTTTCTTTGTAGGTAATTTGGAGATTATGCTTGACAAACTGGGAAAGGTAACGACTTCTTTTGATGATCCTATGACTAATGTTATTGTTTCCACACTTTCTCTACATGGTAATGATGGCGATTCTATGATTGGTTCTAATGATACCTTAGCACTAAATCAGAAAGAGTGCAAAGAAGATATCATAGAAGAAGTCTTCTGTGAGAGCCAAGTCCTTCAAAGTAATTCAGTTACTTCATCATATTAATCTATTGTTGTTCATAAGATTGTTAAGCAACATAAATTGGAGAACAAGTTGAAGGTAAATGAAGATAAGATAGTTGCAGCATTAACACATTTTGATGACATAAACAGGTTGGTTGAAGGTCACCTTTGGAAGGGACAACTTGAGAGAAGACAAAAAGGGGGTGAAGAAGAATCTTGCTATGCTGATTTACAGGTGATCAAAGCAGCTATGGAAAGTATGAAATCAAATTATTTGCACTTACTTTCAGATCAAGACCACCTCCTTAATCTCGCAAAAATTTAATTAGAATCATTGTACAGGAAAGAAGAAGTTGACAATCTCACCTATGAACGTGTGGATACTAAGGATACCTTGGAAGCTACTCAAGAGGCTCTACAACCAACAGAAAATCAGATTGACAAGCTTAACTTAGAGCTGAGTTTGGTAGAATCTCAATTAAAAAATTAGTCTTCTATGACAACCACGTTAGAAAGGAAAGCCACCATTGATAAGCAACCTGTTGATATATGTAGCATCAGTCAGATAAATAAAACTGACTGACTATATGATTATTATGAGAAATGATTAATTACATATACATATATATATTAATATATATAATCATTGATATTATTTTATATATTAATATGCATATATATATAGTTAATCTATATTTATTCTTATAATAACTATATAGTTAATTAATAAATTAGATTAATGAATAGGCATGTCCCTTGAAGGGACATGTCTTTTCTTGTCTTTGCCTTGTATATATACAAGAGATCAATGCATTTGGAAAACACATACAATCAGATAGTGCTATTACATTTGCAATGATCCTAAAAACTTAACATGGTATTAGTGCCAAGTTGCAAATGTAAGAGAGTAGTTTGTTGATGGTGAATGTGTGACTGTCTTAGAAAATACAGTCTCAGTACGAGGACCATATCTCACAAATGCACCGTTGGATTTTGCTGAATTTTGGATATGTTTGTGATAAACAAATTTAGAAGAATCTCACCGAAGCGATTGGAGAGAAAATGTTAGGTTCAAAAGTTATGACTGTTTGTGTACGGGTCTATGCAAAATCTGTAAAAGAGCGAGGTTCCTTCTTTAAAAGCCTAACCGCTTGAAGGGAGATTCGATCATATTGAACGTTTTGATAGTGTATGGAACCTTTGGATATACAAGACAGGTCATCTGAAGAATTATATGGCGAAATCATTTTGTGAATTTCCATATAATTTTCTATATGGGCTCACCTTACAGAATGAAATACTTGAAATTTATAAAAGATAAGTATTTCATGTTTATTAATGCACATAATTTTTGAGTTTGTAATTCATGCTATACTATTGGTTAGTAAAATCTTGTGTGCTTCTATCATTGGTATTTCCGGTCGAGATAGTTTAGTGAGCTATTTGTAATCTCTCTCTGGCATACCTTTAGGAGAGAAGCACAAGATTATTGCATTCAAGGGAGAAAGAACTTGATGCTTGCAAACGAATTGATGATTGAGACTAGATGCAAAGGGAGTCTGACATTTCAAAAGAAGACAATAGGTTGATACAAGAGCTTAAGCTTCAGAGGGAGTAGATGGTTCAATCAACTCGTGACAATCTTGATCATATTGATTGAGAGGGAGTTCACTATTGAAGGTGAAACACTTTTAAGGTAAACTTGATATAATTGATTATTATACTAATGAATCATGAATTTTTTTTTGGCCTTGTGTAAATCATGAGGAAGTGACGACTTCCAAATGATTATCACTTGTATTTGTAAAAGTTACTAGAAGGTGACGATCTTACAATAGCTTGACCTTCTATTATGATAGACATCTTGTGATGGCTGAAACAGATCATAATAGATACAACTTGTGGATAGAATTGCCGATTGAGGCAATCCACATTAAAGCTTGAGAAGCTTGTGGATAGAATCGCCGATTGAGGCAATCCACCCGAGAACTTGTGGATAGAATCACTAATAGAGGCAATCCACAATAAAGCTCATGAGTTTGTGGATAGAATCGCCGATGGAGGCAATCCACCTGAGAGCTTGTGGATAGAATTGTCGATGGAGGCAATCTACACAAGATCTTGTGGATAGAATTGCCGATGGAGGCAATCCACCTGAGAGCTTGTGGATAGAATCACCGATGGAGGCAATCCACACGAGAGCTTGTGGATAGAATCGCCGATGGAGGCAATCCACACAAGAGCTTGTGGATAGAATCACCGATGGAGGCAATCTACACGATAGCTTATGGATAGAATCGCCGATGGATGCAATCCACCTGAGAGCTTGTGGATAGAATCACCGATGGAGGCAATCCACACGAGAGCTTGTGGATAGAATCGCCGATGGAGGCAATCCACATCTTGAGACTATGTTTCTATTGATTACATCATGAGGGTGATGCTTCTATTGCTTACATATTAGGGTTGATGCTATCAGGTGTCATAAGTGTTGACATTGGATTGATTTATCCTCCCTAGCTAAGAGGGAGTGTTGATGTATGTAGCATCGGTCAGATAAATAAAATTGACTATATGATTATTATGAGAAATGATTTATTACATATACATATATATTAATATATATAATAATTGATATTATTTTATATATTAATATACACATATATATATATATAGTTAATCTATATAAATTCTTATAATAACTATATAGTTAAATAAATTATAATAATGAATAGACATGTCCCTTGAAGGGACATGTCTTTTCTTGTCTTTGCCTTGTATATATACAAGAGATCGATGCATTTGGAAAACACATACAATCAGATAGTTCTGTTACATTTACAATGATCCTAAAAACTTAGCACAACCAATGTTTAAAGAAGAATCAATTGAACGTTATGAAGATTCTATGAAAGTAATTGGATTAAATGCCAATCTATTGATGGTGAACATTAGTCCTTATGCACTTGTTTGTCATAAGATGTCAAATATGAATTTTTAGGTTGACATGGATTTGGAAAATCACTTTGCATATACTCAAGTTTGTAAGCCTAAGCATGAGGATGTCTTCATTGTTTCAAGTTTCTCACAAGGTATGAACTTCCCTTGTTATTTGAAGAGTGACATTAAGGAGCATGAGCTATACAAAGTTCTTGTTTGCATGGATATACCAAGAAGTTTGAATGAACATTGGCATCATAGCATTGAAGAGTTGGCAGTTGAATGGTTAGCAAATGATCACTCTCTCTCTCTAATCCATACGAAAGTATTATATTTGTTGTATGAGCTATATTCTAGCAGCTTACAACCAATACGAATTCCGAATAAATTTTCAGATTTAGTACCTTAGCTTCCATCTCACATTTCAATGTTAAAAGTTATCCTATGATGCTAATCATTGAATTTTTAGATCATGCAGTGATGATAACTGGTTGTATAGATTTGAGTGCACATAATGATCTCTACAGCACTTGGGAATTGGATGATGATAATTTACCAGTCCGTGAGAGCAAAGACATTCGGGAAGTGAGTATAAATCAGTTTTTCAAACTTGCTGCTGAAAATTGTGAAGAGATGTGTGTAATTACATTTGGAGATGTGCTGAAAACTATTCCTCATTTCATGTTGAGTATGCTTAATGACATAAGAGATTCAAGTACATACATGGGTGACAGGCTTGGACACAATAGCAAGTTTTAGTTTATGATTATATCAGAGTGGCACAACATCAACATGGTGGTTCCTTTTTGAGGTTGATTGGGAACCCTAGGATCACTTGGGTTTATAGTTCAACAGTTAAGGATGAGGAAGCCAATGTTGGCTTACTAGGGTTTACTCCCATGGTGTTCCGGTTTAGTTTTCTTGGAGAGCGGTTTCCTGAGGAGTTGACAGAGATGGTGCAGTATTTGATTGCTCTACGTACTAGTTGTTATCAAGAGGTCTCTTGTGTTGGCATCAAGCAGGGCAGTGCTTTCAATGGTTGGTGCTATAGATCTCCTAGGTTGGCTTGGGACCCTGGGATCATACTCAATTTCACTTTGGTTCAACATAGTGATCTTGGAGTAGCATTGGAACTGCTTGAGACAAGCAATTTTTGAAAGGGTAGACTATAATGTTCCCTTTTTTAGCACGCATTGTATGATGTTGTTGTTAGCCTATTTCTCCATGGTCCCATATGTTAACCAGGACTTTTAAAGGATCTTGATGATATTTGGCCTAGGTAGTTTCAGTTACAGGCGATTTTGAAGAGTTTAGAGGCAATTTTGGGCATACTTACTATTTATAGTAAGTCATATAGACATGATCAGAACCTCCAGTGATGTTGGCATATCAATGGTAAATGTCTAATATCGATAGAAGAATTATATTATCATTGAGATGATTTATTTATGCATTAATAAGTTAATTTATAAAGTTAAATGTAAATATTTAACTTTATTAATGCAGGACTATAGTTAAGTGGAAAATATTTTAAGTCCCTTTATTTGATAACTCATAGGTGATATAAAATGTTTGGGGACTTAAGATTAAAGGAAAAAGCATCGTGGAAAAATAGGAATCGCGATAAAATAGGGGGAAAAACAATCACGAGAAAATAGAGGGAAAAACAAAATTCTGAAAAAATAGGAAAGGCAAAAAGTGCTTTTGTTTATCCCGCATTGGCAAGGTGAATGAATGAACTCTCTTGAGAACATTATAAAAGAGATTGAAGAACTCTTTTTGAGCATGCTTGGAAAATATATAAAAACTGATGAAATTGTTTGGAGATTTTATCTTCAGGAGCTTGGAGGACGAAAGCCCTCCTCACTGACATTCTCTTCGCTGTTGAAAGACATCATCAGGAGGATTGATAAAGGCTTATACGAGGTAACTCTATTTGAGATAGATATTGCTTTCAAATTCCAATACTTAGTTGCCAGGAGAATTCAATTGGAGGGTTTAGAGTTCTGTTATTGTTTGATTTGCTGTAAATGAGTTTGCTGAGAATGATTTACATCATTTGGAGGGAAACAAATATGCTGTAAAAGTCAGATTTATGCTGTAAAAGTCAGATTCTACCCCGGAGTGAGCTGCAGCAGTTGGGTAATGAATTTCAAGGGCCATACAAGTCTGTGACCTCCATAACAGTGATGCACAGGTCTGCAACCATTAAATCTCAGTCGCAGCAGTCTGAAATTATATTATACAGGGCCGTACAGGTATAAGGAGCTGAAGGGGGTGCTGTACGTGCTCATAGGTAGTCATAGCAGGTCTAAAGATGATCAGAAGAAGGCCGTACATGCCAACTAGGACTGCATCAGGTCTGAAATAGAGTGGACAGTAGACTGGTATGTTTGTGTTGTTATTGCTGAGGTTATCTAATTCCATCTGATGAACATTATTGTATCAAACTGCTGTTCAAGAGATCTAATATATGTATGCATTGATATTAGTCACTGAAGATGTTCAATGGAAATTAATAACAATATCATTTCAAACCAGAGTTCCCAGACTCGGACTCGGCTTGGACTTGGCCAGGACGACTCAACTTGTGGCTCGGCTACAACTCGGCAACGACTCGGCAAAATAAAAAAACCCTTGAAATTATATACTGTTATAATTATATATATATGAAATTATATGTCATATTCCATGACTCAGGCCAAGTCATAAAAACTCAGCAAGGTCTGCTCGGTTCAGCAACCCGGACTACCCGCACGACTCGCAGCAAGTCATGGAACTATGTTTCAAACTATAGCATAAATTTGCCTTGCTTATTTGCTGTTAGTAAACATTTCAATATTATCTTCATACTGGTTGAGTTTATACCTTTCCAATAAATTGCAAAACCTGAAAACAAAAACACACATCTGGGCAGCCTCTTACAGATGGCAGATTCTCTGATAAAGAGTTAATTTCTAGGAGGATTGTACAATGTAATTCTGGTAGCTTTTTATAGTTCTATAATGCTACCATTGAATGGGACTTTACTAGTAAACAGTAGTGTGGTGAATCAACAATGGAGGCCATTCATCATCACTAGACTTCTAGAAAACAAGGTTTGCAAGCAGTAGAAGGTATCTTGGGGCTCCAACTTTATTAAACAAGAAATGGGTTTTATTGTCAAAAAAGGTATTTCATGGCTCAGCACTTTCATTTATGAGAGTTCCAACAACAAGACAGAAATGTAATACTCTGCTATGGTCTTCTGACTTCTCTATCTCACAATTTGCTAAACATGGTCTCTTTTTATTATCAGCATTTTAAACACTACCTTTGTTGATGGAAGGAATGGTTCAGAACATGTGTTTTTGTTTGTTTTCCCCTCAGTAGTAAAGATATCTGAGCCTTTTGAAACTGCCCATGACTGATGCAAAGAAGCTGTTTACTTTTGGTTAATAACTTATTATTATAATATAAAGGGCGCAATCCCAGTGATCATCATTTACCCATAAAAAAATAATAACTAGAAGACACATTTCATTTTAAAAATGCCTGCAGACACCACATAAAGAATAAATGCAGATAAAATAGACCCATAATGCCCAATCAATATAACAAATTTACAAAATAACATGATGCACCATTACAGGATGCCCTATCCAACATCACTCAAATTATTATATCAATGCTCCAATGGTAAATTACTTACAGGTATATATTGATCAGTAAAAGGATCCCAAATATCAGGATCTATCCCATTCAAAATACCATGGAACTTATATCGGTGTGGAGCAATAGCTGCATGTCCTGAGACTTCATGCGCATATGTATATGAAACCTGCAAAGGAACCTGTGTTACTTCGAATAGAAAGAAAAAAACCTCTTAGCTAATAGAGTAATAAAGAGTCTAAAAGGAAACATAATACTCATGTGATTAACAATGTCTCTCACTCCCAATAAAAGAAAAATAATTTTTCATGACATTGATTCAGATTGCAGATAATACTGTAATCCAATAGAATGAACTTTGCATATTATATATACCCAAAGGAAATCCCATTCGCTGCATCACATTGTTCCTTATTCAGTGAACAAAAGTTGGCTAAGATGGGTATAATATTTTGATTGGTGTCCTTATAAGCATCCGCTAAGTCCTTAGAGAATCAAATTCCTCAAGAAAAAACTTAAAAATTCAGTTTGTCCACTGGATTCCCACATCAAAAAGAAACTTGTTCATTAATGTTATTGTGCAATCTGCATGGTCTATTAACAGTTAAGATATAATCAAAAGCCCACAGAACGCATTCTTTAAGAAAATATATTCAGCTTCATCCTAGAATTTTCAAGGAAAGAAATTTTCAGAATATTTATGGAGAAAAATAGAGATTGAACTTCAATGATTTCTGCATTCCTTAGAAATATAGTATGAAGTAGCAAGAATGCCTAATGTAACTCTGAAAAAGTAATTAGTAAAACATGTCTGAAAGTTGTCAACACTCAGAAAGCTGCATTCTTCATCCCAAGGGAAAGAATTTAATGCTGGGTGGTCTAAACTTTGTAAGAAGGAAACAGGATAATGTAAGGAGTAACTTGTATTTTCCAAAAGTCAATACCAAAAAATTAATCAATCGCTCCACCTCCAAGAAATAAAATTAAATCCAGAACATCTTAAGGACTGAAAAAGTACAGGCGGAGTTTGACACCAAAAAGAACTACTGTGGTTTAGGATGCAAACAAAGGTATTGACATACACTAACAACATTCAATCGTCCTCCAGAAACTTGTTTGTGCTGATTTTTGAAGCACCCAAAATGCTCCTTTTTGTCATAGCACTTCTTTACCATTTAGGGATGGAGCAAGACTGTTAAAAGTCAATAGTTCAAAATCATGGATAATACAAAAACCAAAATAAATTACAGCTGCAACCATCGTACACTTTAAGCCATGGCATTCTATATACTTGGTTTCATAAAATCAAATTAATCAATACTAATAGTGTAGATGTTATAAGGCTTACCTTTTGTAATAGTCACCTTAGTAATTTTAGTGGTATGTAATAATGTTAGCTACCATGTTATTATTAGATTTTAAGGTCATGGACAAGTGTCACATTTTTTATTGCCAGTTACATCTCCCATACTCTAAATAACGAGATGAACCCCTTTGTAATGCTCATTCCAATTTTCCACACTATCATACTGTGTTGTATTTTATGCCCATAGTTCATTTCTTAATATGGCATCAGAGCAGGCAGGACCTGAATCAAACTTAGTTGGCTACGTAAGGAAACATCTCTAGGCATGAAGAAAATTGCAGGCATTTTTTCATGAACTGAAGGTCATGATATATCATTAAGTTTGCAAACAACTGCAAGTACAAAACACAATCATTTCAGTTCTCTATGTGCGAAAGTGGCCACAATTCACAATAAATTGTGAAAGGTTGTGAGGAATTGCAATCACAAGGGCAATGAAAACCATGAAGTTTAAAGGTCATGTAGGACCCCTTAAGAGAATGACGATTTTTCCCAGTGATTTGTGAAGACTTTCAATTTGAAAAGTTGTTCTTTGAGGCCAGGTGTCATGCCCCCAATTAAGAACATCGCAGCTCTGAGAAAGATCAACTTCTGCAAAGAAGCTATGATTAAGATTAAAAACAATGGTTCATAATGGAGTGACCATTACTAGAAAAGGAAGCGAATAATAGTAAGACAGAGGAAGTGATTTTATGTCATGTCCCCATTCTGGCTGACATGGTTTAGCATGCCGGATCAGTCTATCACAGGCTCTCGTAGACTGGTGGCGATGTGGAGAGAGTCATTTTGTAGATCAGTGGTCGTGTTTGCTCTTGGAGAAGTGATTTAGAGCTTATTTTTATTATTATGAGTTATGCGGGCCCCACATGTTATAATTTTAAGTTGAGTTGCACTTTTTATTTTATAAAGTTATATTATTATAAAAGTGCATTATAAAGGGATTTTATAATGGATGCTTCTAGAAGTTCTTAGTAACTTCTCAAAAAGTGAATAAATAGGGGGCTTGGGCATTCATTTGGACAAGCTGATTTGAGGATTTTTCTACTTTTCCATATTGGAGCAATTTGTAGTCATTTGGTCTGCAAATTTTCATTAGATCTTTGGGAACGATAACTCCCTTGGATTTGCATAACTGAGGAAGTGAGATATCTTCTGAAGGGTTGCACATTGGAAGTGGTATTCAGCCATTTCATGTTGAGCTTATTTGGAATCCTCAGATTTACCTGAGGGTTTGAGTTTTGGTTACACGAGGCAGAAAAAAGCGGGTCCGAAAAAGCAGTCCGAAAAAGCAGGTCCGAAAAAGCAGACCTGAAAAAGCAGTTCGAAAAAGCAGTCCGAAAAGGCAGACCCGAAAAATTCATTTGAGGATTGATTCGAGGGCTTGAAATTGATGGGATAAGGGTTTGAGATTCACTCTTGCATTGGTGAATCATTTTGGTGATTGATTGAAGACAAATTGGCACATTTTCAGTTCTTCAATATTAGGGCCTAGTACTGGGCTGCATATATTAGGAATCAAGGTCAGTTTGGGGGACTAGTTTGGGACTGTTCAGCATTGGTCTTCTACAACATTGCATATCAGAGATTTGGAGCGGTTTCCAGGGGCATTGTTTGATGTTATTGAATGTCAAAATCTGCATATGACTGGTATGTAACAGTCAGATCTGAAACGCACTGTTATTGCATTAATTTGGTTATTACAATCATTCATATATCTCTGTCATAGCAGTCCAGATTTGTCACTGTCTTTAGCATTGTAATTGAGTTGTGAAAGAGTTACAAGTTATTGTATTTGGTAAAGGGAAAATCTCTGTTTGTAAACAGCCCACTCATTTGCTTAGAGAACAGTCCATCATTGCATTGTAATCTGAAACAGTCATTTGGTATTCATATATTTTATGTGCACAGAACAGTCCACTATAATCAGACATTGCATTCAGATTTTGCATTGAAATTAGGAGCATTGATAGGATTGTATTCATGTAAGGGGGTTCATATGTTCACATCCTATTTCATATGTTGTCATCAATCTATAACAGTGTTTTTATGTATTAGATGCCACAGTCTCATATATTCTGGAAGTGAAATCAGAATTTGATATATTAGTTTGATACCCTTGTTGCTCATTTGCATTGCTTTTTACATTGGTATTGTTATCACAATTGCATAGTTGATGCCAAAACAATAAACACATTGAGACACATCATTACAAGCAAAACATTTCAGTGCATGCCAACTGTTTGACGAATTGACACGGATCGGATTTGGGGTTTTTAGTGGCCTTTATAGTAAGGGTCATTACATTTTATTAGTAAAGGCAATGATAAAGTAAGGGAGTGATTAATATACATAAAACAAGGACAAAAGCTTGTATTTATAATAATAAACAAAAATAAGAGCAGCAATTATAACAATAATTACAATCACCAAATGGACAGCATCCTATGTGAATAGTTTATCATTAATAAGACAGTAATGATTAACTAAGAGAATAACGTACCAAATGTGCTTGATGAACAGCGATCCAGTGAAGGTCAACAATTCACTTAATAGATAGTTTAATATTAATTAAAGACTATGGACAGCAATCATTATGCAGAAGCAATACATGCTATTAATATGGGGTCAGGTACGATAATAAAAGCAACTTGATTAGCTATGAAGGGCCACCACCGTTGGAAGGATTGTGACCGCTGGGAGAGACATAACCTCCCATTCACATCAAAGGGATATATATGGTGCACATCGACCTTTTAGAAGGGATCATCGAACAAAAGAATCCAATCATTCAGGCAACAAAATAAATTCAGTAGTCTCTATCAACCAGCAATCAGATGCACACAGCAGTCCATCACATCTGCAAAATTCCAAGCCTTTGAACATATTCAGAAGTTCATTACATCTGTGGAAATATAGGTGTTGGAACTGCAGATTTCAGATTGGACAAGAGCATATAGTCCATCAATAGTTAGCAATTGAGGAATTGCAATCTAACCATACATTCAACATCTTGGTATAAATAATAGTCACATCATATTTTATCAATTCTATATATAAATACATATATGCATCTTTGTGTGTGAGATTAATTCTTAAGTGTATTCCTCTATGATAGAGAATAGATATACATACTATCTGAAATCCACCTTGTAAGAGAGAGGGCCTGAGGTGTAAGAGAAGGGTGGCAAGCAAGCTCGTAAGTAGGTGTAATGTCCCCAAATTTTAAGTGATAATTAATTAAATTAATTTTTATTAAGTTGTGAAAAATAAATTAAATATGCTATTTGAAAACTCGGCTTGATTCCAAGGTTGTTCTCCAGGCATTTATTCCCATTGCCCACGCTTTCAATTGGTTGTTGAACAATCATTCTTGTAAGTGAAGTGAAAGTTGGAGACACTGCTGAACATTCAATTCCAGAATATTGTTGTTGGATGTGAGAGCTGCAAAATATATTCAACCATGGCATGAATATTCAGGTCTTCTCTTGGAGGAAAGAAGGTTAGGAATTAGATTATTTATGTTCTGTTTACAGTTGTAGAACATTCCATGTAATTTCTCTGTACAATATGAATTTTCGAATAGCAGTCTCAATTTGATAAAGTAAACAAATGATTGAAACTCTGTATTTTCATGCTTAGTTTGTTTATCTTTGTGATGTGAAACTATTATAATCTGAATCAAACTCATTGCAAACCAATAAGCATTCACAACTTCATAAGTCTGCCAATTGTTCAACAAAATAACTCAGAGTGAGAAGTTGTAAATTAAGGCCAGACTTTATAGGGGATCTTACAGTAGGCCATCCTTGAAGGACCAAATAACCCCTTACAACCTCCGCCCAACTCCACAAGACGGTAACTGTCTGTAGGGAGACAAGATATGGTTGGGGAAAGTAGGTACAAGCCACCAAGAAAGAGAGCTGTGGTAGGCATCCACTCTTAGGCTTGGTTTAGAAATGGCTTAGGGCAGATCCGTCATGTTTCTTCCCCCAATGTGTTTATGAATATAATGGAGCTTGACTAACCCAAATGATTATATATATATATATATATATATATATATATATATATATATATATATATATATATATATATATATATTGCATATTGTCTGTCATGTTTTGATGGCAGGATCCAAATCTAGGATTGTATTATGGAGGAAAGATTTATTCAGTAAGATGTAGCCCTAACCCTAATTTGTTGCAATTTTGATGCAAATTCTAGGGCAAATTAGGAAGGGGACATCACACCAAGTGACTAGAAAAAATAAGCTCATGGTATTTTTGTGAAGGATCTTTTTGTTGTTCAAGTGGGTAGTTTGCTGCTTCAAAACCCTGGATGTCAGTCTTGTCTATTACAATTGTAATTGATAAAATTCATATCTACATTCAAAAAATTGTTTTTAATCTACAAAAAATCAGAAGGTTTAAAATTCTTTGAATTCAAATCTAAATTTTTCTAGGCTGTTTTTTGGAGAATGGAAATACCGATAGAAAAATATTTTGGCCTTAATTTCTAGACTTGGAAAATAAAATTCCAAATGCAGCTAACAAACAAAAACCTACAATCCACAGCATCTCCAGCACACAGACAGAGGAACAACAGACTAGTGGCCATTTGTGGGGGAGAATGGGAGAATGGCTATAAGAGAGGGATTCAAATCTCTATAGTTTAATATGAGTGTATCTTTATATATATGCAGAGAGAGAGAGAGAGAGAGAGAGAGAGAGAGAGAGAGAGAGAGAGATTCAAATTTTTACAAGTTTATCTAATATTAAGTAAAACGACATCACAATTAAGCTAGTGACAAGGTGTAGCAGTAATTAATATATCATCACAGCAGTTTAACTGCGATAAAATATATCAGGACTCAGATTCATAGCTAATGATATAAGTTATGTAACAGTGGACACTATATTTTTCATTTCATAAAGGAAATCTTTTGAAAACATTATAAAAAGTTGTATTGTCGCCAGGAATGGTTGGCCATTGTTGGGATAGTCAAGGGATGTCTCAAACATCCACAACCACTTAAAGACAGTCAAACATTCCAATGGCATTCTTGTTCTTGCAACAATTTTTTGAAATATTTTAAAATTTTGAAGATTTTGGGGATGAACAACTAGGGTACAACCCTTGTCATCCCACTATACTTGAAAGACCACTAATAATGGAGACCAAGGTTTCAAGGTCACCTTCTTGTGCAACACCAAAAGCCTTGTGGGCAATAGTAAATAGGAATGGGAAATCCACAACAAATCCACATAGATTACCTGAATGACAAACTAGATATTGTAAAGTCAAAGCCACTATTAGTCTCTCTCTTAGATTTGAGTTATATACGCTCAATCTAGAAAAGTCATCCTAAGAAATCTAGAAAAATCTAATTAAATAGTTGGGAGCAAATGTGGAGAGAGCTCTGAGATCAGGGTTTTCAGCAGATTGAAGCTTCAAGAAGGAAAATTCTTGAGGTTGCCAGGCTGGACGTCCCCAGCTTGCCTATGGAATTGTAATTTCTTGATACATCAGCTGTTAGAGCACTTGGACGTCGAATTTCTTGAGAGGGTGTTGTAATTTGTGGAGAATAGTGGCCGAATTTCTTATCAGAGAGTGCAGTGCAGATCAGAAAATTTGCAGCAGCATTGTGGTTTGTGTTGTCCGGTAATTAGTGGTTGTTAGTGTTTGTCAAGGGTTAGGTAGTTGGGTGATGGTTGCCGATGGTTGGCACTCCCACCCTCAACACCTCTATATATAGATGTACTTGTCTCTGAGAGATGTTGTTATTGTGTGGTTGTCATGATGAAATGTAAGCACTACTGATGTCATTCTGATTCTGAGACACATTGTAAGCATTTATGAGATTAATGAATATGCATCTGTGAGTTCTCTTATATTAAATCTGTTTTGTTATATTTATTTAACATTCTCGTATGTGTTAAACATCTACCCTATAGGGCAAACATTTGGCGCCATTGCCTAGATAAATCTGGGAATGATGGTAGGGTATCACATAGCAAGAATAATATAATGGGCCAACCACTAAGCAACGAGGGCATGAGTAACAGTAGCGAAGAATTGTTTGAAGGAGAAAGAGCATTCACAGTGGAGTGTGCGAACATATTACAAGCATCCATTGAAACATAAGTACGAAGGGAGGTGAGAAGAGAGGAAGTTCCCGAAAGTGCGGTGTGGACTTCACTGGGTGTGAGTCTAACAATGGACTATTTGACGTGCCACTTACCAAGGCTATTGGCACAACACTTCCTTGCCCTTCCTAACTCGAGAGAAGAACATCGCCAACAAATCTTACAGCGGTACGAGGAAAGGAGCTGAAGGGAAGAAAGACATGACGAGAGCCGTCGATGGCAACGCATCCTTAACCCCTTAGTAAAGGATAATTGATGCCACTAACGCTGAGTAAAGATAGAAAACACATTCCAAAGGGACAAGAAGACCAAGAGGTTGCTCTCCAAAAGGCATTAAGATTGGAAGAGCGGGCAGAACAAAGACAAAGGCTACGGAGGATAACCGAGGGCGCAACTACAAGCAAAAATACAAAAGGTTTATTGGAGGGTAATACTGAAAGGTTACTAGAGGGGAACACCAAAGGGGTACCCGAAGGGAACAGGGAGAGTACAGAAGGGCACGGAGTGGGCTTGAGTGCCAATGAAGGGGTGGAGTAACAAAGTATACGAGTTGATAGAGGATACTCGACTCCGTTTGGGATGGTCGAGGAGTGGAACCAAAAACTCGAAGGGAAGTAGAGGAGACTAAGGATAGACACATAGGGAATACCGGCGTAGCTGAGAGTGCCAGAAGGATAGGGCCAGCAGGACACCGGAGCATGGTGATCAAAATGATCTATTCGGTTCCATACCGAACTTGGGAGTTTACACTAGACCGAGGGTAAAGAAGAACATACCAATGGAAAACAAACACAAACTGCCTAAGTTCACGGGGGATAGGAAGGCGGACCCTGTACGATATTGTCGAGCATGTGAGACAATCTGGTCAGCCAATGGACAGACCGACCAAGATGAATGGGTAGTGCAGTTTCCTGCAACCCTATGTGGAGTGGCCATAGACTAGTTCTCCAACATAGACCAGACGAAGGTGAATACATGGGACAATTTGAAAAAAATGTTTCAAAGCGAATTCAAACTGCTTCGAGACGACAATGAGATCGTGGATGAGATTTATAGTACGAAGTAGGGGAAGCATGAGAGCATGAGAACGTACAACCGACGACTCCAGGAATTTCTCAGAAAGGAGAATCAACCAGCAGACGGCCTAAAGAAGCATTGCTTCATAGAGGGGTTGAAAGCCTCCTTAAGAAAGACAATGAAGATTGTTCTTTTGACGTTGTACGGGGATGCGCACAACCGAGCGATGGACATAGAAAGTGTAAACAAAACATTGAGGAAGAAAAAGAACAGGTCGTCAAATGATGACAATTCCTCTGAAGGAAGTAGCAGTAAGGAAGAATCTAGTAAAAAGGTGAGAAGCGCTTCAAAAGGACATGCATCGTATGATGAAGGAATTTAAAGCTATGAAGGGGAGCAGCAACAAGAGTGAGGGAGAATTATGGTACATAGATTGCAAAGAAGAGGGCCATACAAAAAGCACGTGCCCTAAAAAGGCCTTCTGCGATATTTGTCAAGTGATGGGACACTCCACCAAAGATTGCCCATACAACATGAAAACAAGAAGTGCACAAGTGCTCTTTGCAGAAGAACAATCGTCAATGTCCGTAGCAGCAGGCACCTCTCAACAACAGACCAACACGACATCGTTTGACAGATACAAGAATAACCGACAAGGAAGAAGAATCAATAACAATAATAACAATAGCCAAAGTCAGATACAATACAATGCTAAGGGTTGGCCAATGATTCAATGTCGAGCCTGCAATAAGTGGGGACACTTCACTTGCAATCCAGAAGGAGGAAACCCCTCAACACTTGTGCCAAAGATGTGGTCCTGGTGACCATGAGGTTGCAAACTATCCCAAGCTGGGAGTTAACTTATTGAACATTGAGAGGTCGGGTGAAGAAGGGGTAATGGCAATCACCAGAGCACAAGCCAAGAAGCCAACGTACCTAGACCCCCGTACGAAAAATGAGAGGGTACGAGAAGTGAAGGCTGACACTGAAAGGGAGATGATGGCAGAGTGAAGAGAAACACATGACCCCACAAGCACTTCGCTACACACAGAAGCTAGACAAAATATCATACGACAAGTGTTGCAAATGGAGGTGCTGGTGAAAATCAAGGACCTCTTGGAAACTATGCCACAACTGAGGATGGCCATCATGAGCATTGTAAAGGTACCTACCCGTACGGAAAACCATGCGGAAGTCCCCATGAGCCCTTCGGCGGACCCTATGCTACTAGCAGTAAATAGTGGATGACACCCCGCGGTTGTAGAGATGGGCATCTTGGGAACCATCCTTACAAACACCATTGTGGACAGAGGATCGGGGGTGAACGTGCTGTCAAAGGAGACTTGGAAGAAGTTGGGAAAGCCAACGGTATGGCCAACTGTTAGTTAACAGATTGGTCTTCAATAATATGACTCAAACCCTCACTAGACTTCTCTATTAGCAACAAGCACCTCTCAACAACAGACCAACACGACATCGTCTGACAGATACAGGAATAACCGATAGGGAAGAAGAATCAACAACAATAATAACAATAGCTAGAGTCAGATACAATACAATCCTAAGGGTCGGCCAATGATTCAATGTCGAGCCTGCACAATAAGTGGGGACACTTCACCCGCAATCCAGAAGGAGGAAACCCCTCAACACTTGTGCCAAAGGTGTGGTCCTAGCGACCATGAGGTTGCAAAATGTCCCAAGTCGGGAGTTAACTTATTGAACATTGAGAGGTCGGGTGAAGAAGGGGTAATGGCAATCACCAGAGCACAAGCCAAGAAGCCAATGTACCAAAACCCCCGTACAGAAAATGAGAGGGTACGAGAAGTGAAGGCTGACATTGAAAGGGAGATGATGGCAGAGTGAAGAGAAACACATGACACTGCAAGCACTTCGCTACACACAGAAGCTAAACAAAATATCATGCGACAAGTGTTGCAGATGGAGGTGCCGATGAAAATCAAGGACCTCTTGGAAACTATGCCACAACTGAGGACGGCCATCATGAGCATTGTAAAGGTACCTACCCGTACGGCAAACCATGCGGACGTCCCCATGAGCCCTTCGGCAAACCCTATGCTACTAGTAGTAAACAGTGGATGAAACCCCGCGGTGGTAGAGATGGGCATCTTGGGAACCATCCTTACAAATACCATTGTGGACGGAGGATCAAGGGTGAACGTGCTACTGGAGGAGACTTGGAAGAAGTTGGGAAAGCCAACAGTATGGCCACCTGTTAGTTAACAAATTGGTCTTCAATAATATGACTCAAACCCTCACAAGACTTCTCTATTAACAAACAGTTGAAAGAGCTTTCAATTAGCTCAATCTCTAAATTGACAGGTACAGCTCCCTGAAATAGATATTCAATGAATATGTTTTTAATTTTCAAAATGCAAACGGGGGTGTTGGAGATCTAAATTTTGGGCAAAATTTGGAGTCCTATATAGTGATAAAACCCTAAAAAATAGCCTCTTAAACTCCATGCCCAATAATTAATGATGGAGTACATGAAATGGGATAAAATATTACATTAATTTTCAATTAAAAAGTTGAGATATTATGGAAGGAAGCTTTGTGACAAGAACAATCAAAATTCTATGATCAAAGCCTTCAGAAAATGCTGGAATTTCAACCTGCTACAAAGATGATGTTGACAGAGGCAGAAGATGGTCGAATTTTAAAAATCGAAAAAAAACCCAATTCGGGAAATCGAATTTCCTATCTCCCATAAAAATCTTAGCTTTCCACGAGGTGTTTTGGTTTTTCAACCAAGCCCAAATCCGAAAGTTAGGTAGTTATTTTTTAGTTAGTTTATCATTTTTTTCAAAACAATTTGTAATAAGGGTGTGTCTTTTCACCCTAAAGAGGTGTGAAAGCCACTCAAACATGTATATATACATAATGTAAAATGTAAAGGAATACAATACAATACAAGATATATTTTCATAGGATATAATTCAATCAAAACTACAATATGAACTCTAATGTACTATTTTTTTCAACATTAATAAAGATAAGTGCTTTTCTTTTTTATTTGTGGTTATAAGTTATATGTTTTCAATTAGTCTTCCAAATTACTCTATGAACCAAGGTATCCTACTGTGTTTTTCTATTTGATGCATTCATTTATGACTAATTTGTACAATTTGAATAATAGTAGCATGGTCTGAGAACCTGTTATTGTTTCCTTTTGGGCTCTTAAGTTGGGTTAAAAACCATAGGACCTATTGTATAAGTTGTTTTAAATTTTGTTTCAATAGAAGCTTGTAGGGTGATGGTCTCGCTTTACAGGAATGAGTTACCTTAAAACCATCTCTGATTGTACGTAGGATTGAAATTTTTATTACTCTATAGCCCAAGTATTTAGAAGGCACTGATCTAATTATAATTTGGAAATTGTCATTTGGTTCATACTTTGTGGTTCGTAGATTATTAAATCATTATTTCAAAAGCGTTACTTTTAATTATTTAGTATAATCTATTTAGTCAAGTATTATAGAATAGAGATTTTTAGGAGATTAGTTTCTTTCCTCAAATGATCATTCACCACCTTTGGAGGAACTTTGTTTGTTATGTACGCAGTTGTGCGACATAGAGAATTAAATAGTTCAAAGTGAAATTAGGCCTACCAACCTTGGCTAGCTTTAAGCCAGAATTGCAGAGGTGTCAGTGTGTACCTGTTAGTTGGCCAAAAGTGAATCCATCATTTTTGGGCACCAACAGGGGGTATACTCTTAACCAGAGAGTAGGAGAGGCTTCTAATGGACATTCATCACCATGATATACCCACGAATGAATATCAAACTTGTATGAGCATGTATTGTGCTACTTCCCACAACCATGGAAATTAAACACAACAGTAATTTGTAAACCACAATTTGCATATACAATCTCATGACCATGAAACCATATATACAACAAATCTACTGAATGAAAATATATCTGTCAAACAATGTGAATATGATAAAAGGTAACCAATAATGACTCTCAAATCATCTTATAATCACAGATTTTCAAAAAACACAGTTCCACAAAATCTGCAACTAATTTGTTCCCATTCACCATTAATTCATTTATTCAATAGAAAAGTCACAAATCTAACAATGAGCAACAAACATAGCTCAATTTTCGAGTCACACTCAATTGTCATAAGAAAAGGGGGAAAATCTGAACTAAAATTGTCGATGCCTTTGTCTTACCATTTCCTATTTAAAGATTTCCAAACCCGTGACTTTTTAGTTCCGTAACTGTTTCTTTCTGATCTTTTCATTTTTATCATACCCGTTCATTCTGAAATTACAATAAAATAACTTCGGTTGGTAACTGAAAATGAAATATTCCATATTCTAAATAGTCATTGGGATTTTCATGAAGGCATGTAACGATCCTTTCTAGGTTTCCCCAGATTTCTAATTGGTACTCTCAGAATTTATGGCACATGGTTTACTTGCAAGAAATAGTTTCAGAATAAAAATAACCCTTTTGCCTAAGGTATTACTAACTGAATCTACACTGATAATGACTCCATAAAAATATGATTGCCAGCAATCGATAACTCTTCTAGTTTGTGCAAGATAAATATATGGCTTCATACAAATTTCTCAATGAAGGAAATACATTAACATCAAAAGACTAAGCCACTAATCCTGAATTGTAAAATCCTTTTTTCTTGAATTTACCATGCACAAACATTTCCTTTGTATTTAACAATATACCCGACTGTTGTTGTGATCTTTGGAAAAATAATTATTGATTTTAAAGAAATTTAATGTTCATTCGGAAATTGTTATTCTACAAATTCTGTGAATAATAACCAAACTTGAATCTATCTATCCAAATATGTTCCACAGGACCAAAGATTAATATTATACAATAAATTTGCACCTGTTTATAGTAGTCCCGTGTTACTCCAGTAGCGCTGCATGATTAAGTCCACATGTTTCTCCAACTGGTGTTGTGAACTCTGACAAAGAACAGCTGTCTATAGTGGTCCCCTGTTCCTCCTATGCCAGGTGGATGCCGTGAATCTCTGTCTCATTGATACACACCCATGGTTATTTGCACGTTCACGGAATATGATGCGAACATATGCCAAGTATTCCGCACTCCCACTGGCCCGATATTCTTCTTCGTATTGAAATGTTTTCTCTAATGTCGTGCAGATACCAAGCGCCAGATGTCGATACCCAGTCAGGGAACCGCTTCTGACAAACTGAAAGTTTGTCTGTTCTATCTCTTCTGCAGTTCGGATAGTGCCTTCCACAAATCAACTTCTATTTCCTTCTAACTCCACTAGGCCAAAATACCATCTGACGAAAGGAATTATTAACACCTTCCTTCGCAATTTCTGAAACAAATCCAAAATATTCAAGCATGCCCCATTCCTTCACAGAACCATTATTTATCAAGCCAAAATCAGTTAAGGAGTCCAGTAAAGGAACTACCTTAGTTAACATTAAATAATAATGTTAACACTAGCTTTATCTAGCTTTATTCGAACCAAAACTTTTAGAATTATTTAATATTAATTTTGACTTAGGAATTAATATTAAATAATTACTTCCTTATTAATCAAACTTATCTAAATTATTTGGGAACATTACAAGTCTCCCCTGCCAAGTGTTGATTGCCCACAAGCAACGGTGGAGTTGGATGGGCCAAAATCTGCTCATTTTCCCAAGTGGAGTCGTCCAAGTGCAAGTTCTTCCATTTGATCAGATATTCACAAATGGTTCAGTTACGCAAATGCCGATCCCGTGTATCTACAATTGCTTCAGGAATCATTTCAAGTTTCCCTTCTTCATCCAAAGGAGGTAACTCTGTTGAAATTGCGACCTACTAGCCTAAAGCCTTCTTAAGACAAGAAACGTGGAACACATTGTGAATCCGGCTACCAGCTGGGAGATCAAGTGCATAGGCCACCTCTCCAATTTTGCCAACAATCTGATAAGGGCCATAGAACTGAGGCTTCAATTTCTCGGCCCCACTACGTTTGAGAGACGACTGTCGATAAAGCTGTAATCTAAGGTACACTAAATCACCAACCGCAAAACTCCGTTCCACCCTCTTCTTATCGGCATAATTCTTTTGTTGATTTTGAGCACAATGTAAATTATCCTTGAGGGCTTTCAAATTGTCCTGACACTCCTGAAGCCAATCACATGACTTGGGCACATTACTGTTATCAAAAGCAAGATCAACAAAGGATAGAGCATCATACCCATATAAGGCCTTAAACGGCGTCATACCTATAGACATATGGAAAGTAATATTATAATAATACTCTCCCAAGTGCAGCCAGCGGATCCAAGCTTTTTGATGTCCTACAACATAATGGCGTAGGTAGCCTTCAATCCATTTGTTGACGATTTCGGTTTAACCATCGGTCTGAAGATGGTAACTAGTGCTGTGATGTAATGCTGTACCTGTCAACCGGAATAATTCTGCCCAAAAATTGCTCAAAAACCTGCTATCCCGATCACTGACTATATTCCTAGGCAACCCATGTAAATGAAAAACTTCATTGAAAAACACTTGTGCAACCTAAACAGCAGTGAATCCTGTAGTGATAGCAAAGAAATGTGCAAATTTTGTCAGCCTATCGACCACAACAAAAATACAATCTTTATCGTGAATCGTAGGTAAGCCAGTAATGAAATCCATGGATATACTTTCCCATTTTTGTTCCGGAATAGGTAAAAGTTGTAATAACCCTGCTGGATAAGAATGTTCTACCTTATTCTGCTGACATGTGATGCATTCTTTGACATATTGCAAAACGTCATTTTTGAGCCCTTTCCATGTAAACCATTCACGGATGTGCCTATAAGTTTTGAAATAACCTGGATGTCCTGCTAAAGGTAAATCATGAATTGTTTGCAAAATTCGCAATTTTAACTTGGACTCAGGTACTAAGAAGATTCTATCTTTGTAGTAAATAATATCATTCACAACTTGTACCTATCGTACTAGACTTTCCCATCCAAAAGATCACAAGCCATGGTGTTCTTAGAATATTCTACCAACAACAAAGATTTCCAATCAGCTGTTACCTTGCTCAAAGCATATATTTCTAGTCTCCTAGACAAAGCATCAACTACAACATTGTTCTTACCCTTCACATATTCAATTTCAAAATCATAAGCTTGAATTTTACTGATCCACTTTTGTTGCCTATCATTCAAATCTCTTTGACTAAGGAAATACTTCAGACTATTATGATTAGTTTTAACAACAAATTTTGCTCCAACTAAATACTGTCTGAATTTAGCTAATGCATGCATAATAGCTAACATTTCCTTGTCATATATGGAATACAGTTTTTCAGCACTAGTGAGTTTCCTGCTTTCAAACACTATTGGATGTTTATTTTGCATTAACACGGTTCCAATTCCTTTACCTAATGCATCACATTCTAAGACAAAGGGATGATCAAAATCTGGTAATGCAAGGACAGGACAAGAACTCATTACCTCCTTGAGTTTGTCAAATACCTGTTGACTCTACAGTCCATCTGAATGCCCCTTGTTTGGTAAGATCTGTCAGAGGCGTGCCAAGCTGTGAAAACCCTCTAACAAATCTCGTGTAATAACTGCAAAGACCAAAGAAACCTCTTAAATCAGAAAGAGTCCATGGGGGCGGCCAATCTAGAATAGCCCTAATCTTTTCTTGATGTACCTGCACACCTTTAGCACTGATCATATGTCCCAAGCATAAAAATTTTGTCATACCAAATTCACATTTAGAAGCTTTTGCATAAAGTGATTGAAACTCCATTATACCCAAAATTTCATCGATATGTTTCAGGTGTTCCTCCCAAGTCTTGCTGTAAACTAGAATATCATCAAAGAAAACAAGCAAGAATTTCCACAGCTGCTTATTAAAAATATGGTTCATACAAGACTGAAATGTTGCTGGAGCATTTGTCAGTCCAAAAGGCATAACCAAAAATTCATAATGACCATAATGACAACGGAAAGCAGTTTTATGAATATCCTGTTCCCTTAACTTAATTTGATGATACCCTGATCTCAAGTCAATTTTAGAAAAATACACAGCACCGTGCAATTCATCTAACAATTTATCAATGCGAGGAATCGGATACCTGTTTTTTATGGTCTTTTTATTGAGGGCATGGTAATCTATACACATGCATAGGGTTCCATCTTTCTTTTTGACCAGCACTACTGAAGATGCAAATGGACTGGAACTAGGCCTAATGTGCCCCATATCTAATAACTCCTTAATAGTTTTTTCTATTTCGTCTTTGAAAGCCTTAGGATGCCTGTATGGAGTAGTAATGATTGGTTTTGCTCCTTCCTCCAGCTCAATAGTATGTTCAAAACCTCTACTAGGGGGTACGCCTGGGGGTATATCACTGAAAACCAATTTATGTGAATCTAGTACTTGCAACAAATCAGTTGAATAATGCTTTGATTCAAAACCTGTTACCTGAGTAGAAATCAGGCATTGTGCTGACCACGCAACCTCACCATGACGGAAAATAGCCTCCATCCTTTTAGTAGTAATAATCCTGGGACCACCATTTGTCATGCCTCTGAGAATTACCTTTTGTCCATCAACCTTGAAAGAAAACTCCATGCGTTTGAAACTCTGATAATATTTCTCCAAGGTTTCCATCCACTGGATTCCTAACACCATGTTAGTATCCGCCAAATCAATCACATAAAAATCATCAGTTATTGTATAATTACCCAAAGCAATACTCAGTTGTGGAACCTTATGTGTGCTAACTAAATTAGTGCCACCTGCAACTTTCACATCAAAACCTTCATGTTTAACTACCTATAATCCACGTTGCTTAACAAGAGCAGCATCAATAAAATTATGAGTAGATCCACTATCAATCATAACAATAACTCGCTGACCCTGTAACACCCCTCTTACTCTGAAAATATTGTAATGAGGAATTCCTAGCATAGATGCCATTATACCACCTGCCTGTTTATTTTCCTGTTAAGAAGCAGAAACCATTTGGGAACCTTCTATAATAGGATCTATATTTTCCTTGTCTTCATTATCTGATGTTACTTCAATGTAATGTATTTTCCCTTTTCCCAAACACCTGTGCCCTGGTTGCCATGACTCTTTACAACTGAACCACAATTTGCATCTCCTAAGTTCATGCCTTTCCTCTTTATCAAATGTGGGTTTTGGAAACGTTTCTTTATTGAAGGGTTGTTTGTCTTTATTTGGTTTTGTAAAAGGACCTTTATTCCAAATTTTCCCCTTTGAGGACGGTTCTAATTCTTGTGCCTTCTTAATAGCCATCTATAGTGTAGGAGGATTTAAAGATTTCAACCAACCTTTCAAAGAATCACAAAGTCCATCAATGAAAATAACAATCTTGTGCCTCTTGGAAATTTCAGTGACAAACACAGCCAACTTTTCAAATTATGTTATATATTGTTCAACTGCCCCCTATTTGTTTTAGTTGCGTTAACTCTTTTAAATGTAATTCGGGATCTTTGGAATCAAACCTATCAATGAGACGTTCAGTGAATTCCAAATATGTCTACCAGATTATGGCCCAAAGTGACCTGCCCATGGTGCCACCATTCGTGTGCAACGCCATCTAAATGTAATGCTCCATATTTAATAGCTTCATCCTCCATCATAGGGTTTAATTGAAAATAAGTGTCTAACTTTTGAACTCGTGCCCTGGTAGTTGTCTTGCCTGATCCATCAAAGTAAGGTATGGACATCTTCCCCATTATTCTTTGTAATTCATTGTTGTAATTTCTGCCCCTATGAGACCTATGTTTCATCCTGACATCCATGTATTTCCGAAATGACATGTAGGACCTGAATTCTGCCCCAGCTCCTTCCCAATCATTCAGAATTTCATCTTGTACTTCTCTAGTTGTAGGTTCATGTTCTGGTTGTAAATTCCTAGGAGTGAAATTTGGCAGGGAGGCCTAGCTGTTCCTGTTCTTTCAGGCTCATTGTTATTTACTGAACGTTCATCCCTACCACCCTCGTTTCGATTTTGATTTAGATTTTGAGCCATGAATTGAGTCATCAAACCAGTCATCATATTTATATTATTTTGCATGTCTTGTTGACTTCTTATTAATGCAGCAATTAAATCCCTATTATTTTCTGGTTCCCCCATGTGTTCAAAAATTATTTCTCCTTCTATCTCAATATGACTTTCCTCAATTGCAAATTGTTGAACTAGAAGGACTGGTCGGGTTTCTATTTTGACGTTCTGTGGTATTCCGGAAGTTGTAATGCGTTGATGGCATATTCAGTAAAACATATTCTCTATTTTGGACAACACAAACACCCTACAAGCTGGCAAGAATGAAAGCTCTGATACCACTGTAAAATCCTGTTTTCTTGAATTTACCATGTACAAACATTTCTTTTGTATTTAACAATATACCCGACTATTGTGATCTTTGGAAAAATAATTATTGATTTTAAAGAAATTTAATGTTCATTCGGAAATTGTTATTCTACGAATTCTATGAATAATAACCGAACTTGAATCTATCTATCCAAATATGTTCCACAAGACCAAAGATTAATATTATACAATAAATTTGCACCTGTTTATAGTAGTCCCGTGTTACTCTAGTAGCGCTGCATGATTAAGTCCACATGTTTCTCCAACTGGTGCTGTGAACTCCGACAAAGAACAACTGTCAATAGTGGTCCCTTGTTCCTCCTTTGCCAAGTGGATGCCGTGAATCTCTGTCTCATTGATACACACCATGGTTATTTGCCCGTTCACGGAATATGATGCGAACATATGCCAGGTATTCCACACTCCCACTGGCCCGATATTCTTCTTCGTATTGAAATGTTTTCTCTAATGTCGTGCAGATACCGAGCGCCAAATGCCGATACCCAGTCAGGGAACCGCTTCTAACAAACTGAAAGTTTGTCTATTCTATCTCTTTCGCAATTTGGATAGTGCCTTCCACAAATCAACTTCTATTTCCTTCTAACTCCACTAGGCCAGAATACCGTCTGACAAAAGGAATTATTAACACCTTCCTTCGCAATTCTAAAACAAATCCAAAATATTCAAGCATGCCCCATTCCTTCACGGAACCATTATTTATCAAGCCAAAATCGGTTAAGGGGTCCCGTAAAGGAACTACCTTAGTTAACATTAAATAATAATGTTAATACTAGCTTCATCTAGCTTTATTTGAACCAAAACTTTTAGAATTATTTAATATTAATTTTGACTTAGGAGTTAATATTAAATAATTACTTCCTTATTAATCAAACTTAACTAAATTATTTGGGGACATTACATGAATATTACTCATCGAATGATCAAAAACCAGCACATATATTAAACCAATGCATTCCTCCAATCTTACTGCTATAACTTAATGCATTTAGAGTTCATACATGGAGTGGTAGTCACCACTTAAAGGCGGTCTCCAGTAGATACGTTTGATTCTAGCATTCATGGCACGGTAGCTAGTCTGTCAATGTTTTGGGAAGCTGTTGTTACTGATTTTCATACACCCGTGAATCCTAAGTCCCAGCCGTGGCTCCCAACTAGCCTCATGCGAGCACCCCCTCTTCACCCGTATGGGCTCCATCCCTGTTATTGACTATTGTAGCAGTCCTTCTCACCCCGTCCCGTAGCAGTCTATGACCACGTGAACACTCACACCCGTTCCAGCTCTTGCTCATGCCCGAAATGAAGCATTCCTACTCACGCTCGAAATGGATAGTTCTTTCTCACGCCTGTCTACTACTCAGTCGGCAATCACGAGTTAAAACCACACGGCTCCACTCATACAAGGATCAAGAGTAGTAGTATATCCCATGCGTAACACCAATATATCATACATTTGTAACGCTGGTCCAACCGTCACCAACAACAATATACTGTGCACTCCCGAATCAATATCGATGTGTTCATTCAATGCTGAAAGGTTCCTCACGTAACACAGCAAAACATAACCAAAAGTCAATACCCTGCAGGCCAAGCCAAAGCAGACCAGGAGTTATTCGATACCCAATCATAGTGTGATTCAACCACGACGAATCTGACTTTAACACTGTGCTGAAGATGAATAGATGTGATTTCCAATGTGTGGTCTGCTATGATGCCAACCGTTATCTCCAAGAATGTCTAATCTCGTTTCAGAATACCTTTATGATGCAAGTATGGACTCTACATGAATCCACCCAAGTGCTGAAGGCTAGGTTTGCGTCCAACCTCCAAAAATCTCTCAAGGGTTTGCGTCCTTAGAGAAATAACCAATCACGAAGTAACTAGAGATTTGTTTTCCTTTTGATTATAATATTCATGGTGTTGATCCCAAGGTGTACTTTATGCTTTTATAACCTCGATATGAGGGAAAGTACTGAAAACTAAGCAATGTGGGATAAAGTGCGCTCACATAAAGTCACTTTAAGTTACTTTTTAATATAAACCGACTTAAGACATAAAGTAACTTTCATAACCTCACTTTATAAAATAAAGTGACTTAACTATAGAAAAGGGATCCCAAATAAAAGATATTCCCCCACTGAAGCCTGTGATTGGCTGGCATCCTCTAAAAGAAGCCATTAGTCTATCCGGATGGGGAGATAGACTAATCGAGCACCATAATGGCCTAACACGGAGAAGGGGACATTACATGGCAGGAGACACATCGGAATCCGGTGATGCTTAGGGAATGCCGATCGGATCTCGCCATGGGTTCTTAGAGTTATAACAAATGTAGAAACCTTAATCCCTCTTATAATTATTCAGTTTGTGACTGAAGTGTCTACCATCAGGTTTTGGATTAGTGGAGGGACATGCGTTGGGTCTCAATGAAGAGCCGACAAATGCATATGCCTCTAGCATACTATTCACTATATCTCTGAAAACTGTCGGATTTTGAGAAACCGTAGGCATTCTTTCAAAACCCGATGTCTTTCATTGCACACCCATGGGACCCACTAGCTTTCGATAAATTTAAATCCTTTGTGTTACCATGCGTATTGGACTTTGTGAGTTCCAACACCCGTTTGAAGCCCGATAAGTAGTCAATGGTGATAACTTTCCATTCGGTTTTGATAAGCTTTAAGAACACCATGTCAATTTCCAAAGGGAACTTGGAATCAATAAACTTTTCTTTCACCTTTTGCCATGCCGTTGGGATTTTCATTGTGCACGGCTCATTTCAGAATCCGACATTCTTCCTTGCAAATCTATGGGTCCCACCAATGAAAGAGTCATCAGACTTTGGAAGAATTAAATTTTATTTGGAGAGCGATCGGGTCAGCCGATGGAGCAGCTACGATGAAGATTTTCTGAATCTTCCACTTTGCACATGTCGAAGACTAACCTTTATGAGTTCCCACTTTCAGTATTTCGGGAATCACACTTCTCAGCTATTATTCTCAATTGACTTTCGCACCTCTTAGCTACTATTCCCGATCGACTTTTGCACCTCTCAGCTACTATTTCTGATCGAATTTCGCACCTCTCAGCTACCATTCGGAATTTCAAGAATTGCACTTCTCAACTACTATTCCTGATTTTCGGGAATTGCACTTCTCAACTACTATTCCCGATCGGCTTTTCCTCTTTTTTTGGTAGCATTTTGTCCTCTCTTCAGATGTAACATGAGATAGAGTAACATAAACTTGACATGCTAAATCACGAACATGAGGTTAGAGATAGGCATATAAAAATTTTGAAAATTTTAAATGGGGACTGAATTCTTGGGCAACACCACTAACGTTCAATCTAGTGGGCCCGAACCAACACAACATCAAGTTGATCGGGACTCTCATGGCACAACGGGTAACTATCGGTGCACAACCCTTTATTCTTGATTTTGTAGTGATCCCCTTGAAGAAAAAATCTTACGATGCTATCCAAGAGAGGGGGTGGCTCGTCACTGCGAAGGTAAACCATAACTAGAAGTGCAACACACTATCCATGCAAAGTGGAGGGAGGAAATTTGTGATTGACATAAGGACTCAGATGGTGAGCGAGCAGTTCGCATCGTCTTCGAAATCAGATTCGAAAGGAGAGATGACTGCAGTGGATGAAGGAAAACGTAGGATGGAGCCGAATGAGTAGGGTATTTCGAAGACGATGTGGATTCCTTGAACGAGCTCTTCCATTGGAAAATGGACGACTACAAGTTGTTCCAATGTACCATGTTGGGAAGAGGAGTCGGAAGAAAAGGATATGTTTCCGAGTGAGTTTGGGGAATATAATGAAGGGGAGGGCCGCGTCAATGAGACTCCTACACATTAGTTTGACAGAGATAAACTTGTATAATATGAGGAGTCCAAGATGAAGGAAACAAACTTGGGAGATGAAGGAAACCCCAAGAACATATTGGTGGGGGATGATTGGAACCCAGTGTTGAAGGCCGCAGCTTTCAAAACATTTATGGAGTATAAAGACATCTTCGTTTGGACCTACAAGGATTTAAAGGGAGTGCCTTCGGATCTATGTGTACATTGCATTCCACTTGTACCTTGAGCCTAGTCGGTACGGAAGAGACCGTATCGAATGAACAAAAACTATGCTGCAAGGGTGAATGATGAGATTGAGCGAATGGCCGAAGCAGGCATTATTTTTCGGGTTTAGACCAGCAAATGGGTATACCTATTGTGATTTCATTGAAGAAGAAGGCATAGATGATCGTACGACACATAAGATCACACAATGAGGAAACAATAAGACCGTACGGCCCAAACCACCATATGCTGAAAAAAAAGAAGGCACATAGCACCATACGGACCAGAGAAAGACAATAAAAAATAGCATACGGTCACCATAAGATACTCAAGCAAGGATAGACCCATCATATGACATAAGAAGAGGATGGATTGTACGGCATGAAGTATCTAAGGGGGATAATGCAAAGTGCATTGGAAGGCGACATAAGGACTGCAAGACGACACAAGCAATAAGAAGGAACATGGCATGGTAAAAGAAGTACAATTCTCATTGGAAGCACTATCATCGCATGCAAGGAAGCCCCACAAAGTCATAGAACCACAGTATGAGGATGGAAGAAAAATCATCCAACAGAAGGTGAAAGAATGCAACCTAAGTACCGCACATAGAAAAAAACGAAAAAACAATGAGCCAACCCCAGCAAGGGCATGTGAGAGTCGCATTGTTGAGGACATAAAAGAGGTGCTAATATCACAAGAAAGGATAGAGGCAAATACAAGCGAGTAGAATCAGCTATACCATACAACTTGTAAAATCGCAAATTGTACAAGACATTGTACCTTGAGTTGTACACAAAACAAAAACAACACAACTGTATAGACTCGAAATTGTAAGGTATAGGATTGACAATATATTTAATTGATTTCACAAGGCAACAAAACAAAGTTGATGGACTCACGAACAGGAAAGGCAATTGGAGAAAGCAAGTATGACATTTACCTTCCATAGTTGCGTCACCTTCAACAATGGATAGAGGAACAATGACATTGCCTTTGGGAGTAAGGGTTGCAAGTAAAATGGATTTCGGGAAGACTACCTAAAGTCCACATTCTAAGGGAAGAAATAACAGTGCAAACCATCACATTTGAAGGGTTGAACAGTCTTGAATGCAGGACATGGTGGTAAAAGATTCCACACAACCACCCTGTTAAAGAAAATTTGTAGTGTGCATAGGTGCAGTGGGCTATCCAAATGCCATTTTTTTCTATTAGGGGGTTTGAGGCACCATTGAGGACTATGATTGAAACTTATGACAGGCATCAACAAAAATCAATTTTCGAGTACTTGGGATGCGAGCTTATAGTCTCTTTTTCAACTGGTAAGCCTACATGTGTATTTGGCATTCTAGGGCTGCAGGATAGAAAGATTGAGAACACAGTAAAAAAGATCACTGCCCAACAGAAATAGACTTACGTAAAAGATGGTTTGCCAAGATTTGACACAAGCAGAATGGGAGTCAGTGGCGTAGGCCAGCAAGAGCCATGGGCTGAAGAAATCTTTTATTGCCGATGGTGAGGGGAGGTGCTTGATGGATGTCATAAAGAATCAACTTACAAGCTTGAGCCATGCTTCAAATATCACACTCCCACAGATTGCCCTAATGAACGGGTTAAGGAATGACATAGTTTATGACTGGGTGCCAATGCTAGCAAATAGGATGGAAGAATTTATAGCCCTCCAGCATAAAACCTTTTAAATGCCACATTATGCCATTGGACTCTTCTTAGGGGCTACACAGACACAGGGTCCTTCCCAGCTACTCAAGATGCAGTTGCATGGCTGGGTGGAGCCCGGCCAACCACCCATCCTTTATTGGAGACACTTAGATATGTTAGCCGCCAACGACATTGTTCAGTCTGGTTAGAAGCACAAGTGCCACATAATTGTGTCTCAAATAGAGTCTGAGATAGATGGTAGGGAGAGCGACAGAAGCAGTGAGGAGTCAGGGGATACCTAGAGGGCTAGTGGAGGGAGTTTTTGGATGGTGAACTAAGAAGAGAGTCACCCGACACAGAGAGATGCGTTGGTCGCAAAGGTCAGAGTTGGGGACCTTCTTGGGGACACACCTTCGGGTGGCATATCTTCTCAGAGGAGATTTGTTTTTGCTCTAGCACTCCTCTCTAGGGTTAGCCAGTTAGGCCCACCTACTTCATTGGGTATGACAGTAGCAATTGTTCCTGTACTCGGTTTGGGCAACCGAGGGTCCCAGTTACTCTCACACATCCCAGTAGGAGTACGGCAGTTGTGTCCACACTAGCAGTGATAGAGCTAGAGCCCGCAATAGTAGAGTTTGTTGTAGAGATGGTCGAGCAGCTAGCAAGAAAGACAATTGAGGCCATGGAGGCGCTGGTAGAATTGGAGATGCCCAGAGAGGAGGTGGTTGCCATGGAGGAGCTGGTAGACACTTCGGAGATGCTGAGAGAGGAGGTAGTTGAGGTGGTGGTAGAATCAGAGATCCCTATGGATGCCACCATCGATTCATGGCTTACTCGTTTTCAGCTTACCACTATGTCACCCGTTGGACCTCTCGTTCTCTCACCGGAGCGTAGGCAGCCAGAGATTGTGCAGATTAGGGATCTCAAGGCGGGAAGTACGCAGCCCAGAGAGTGGAGTTGGATATTCTTTAGGAGGACATGATAGTACGGGGTGAGGAATCTTAGACAAGGGCTCCACAGCCATTGCAGCAGGTGGTACCTGACACTCAGGGTAAGCTGGGTGTCACAAAGCAGTTTTTGGTAGAGATGGAGGCTGGTACACGACGAATAGCACCCTCGGTACAAGCACAAGCTCTGGGGATGGCAAATCAAATTGTAGAACACTTGTTGGAGTTTGCTACGGGGAAATGTGCTCAGGAGTTCAAGAGACGTTTTGAGTCGCGGGAATGGCCTGCCACGAAGACCCAGGAAATGATAGAGTGGAGGGTCTAGTAGCCCGTTGGACAGAGCAGGACCCATGTTTTACTTCGACAAGTTGAGCAAGGATTCTGCTACATGTACTATGAGCTTCGGAGGGGGCAACACTTAGGCACAGGGGTTGAGGCCGAGCAAGTGGCTGCTATGATAGCTCGAGAGGATCTCACCACTCGGCTCCAGATGGTGGAGGAGTTGGTACAGCAAAAGGCTTAGGTGATAGCTTTAGAGGCACAACACAGGGTTGAGGTGACTGCTTTAGAGGAGCAGTGCCGAGATTAGGTGGCAGCACTAGAGAGTCGTCTTATGACAACTCTAGAGGAGGTGGATAAGAAAAATAAGGAGATTCTGGAAGCCACATTCATGGTGAAGGGCACTAGGGAGCAACAGATGCTAGCTAAGAGGGATCTGTCACATACGACTAAGAAGGTTCACAAGATGAGGGGCCGCTGGCATCATCTACACCACCACTGACACCTTCCTTGTTAGGGATGCTCTCTCAACCCCCAACTCCTTGATTTCTTTTTGTATAATTGTCTTAGTCCGCATTTTGTTGTGTGTCATCCGGAGATGACTTTCTTTTTGGGGGGGATGATGTTGTCTGGTAATTAGTGTTTGTTAGTGTATGTTGAGGGTTAGGTAGTTGGGCAACGGTTGCCAACGGTTGGCACTCGCACCCCCTCAACACCTCTCTCTCTCCCTATCTATCTATCTATCTATCTATCTATCTATCTATCTATCTATAAATATATATATATGTACTTGTCTCTAAGAGATGTTATTGTGTTGTTGTCGTGATGAAATGTAAGCACAGCTGATGTCATTCTGAGATACATTGTAAGCATTTATGAGATTAATGAATATGCATCTGTGAGTTCTCTTAGATTGCATCTGTTCTGTTACATTTATTTTACATTCTCATGTGTTAAAAATCTACCTTACAAGGCAAACAGTTTGTGGATCATCTTCAGCAGCCGTACATTGCCAAGGGGAAGCATACATTCCATATTAAGGAAAAGTTTCACTGTTTTCAGTTAGGTTTTGAGCTATTAGTGTGATATGAATCAGATCAGTGGTTGGAAATCAGGAATTTGATGTGTTGCACAAGTTCTAGTAGCTGGTCGTACCATACAGTCAAAACCCTAAACCTTTTGCTAGCCGTACAGTCCATAACAGCAGCTGATGTCAGCAGTTGCAGACAATTTGATGCAGATCAGAATTAATTTGTATTCCTGAAATTCTCAGAACCAATCAGCGGCTAGAGGTTGGGTTGTTGAAATTCATCAGCATTCATTTCTTTGTGCAATTTCATTCCTGGTACGGATTCCATGTTGTCTAGTTGGTTGAAAATAAAAGTCTGATTGTTTTAGACTGGTGTGCAATATGGTTAATAGCTATTTCATTTCAGAGTTAGTCCTTTATTGTTCATTCACATTGCATTTCATATTATCAAAAAAGACGAAAAAAACAGAAAAAACAAAAACACAAAAAAATAAAATTTGCAAAAACCAAAAAATAGACCTCGTTCCATCAATCGCTGATCAAAGATTAAAAGAAGAAAACAAAATTCAGATTATTACCCAAGATACCTATTGGGGATCTTTCAGAAAAAGAAGTTAAAGCAAAGTTTTCTCTAAAGCTTCAACTATTTAGATTCCAGATGGGTAAAGTTGTCATAATCGCATCAGCAAGTTGAGATCTCTCATTAGACAACTAGAAAAAGTCAATGCTATAGTAGATGATAAGGATATCAAAACCATTTTGTTAAACAGTCCACCTTCTAAACTCAACAAAGTCATTTTTACTCTTAGTCAATCAATTTCTCAAACTCTAGAAGATATGGATTCAGATCTCTTATTTGAAGACAAAAAGAACAATTGCAAGAGATACAGAAAATGATCCCCAACCTAAGATTGCATTATACTCAAAAATCAATTGTAGATGATTAGATAAAGATAAATAAGAGATTGAATGTTATTACTGCAAGAAAATAGTTCACACAACTTCAACTATATAATTTGAGCCATCAATGGTTTTAGATGAAACCTCAAAGAAACACCAAATATAGCTAATGTACCCATTGCTGAATATCCTTCAAATGAGGATAGTATGATCACCTAAGTAGAGAACAACCATTTTTCATATTTTAAGAAGCCCACTCTTTGAAGACAAAAAAGGATCTATTGTAGATGAAAATCAATATGAATCACTATTCAAATAATTTGAGGACTTGTGGATCTTGTGAATTATACCCTTACAAGGGTAGCTTGATGGTTGTATGTAGCTAAAAATGGATAGTTTGTCCAATAACTCGGGAGGTTGATTTTTTGAGAGTTTGGCATGATGTAATCTAGGAACTTAGGAACTACAACTTTATGAAGGTTATGAGGCAACTTGATGGTGTTCTACTTGGTCAAAGAATTGCTTTCAGAAAATAGTTTTGAAGAATGCATGTTTCTATTTGGTTCTATTGATTTAGTTTTCAGTCAGCATATTTTGTATTTAGTTAGTATGTTTTTCTTTTAGTTATGTAAGATTCAAGAGGAGATGTTAGAATATAAGACTTAATCTTTGTAAAAAGGTCACCCTAGGGATTTTAGTGGTGTGTATTAATGCTAATTATTATATTATTATTAGATTTAAGGTTGTGGACAAGCGTCATGTTTTTGATTATCAGTTATATCTTTCAAACTCTATGTAGGGAGATGAACCCCTTGTAATACTCAATCCAACTTTTCATAATATTTTATTGTGTTATTGGGTTTTGTGCTCATTGCTCATTTCTTAAAATAAAGTCTGTTGTTTGCAAATGTGGCACAACAGTCATTGGCCATCAATCTCTATTACAAACTCAACTTTATGGATGGCAAAAAGGAACATGCACGAGTTAAATAATAATATTGTTGAGAACAAGAACAAGAGGAATACAAAACAGCTATGGGAAAAAGTTCTATAACAGAACAACAATGTGATTGTATTATGTACTTGATATTCAAACAAATAAGCACTATGATGAAAACACAGATTATATTTGATTGTTTGAGGCAAAACAGAGGAAAGTATTTTCTACTACATTAAGTACTCAAAACAACGAGAAGAAATATCAATAAAAGGAAAAGGACTTCACAACTAGCATCTCAAGATTAAAACTAACTAGGAATAGTCTGCCTTATTTACCGTGGTTGCCTTGTGAGCATGTGCCATTGCCCTTCCAATCAGAGCAGCACCAAATTCTAGATTATGAATTGTAAAAACAATACGAGCATTTGCTAGGGCATAGTACTTGTAATGTTCTTTAAACAACCATGCAACTGGTGCACTTGTCCAGTCATGGCAGTGTATAATGTCCTGTCAAATTCACAAGGAATAAAAATATATGCTCAGAAAAATACATAATTCTTCATGATGTTATGTTCAAGCAGTTTAAAATAATATAATGGAATAGAATGAAAAAAATCCAGTAAAAACCTCAAGATAATTATATACAATGGAGACAATGGAAATGTCATATGCCAATTGTATAGTCAGAATTTTATATTTCCTTTTTCCACTTTGAACACTGGTATCTGTAAATTGAACCAGATGAATTTCAGAAACCCACTTTGTGCTTTCCTAGCTTCATTCTGATTACATACTTTGTTAAAACCAGATAGAAACTGACTAAACATTTATTATGATGGGCTCCTTTGATATTAAACTCAGTGCTGGTTATAGTGATAATCTTGCAAGTTTTTTATTATTGAAAGGATTGATTTATGGGATCTGCCACTTCCATAATTTATAGCGAAATCTTTTGAACCCATGATTTGAAAGTGGTATCTAATCATTTCACTAGCCAAACTGAGCCACATCTCATGATTTACAAGATTCAGGATATATTAATTAGAGATAAAGAGACAATCAGAGTTTGTAACTTTATACACTTTATCCTCAACTGTCTGTATGTTTTGAAGTTGTACTATGACCCTAGTTGAAACAAGTTGGTAAATTCTAAAACAGAGTTTACATGGTGCAAAGGAGATACTTAACTTCATCACAAAAACCAAGTTTTCTCATAACAAGAAGGATGTGATACATGGGAGAGAATTTTTCATGCCCCCACCAATGAAGGAGATATCGATTCCCTAGAAAATTGTCTTATCTCTAAGACCTTACAATTTTCTTAGAATGAGTGATCAGACAATAAGCAGAAGTAATCACATAAGGAACAGCGATTAATAGAAACAACCACTTATTATAAAGCAATCAAATATTACAAGCAGCAATAATTAGACCAGCCATGGTGTAATGTCCCCACAATGATAACTCCTCACATATATCCTAAAAAGAAAATAATTCAAATATGCATCAATACTCAGGAATCATTAACAAGGGAAATCTGATACGTACTCTTTTCCTTCAAACAAAAAGGGCTTCTTCATAATTGGCAACTTGGAAAGCCAAGAGGTGTTAATCCTAAACAAATGAAGTTAACAAATTATAACAAGCCTTAATTAACCAGTTCCAGGCAGCCATGTCTTGAAGAGACAGGAATCGATAATGGAAGAGACACCTCCTTATGAAGAAAGATGTCCTAGCAAAGTGAGATGACTCTACGCCTCCTCTTGAAGGCTATATAAGATAGATCTGCATTTGAGGAGAGGGGCATCAAAGAAGAGAAATAATCAAGCAGATCAAGCACACATATTCATATCGAAGAATATAATCAAGTAGTCACAGAAGTACAATCATATCAAGAAGACGTTCAGCAGATCAGCAAGAAGCAATTCTGATAAAGTAACGAATTTCAGATAGAACCTCTAGTCATCAATCAGCAAACACATCGAAGAAATTGATAATCAGATCAGGCTTAAGAAATCAATCTGATATTATTTCCAGATCTTCCCTTTGTGGTGCTTATATATATACAGTTTATGCATAAATAGATAATGCTTATCTCTTATGTGTATAAGCATAAAATAGAATATAAAATATGCCTGACTGTTTGAAATCCATCTTGTAGGAAGGATCAGGGATGTAAGAGGAGGGTTTAATGTGGGTTTATTAAGTAGGCCACCCTAGAGATGACCGTATAATTGGAATCTAAGGCCAAGAGGGCTAGGTTATCAATCTGCTCTTGGGCTTAGATGGGATAACCATGAAACCCCTTTACAACCTACATCCAACTCTACAACGATGCCTCTTGTCTTTAGGGGGATGAAGCATTGATAGGGGAAATAGGTACAAGCAATCCACTAAGTAGACCACCTTTGTGGATTGGCCATATTGACTGCTCACCAAGGCCAAGAGGTCTCTTGTTTCACTCCACTCTTGGGTTTAGTGTAGATATTGCTTCAGGAAGACCTATCAGGTTTCTTAATCCAAACCCTAATGTGCTTGTATAATATTATAGATATTATATTAATGTTATGTGTGCTTGTCTAACCCAAATAATTGAAAGTGTGTGTGTGTGTGTGTGTGTGTATTGAAGGATTCAAATCCAGGATCACGTTGTTTGAGATATTTTACTAGGTAGAGATGTAACCCTAATTTGTTGCAATTGTGATTCTAGGGCAAATTCTAGAGTAAATTTGGAATGGGACATTACAAATGGTCTCAAAACATAATCTTGCCAGCCTGCAGGACAAACCTAATTTAACTATTTAGACATTTTCTGAAGTAGTTCAAAAATAAAAATCGAATAGGTCAACATTGCAACCTTTATCTACTTCATGTCTAATATAAGTATTCTTATTCCATATGCATGCTCTTCACATGCATGCATTGTGTTTGCTTCACAAGTAATTGACTTCAGCATGTTTACTCCATGAGAACATTCCTCACGTATGTTTTGTGCCTTTGTTTACTGCTCCTTGCCTTAACATGTCTAACATGTATTTTGCTTCATACATTACATATTTAACATGTATTTATGTATTGCTTCATGCCTTACATTCTGATGTGTATTTATGGATTGTTCTATGCCTTACATGACTGATGTGTATTTAAGTGTATTGATTCATACTTTACATGTTTGACATGTATTTATTGCTTCATGCCTTACATGCATTTATATGACTTCATGTCTTATGTATGATTCATGCCTTAGGTGCATTTATATGTACTCATGTGTATGATTCATTCCTTACATCTATTTTCATGTATGATTCATACATGTATTCGTGTGTATAATTCATGCACTACATGTATGCTTCATGACTTAAGTGAATTCATGTGTATACTCTGTGCTTTATACACTACATGTGTTCAGGTGTATGCTTTGTGACTTAAGTGAGCTCATGCTTATGCACTACGTGTATTTACATATATGCTTCATACCTTGTGTGTAATGTCCCCTTAGGTATCCTTTATGATTTGGGACTAGTTTCTATAACTTCAATTGCAAAAGACTTATTTCTATTAAAGGTTACACGTAATTCTTTATTTGTTTTAAATGTACGTATTGAATATGGTTTGGAAATGGGTATGTTGTCAATACTCTTAGCTGGATAAATTGGACAATCGTAGAATTTGATCAATGTAAGTGTCTATTGCCTTTAAATTAATGGAGACTGATCTATAGGGGTTTCACTGTCAACAATAAGTCTGATATGATTCTCAAGTTGAGAATAGTATATTTCTATAGGATGGAGATGATCCTGAACTCCCACGGATTACACTATTATGGTAATCTGTTATGTGAATATCACTATCTCTAAGATGTTATCCCCTTTGCTTATGCGTTGTTCTTGTATAGTCGTTTTCTTACTTTCCATTCAATGATTTGAAGATACTTCTTTTGACTCCACCAAGAATGAGCCTAAGTCTTATGTTCCTTGGATATCTTGAGTGATAAAAGTTTCAAATGTTCCTTAAATGATTTTGGATATAAATATAGAGTCCGCAAATGTAATTCCTCCAATTGTCATTGCTGAAGATAGTCCCCAATACCCGGATTTGTACTAGCTCCGTCTTATATATATTGCTTGGCTAACAAGAGGGATCTGCGTGATTTCACATCAACAGAAATGGATCTTAGAAATGTGCAAAACACATCCTCATTATGCCTTATGCAAATGCTAAAGAAACCCTTAGTTGTGGCCTCTGCTCTTTGGTGTTCATCTATTCCTCGTACTATTCCTGGGAAGACATCAGGGAGCTTTTCACCCTCCGTTGAATTTGATTCCAACACTAGTTGTTGGCTATTCCGGACAAGTAATTGATATGTATTTTACCTTTCCTATCCCTAATCCGAATGTAAGTTCACTTTATAGTTTGTGCATCTCAAAGGTCGCCCTTTTTGAGTCCTGTCCGAAACTCTTGGTCACAACAATTCGTGTTGTTGAATGATTAATTTGAATCAAACATACTTATTAATGTGCCATTTTGAACATGCCATTACTGTCGACGATAGTCGACCATATTATTGATATTTGTATTACATCATTTTAATATAAGTGATATTAGGTATTGTCGCAAGGTAACTGTAATTTCATTATATTATTTGATTAATAATATATTATATTACTATATTAATAATATATCAAAAATAGATTATAATATATTATTTATTTATTTATTTATTTATTTATTTTTATTTTATTTCTTTTATATTATTATTAATTTTAGATATTATAGTTATAAATATATTTTATTATTATTTATTTATTTATTTTTATATATTCTAATATTATTATTAATTTTAATCAAGGTTGCACGGGGACGGGGGTACTTTGGGTACGGGTACGACTATTTTTCAAAATAGGGCACGGTGGTACTTGGGTACATCTATTTTTTAATTTAATATAATTTAATATTTTATAGAAAGTTTGAAAATATGAGTCATGACATTGAGTTTTCAAACCAAGAAGAGTGATAAATTTTGCAGATGTAATGTTTTGTTTTCAGTTTCAGATTTGCAATATGTTTGTAATAATATATATGTTGAATGTTTAGATGCATAACAGAGAAAAAAAACTTTAAACATGAACAAGAAGATAAATCATATAAAAATAACATATTGCAAATGATAAACTTCTGACTTGAATAGTGATAAAGTTTACTATTAATCAGTATAGCATCAAAGTTTCAAACTGATTACATATTGAATTAAGCTTCACAAACAGCAAGTTGATAAGCTGATAGGGAAACAAAAAACTGAAACAAAAATCAAAAATCTTAATCAAGTTCGTTAGCTATGATGCTCTCCACCAAGTACCCACTGAGTACCCGATACGTGGGTATGTGTACCAGTACCCGGTACATGTACCAAGGGTGTGGGTACGAGTACCCATGCAACCTTGATTTTAATATTTTAATTTTATTATACTTAATTGATTTAATAATATTTTATTACTTAATTATTATTAAAATTCTATTTGAAACAGAGATATGAAATTGTGAGTATTCATGTGCTTTATGTCCTATGTGCATTCAAGTACATACTTCATGCTCTTTATGTATTTGTGTGTATGACTCATGCTTTACGTGTTTGATTCATGCCTATTGTGTTTTCAATGTATACTTCATGTTGATTCCATGAATACATATGAATGTTTCAAGATCTATATATATTCTTGCATTCAAATTAAAATGAGTTGCATTCTTTATACACACAAGTCTCACAATCCCCCTAATGAACATTGGTAACACTCTAGTAAAAACAACCTAGGGATCATTGGATGAACAATACCATAAGGGTATGTCCTAGGAGGGGAAGGAGAATACACATACTCTAACACCATAAAATGACAATGAAAGGAAACGTGTTGAGAACTTGAGAGTAATAACCAAGGTTACCTGGAGACCAAGAGACTTGGAGGTCTCCGGTATTGGTATCGGTACCGGTATGGCTATTTTTCAAAAATAGGAGACAGGGGTACTTGGAGATGGCAAAATTTTATTTTAATATAATTTAATAATTTCTAAGAAATACCATAGATTTATAACATAGTGCTTTGAATACAAAAACAATGGAAAGTTATAAGTATGAACATTGAACATTAAAAGTTTAAAGAGTTAGACTAATACTAAATAGTAATGTCATTAATATAGAGTCAAATAGATCAAAACTCACATTGCATATCTCATAGTCATATCTGATTTCTGAATATTGCATATGATCATCATCATATCAAATTAATAATCGGTGAGATTATCATTACATATTGAAATTTGAAATTCAAAAATATATAGTTTGATGCTAAATCTCTGATATGCAAACAAAAAACTCAGAACTGTAAAGAAAATCAGAAATCTATCTAGTATCATCTACTCCACAAGCCTGTGATAATAAAAAAAACATTAAAATGAGGGTCAAAATACATAAAATGACTTAATGTTGTATTTTAAATTTGTTTTTTAATTAGGAGACGGGGGGGAGACTTCATTTTTTGGAATAGGAGACTCGGACTCTTCAGGAGACTTCGCCATGAAGTCTCCAACCATTTTTGAAGACTCTAGAGATGCAAAAGGTCTCTGAGATGCATCTGGAGGGGGGGCGATGGGTCTCCAGGTAACATTGGTAATAACCATTCCCAATATATTCATGAAAAACAATAAGGCACTAAACTATAAGATAATAGTCTATATTGACTTCATTGATTGATCAAATGAACTTTACAAAAGGGTGCATCCCTATGTATATTATTAAGAAATCTATCACTCTAATTCCTCAACTTTTCCTTAGATATAATCGCCCCACAAGTTATAAAGCATGAAACCTAGACATATATGTATACCTATCAAGAACAGTATGAGACGAGGGACTAAAACATCATTTAAGGTATTATATTCCTCAATATCATTTATGTTGTCATAAGTTGTACATGATACCAAGATCTCTTCTATTTCCTAAACTAAAACAATACTTAACATTTCACAAATTGCTGCTCATGCATAGTGAAACATCACTACGACTGTATTCAAAGAAAAGGAATGTTTGAACATAGTAATGTCACTATTCTTATACAGTCAGACTCGTAACCTTTTACAATTGTGTTAGGGTACAACTACCATACAAACCATGGGATGCAGGAAACAAAATTCCTAACATCACAAGGCCTCCATTTTATGTATAGTTTAACAGTACCCTTTTCACACTCTTATCAGCTATACATAACATAGCTATTTCATGTATGATGTGGTCAGTCATCTATAAAGAAACTGAAATGCATTTATGACAACGGATTTGAAGAGCACGCGATTATATTGAGAGGGGGGGGGTGAATCAGTATAATAACTTTTTTAAATTTAAATGTTTTTATTCAAAGATAACTTCAAACACTCAAATAAACAATTATGCACATGAACACAAATTTTACGTGGAAACCCAGAATGGGAGAAAACCACAAAATAATTTGCTTTTATATAATATTGTTCTTTTACAATGTTTTGTAGGCACCAACCTACTAGAGGCTCCAACCTCTAAATTTATGAGCACCAACTCACTGGAAGCACCAACTCCCACACTTCGCAGGCACCGACCTACTGGAAGCACCAACTCCCCCTGACTGGATTCTGAGCACCAACTCACTGTTTTCACATTTTTTTCCACCTTGACAATGTTGCTATCTTCAACTGATGATGGACATTACTATCTCTTCATACAAGCCTGTCCTTACTTTCTTCATATAATTCTGCCTTGAATGCACATATCCTTTTCTCAAATCTGCACTCTTATTCTTTCATTTCTGCTCATATTATATCTCTGTCTGTTTATATGATATATCTTTATCATATCTCACACATATTCTATTTTTCTTATACTTCTTCTTTAATATACCTGATATAGCTTTCCACTATACATTTTTAACACTACTCATTCAAACTCTTTCACAGCCCTTCTTCTTTTCAACTTACTTTTTATTTTCAAAATAAGACTGAATATATATATTCATATTTTTAAATGAAACATTATGTCCTTTTAAAATTATGCCTTTTCAAATAGGTGTCTCTTATTAAAATATTATTAACCCTTTTTAGAAAAGTTAATCTTTCCTTTTTATTAATCATACTATTATTGAAACCTTCTTTTTGACGGCAAAACTTCATATTATCAACCTTCAATATTATAAATCTTTTGATCGCTGCATATAACATTTATTCAACCTTCGATATTAATATTAATGTATGACTTGCTGTGATTCATATACGAATTCTGATATATATATTGCCTCTCTGTATGCTGATATTACCTTCGATAATGTCTACGGTTTCCATCCTTCGATAATGCAATTTATGCCGTAGGTATTCATATCGTAGTAACGCCTGAAGATTATTATATTTTTTTGTTTGTTATTCAAACCGTTCTCAATTTTAATACTTGTGTATCGTTGCATAATGTTTAACGTTTAACATCTTCGATTGCTGCATATAAACCTTTTACCTTCGTCGGTTAGTGTATGGCATATACGTATTCTCTATATACGTATTAATTAATTTTTGTGCATATATCTTGCCATATATGGCATATGTTCTGGTATCTTCTTGTCTTGCGGTTCTGTATGTGAGTATTCAGTCTTCATCGCATGTATATACTGCCTTTGAAAAGATGTAAGTCTTTCCTTTTGCAAGCCTGATCAAAACATGGCAATACCTTCCTTTAAAATCTGATCACAAATATGGCTAAGTCTTCATTCCTTATAATGTATCATTTGTACAATTTTAACACTCTCTCTGAATTGTTCTTCATCTTTGCTTCTTTAAATGCTTACACAATTTTCATTACATCTTCTTATTTTGCTATAAACTTATGTCCTTTCTTTCAGATCTGCAATAGTCTTATTCTTATTCTTATTCATATATATATATATATATATATATATATATATGCGCCTTGGCCTGGTAAATATACAGCACCTGAAAGTGAACTACATGCATATCAACATCTCTGTTATGACCACTGTATGTTCTCTGTTTGCTATACCGTGTTATGTATGCATGCATAGTATCCTTTGCTGTATAGTATTTATGCTGTCTCTGTTTGTATTTTATATACAATATATGCTGTAAGCTGTTCATAATGCTGAGTACATATATTATGCTATTGATAAAAACATGCTGTTCAATACGAAATGCTGTAGGCTGTTCAATATGTGTACATCAATGACATCAATGACAATCTTCCATCAATCTCCCTATTCAATTCAATACGCAGCAGCCATGGAGATATTTTTCAGGTGCAATATCCTCATCTGGCATTTCATAATATGATTTGACAAAGTCAACATCCTCCTCTATGATAGTGCTCATTGGATCTGGATCATACCACACTTCAGTAGCCTCTGTAACACTTCGTAAGGTTGTGTACTATAAAGCACATTGGACATTCTTTGCTCTTTCTTTTGTCTTGTTGACCTCTGGCTTTAGATATGGTCATTCGTATGCCATATACGCTAAATATGCTGAATATACAATCTGTGTATATGTTATGCTAAATATATTGCCATTAATATATGTTGTTGTATCACCTTCGTATACCTTCAGATATGCCTTTTCATATATGTTCATTACATATGCTTCTGATTTTGACATTAATGACAATATGTTCATCAGGATTACATGGTTCTCAAATAGAGTTTAAGATCCAAACTAGTATTATTAAGTTCCTACCATCTATAAAGAGATTCCATTGTAATGTAATTGCCCATTGAAGAAACAAGGAATCATTCTTAATAAGGCAGATGATATCGTCAAGATGCATCACCAAAATGTTTGCATCATCATCCACGATGCATCACCAAAATCTTTGCATCTAGGGAAAAAAGACAAGCATTAATGGAAAACATCACCAATAAGGTAATAGACATGTGTCATGCGGCATGCTTCTAATCCTCATCTTAATGCATATGGAAATGAGAGAAAATTTAACTTCTTGATATTGTCTACCCCACACTTCCAGCCTGTGTCTGATTCTAAATAAAAAACCAATAGTTCAAAAGAAAAGTTCTTTGATTCTCTCTCTTACATGACCTTTTAATTTAAATTTTGACAACCAAAACCAAAATAACAATCAAATGCAGGATGTTATCAAGACATATGAATAAATCGAAGGAAGAGAATGTTTTTTGAGGTTTTGGCGTATCGGAAATCAGTGTACCACTTGAATATCTAAAGCAACTACCAACTAATAAGATACCAGGTCCCTCCCTTAGACCCGTTGGGTCTCGATCTAGTTCGCAATAGGACTGGGTTCAAGACTGGTTTGTCCTGGGTTCTTCTAGGGTTCTGCAAATGCTCTATGGGTTTGACAAGAACAAAACCAAACAAACCAGTCACGAATATTTGTTGTTTATTTGGCAAATCAGCCAAATTTACACCTTTCTTTGCAATAATGGGTAGTTAGAACAAAAGACAGTTGCGGAAAACAATGCTGAAACCCTAGCACTGTGCCAGATGTAGTGAATTCATACCAGGATCTGCTTGTAACTTCTCCCTAGGAGGACATAGAGGGTAGGGCAAGTCAACGACGTGGGAGGCATATCGAAAGCCGATGAGGTGGAATGTCTTTGTATTTAATCTTAGTTTAGCTTTGATTTTATTTATTTTTTGTTTCTACAAAATATAATATTTAATAATAGATAGCGATCAAATAGTACAAGCAGCGAAGACCTGTAATGCCCCTATTGATGTGAGTTTTGTTCCACTACAACATGCAGAATCAAATACCCAATGTTTTGAGATGAAACATGCATTTGAAGTGAATTATAGCCTCTTCAAGGTCATTCGAACTTAGTAAAGGGGCCTTAGAGATGGGTTTTGTTTCCATCTCATCCTACAACGGCTCAATCCATGTCTCATCTCCCTCCTCCTTTATTAAATCATGAGATGAGAAGGTGTTTCTTCCACCTATAAGTTGAGCTGGGCAGGGATTTGATAGGAACAAAAAAGAGCCTCATCTCAAATTGATAGGAACTAAAAAGAGACATCTCCAAATGATGGGAACAAAGAAGGGTCCCATCTCCAAATCATACTTAGGCCAATTTTACCTCCTCTTAGCTCAAAGATTTCTCTTTTATTTCTGACTTCCAGACTTAACCAAATTTTCCAGATTTTCAGATTTTGACACAACCAATTTTTCTCAAGTTTTTCCAAATTTGACACTTAGTCAAATATTGTCATTTTTGCTCAATTTTCCCATTCGACACTCTAAGGAGGCCTTCTAAATCCCAGATTATTGCCAAACTCCCTCTACTATCTAAACCTACCAGCAAAAGAGGGGGTCCCCATTTGCAATGGGACGATGGTGTGAAAACCTCACAACAGCCCCCACCATGATAACTCCTCACATATGTCCTTCAAAGAAAATAATTCAGATATGTGCCAATACTCAAGAATCATTATCAAGGGAAATTCGGTTTGTACTCTTTTCCTTCGAACAAAAAGGACTTCTTCATAATCAGCAACTTGTAAAGCCAAGAGATGTTAATCCTCAACAAACCAATGTTAACAAATAATAACAAGCCTTAATCAATCAATTCCAGGCAGCCACGTTTTGAAGGGACAGCAATTGATATTGTAAGAGCCACTTTCTTATCAAGAAAAACATCCTTGCAAAGAGAGATGTCTCTACACCTCCTCTTGAAGGCTATATAAGATAGATCTCCATTTGAGGAGAGGGACATTGAAGAAGACACATAATCAAGCAAATTAAGCTAACACAATCTGTAATGTCCCCTTATGTTAAAACTTAGGAAACAGAGACAATTATCTCACCAAATTCAATTGCAAGAGATTTCTTTCCAAAAAGTCTCTAATAACACTTAAAATGATGATAATTGATACTACTCAATGCAAGAATAATAGATTATGATTAAAAATTGATATTACTTATAATATGATGATATAAGAAGTTAGAACCAGTATCACTGCTATCTCTGATTTAACACTTACATATATGCAAGATGATCTTGATCTATATATCTGCACTTAGTGCAATGCAATTAATGTTAAGTATAGATAGAGTATCTCTGATGTCTCTGATAAGATCGTTGATAATTGTGCAAGGACGATCTGCGATCTGCGATCTGCAATGGTGGAGTTCACTCCACTATTTCTGATATGACAATGTAGATTATGCTGCAAGTTATCTCTCAACTGCTTGTAGCCTTTCCTGATATATCTATGTTAATGTGCTATTAGTCTCTTCACAATCGCTTATAGCGATGATGTAGATCTGTTGTTTCTGATTAAGACTCTTGAAGCATGCAACAATCTCCTCAATATCACTTATAGCAATATGGTACTTATGTCTGATTAGGCTATATCAATATGCAATAAACTTTGTATTGGTCTAATAAGACCTTTGATCTATATATGAATGCTTGTCTGATATATATGACTATGTAGCAATTCTATATGATCTTCAGATATGGATGCTTTCCTGATTTATCTTGTGAATTATAGCAAATCCAATAGGTGTTGTGTCTGATGTCTCACTGGTAAATGTTCGTCCAAAAGCCAAGAGGCTTCTTGCTCAAGATGAGTGAATGCACAAGGTATGCAATAAGAATTAAAAGATGTCTCAAGATGATTGAGAATGGGATCGATTCCTCAATATATATCTTGCAAACCAATTGGTTGCATCCTTTGAATGTTCAACAGACATGTCTTTCTCTACAAATCGACTTCATTAATCAAATCACACCTTTCTGTAATTAATTGTCATTTGTTCTAATTACTGTCCTTTGTGATCAATTATTTTATTCAAGTTGCTGCCTCTGAAACTTAATTAATTTCCTCGTTAAGCATTGCCTTCTCAATGCACTACAGTCGCTGTTTAAACACTTAATTATTAAGTTAGATTATTCTTCATATGATAATCGCTGTTTTAACATAATCTTCAATCGCTGCCTAAAGATGTTAATCACTTTGAAATTAAATATTGGTTGCATCCACTATTTGGAATGTGGTATTTCCAATGAGAATATTATCACATTCGGTAAAGAGATGCATCTCAGCAACACAGTATGTTTTTCCTCCATTGATATAGTAGCGGAAATCTATATGCCTAACATTGGGAAAGATGGTTATCATTTCTTTTGAGATTCCCATCACCAGTGGCAGTAGTATTAGACCTTTGTTGATTCTGAGGAGGCTTTGAAACTTCTACTTGTGTCCACATCCCCAAGATGCAATACTCACACAGCAGGCAACGATCAACTCACTTCAAAGTCTAACCTTGAATCTTATTACCACGGTGCTTGAATACAAGATATTATAATTACATTGTAGATGAAGCTATAAATATTGCAGGATGAACGTTTGAATTTTTTCACAAGGTAATCGCTATCTTCCTTTATAACCTGCATCGTTGTGACATATAATATTGTTTATTCTAATTGCTGGTCTGATTCAATATATGATTTGACTTGGTTGATTTGTCTTAAGTCTTCCGTCGGCACCTCATGAAGATGCTAGAAAAATAACTTTGGTGTTTGTTTAGATGGGGACATCACAGTCTCCCCTCCTTGAAAATGCTTGCGCACAAGAAATCTTACATTGTCATGCTGATTCCTGGATCCCAAGTATGTAGAATGATCCAACATGCCACTTAACCTATTAAACTTCACCATTCAATGAAAAAATTCATGCAATTTACTCGCCATGTAAATTGCTGGATCCCAAGGGTTATGGCACCAACTGATCTTAATGTAGTTAGGTTGGTTATCCCTTACAATGATCTTGTGATGTTTATCCCTAAGATGAGTCATCCAATGTTGAATGGACTCTTTACAAGAATGTCCTTTGATGATCTTAAATGTTTTACTGTATCCATTAATTGCCTGATGTTCATCAACCTTTGGCAGCCAACTGGTCCATGGATTCCAAATCATCCTTATATGTATACCATCACGTAGATGTTGTGCCACTCTAATTTTAATAATCTGATTCTCATGCCCAAACTGTAATTGTTTTATTTGGAGTTATAAAGAGTGTTTGTTGTCTAACTTCCACCTGAAATAGATATCATTGTTAGTCTTATTTTTGACTAATGGAAAGACTTGGTTCATTCGTAAGAACAAAATCTTGACAACTTTCTTCATGAATTCAAGAGGAAAATTCATGAATTAGAGAACCACAGAGATCATTGTGTTCCCAAGCTTGTGTTGTAGACCTTCTTGAGCCATCAAAAAATGGCAAGTTCAGTTTTCCAACTTTTCTCCTTAGGCCACAGTGATGATCTTTATCCTTCATAGGTAAGTACTTCATTCTTAAATCTATGTAGTCTCTTAGAGACATATCATATTGTAGACCTCCATTTATCCAATCTTGTTGCAATTGATCTTGTAGATCAACCAATGTGGGCTCTTTGTCTTCTTGACATTCTAATTTAGGTAGAAATATTGATGTCATCGTCCTTAAGCTCATTGTAGGCATACGTTTACTTGGAATTTGATTGTTGATGGAATAATCTCCATTGCCTCCATTTTCTATCACAAATTGTGTGTTCCCAACAATTGAGCCAATTTCTTTTGTGTTTTTCTTTGTTCCACCCTAAATTGATTCATGTGAATGTTGAGTTCTTCATTTTCTCCCATACTTGAAGCTTTTGTTGTTGTCTTATCTCATGTTTCAAGTCCAACTCTAGTTCCTTAATTGTTTTCATCTTCTACTAATCTGAAGTGTTTCCCCACAGGTTGGAAGGTTCATAGCTCTGATACCACTTGTAATGTCTCCTTATCTTGAAGCTTAGGCAATAGGGACAATTAACTCACCAAATTCAATTGCAAGAGACTTGTTTCAAAAAAGTCTCTAATAACACTTAAAATGACGCTAATTGATACAACTCAAAGAAAGAATAAGAGATTAAGATTCACAATTGAGATTACTTATAATATGATGATATAAGAAAATATAACTGCTATCTCCAATTTAACACCTAGATATATGCAAGATGATCTTGATCTATATATCTACACTTAGCGCAATGCAATCAATGTTAAATATGGATAGAGTGTCTCTGCTGTCTCTGATATGATCGACGATGATTGTGCAAGGATGATCTCTAACCTGCAATGGTGGAGTTTACTCCGCTATTTCTGATATCACAAATAGATTATGCTACAATTTATCTCTCAATTGCTTGTAGCCTTTCCTGATATATCGATGTTAAAGTCCTATATGTCTCTTCACAATTGCTTATAGCAATGATGTAGATCTGTTGTTTTTTATTAAGACTCTTTAAGCATGCAACAATCTCGTCAATATTGTTTATAGTGATATGGTAATTGCTATGTCTGATTTGGCTATATCAATATGCAATAAAAAATTTATTGGTCTAAAAAGACCTTTGATCTATATATGAATGCTTGTCTGATATATATGATTATGTAGTGATTCTATATGATCTTCGGATATGGATCCTTTCCTGATTTATCTTATGAATTATAGAAAATCCAATAGGCGTTGTGTCTGATATGTCTCACTGGTAAATGTGCATCCAAAAGCTAAGAGGCTGCTTGCTCAAGATGAGTGAATCAAGGATAAAATAAGAATTAAAAGTTGTCCAATGATGATTGAGAATTGGATTGATTCCTCAATATATTTCTTGCAACCGAATGGTTGCATCCTTTGAATGTTCAAGAGACATGTATGTCTCTACAAATCGTCTTCATTAAAAAAACTGCACCTTTCCGTAATTAATTGCCATTTGTTCTAATTGCTATCCTTCATAATTAATTATTTTATTCAAGTCGCTCTCTTTAAAACTATAGTCACTATTTAAGTTACTTTGTTCTTCGTATGATAATCTCTGTTTTAACAAAATCTTCAATCAATGCCTGAAGATATTAATCCCTTTCAAATTAATTATTGACTGTATCAACCATTTGGAATGTGGTATTTCCAATAATAATATTGTCGCATTCAGTAAAGAGATGCATCCCTCAACAACGTTGTATGTTTGTCCTGCATCAATATAGTAGTGGAATTCTATATGCCTAACATCGAGACAAATGGTTATCATTTCTTTGGGGACTATCATCACTAACGGCAGTAGTATTGGATCACTATTGATTCTCAGGAGGCTTTGAAACTTCTACTTTTCTCCACATCCCCAAGATGGAATACTCACATAGCAGTTGACGATCAACTTGCTTCAAAGTCTAACCTTGACTCTTATTACAGCAGTGCTTGAATACATAGACATTACATTCTAGAGGAAGATAAAAATACCACAGGCATGAATATTTGACTTTTTTCACAAGTTAATCCTTGTCTTCCTTTATAGACTACATCACTGTCATATATAATATTCTTTATTCTAATCGCTACTCTAAGTCAATAGATGTTTTAACTTGGTCGATTTGTCTTAAGAATTCCGTTGGTGCCTCATGAAGATGCTAGAGAAATAAGTTTAGCGTTCATTAAGATGGGGACATTCTACAATCACATCAAAGAATACAATCAAGGAATTACACAAGTACAATCATATCAAGAAGACATTCAGCGAATCCACAAGAAGCAATTATGATAAAGTAAGGAATTTCAGATAGAACCTCTAGTCATCAATCAGAAAACACACCAAAGTAATTGATAATCAGCTTAGGCTTAAAACAAAAATATGATATTATTTCCAGATCTTCCCTTTGTGGTGTGTGTGTATAGTCTATGCATAAATAGATAATGCTTATCTCTTATGCGTATATGTTAGAATATTAAATATGACTGATTGTCTAAAATCCATCTTGTAGGAAGGATTGGAGGTGTAAGAGGAGAGTTATAAGAGGGTTATCTAAGTAGACCACCCTAGAGACGACCATATAAGTGGCTCCTATGGCCAAGGGGGCTCTGTTATAAATCTGTTCTTGGGCTTAAGTGGAAGAACCAAGAAGTCCCCTTAGAACCTTCATCCAACTCTACAATGATGGCTCTTTTCTTTAAGGGGATGAAGCATTGATAGGGAAAGCAAGTACAAGCAACCCACTAAGTAGATACTTTCGTGGATGTCTATATTGACTGCCCACCGAGGCCAAGAGGGCTCTAGTTTCCCTAAGCTCTTGGGATCAGTATAAATATTGCTTTGGGCGGACCTATCATGTTTCTTCCTCCAAACCCTAATGTGTTTGTATAATATTAGAGATGTTATATGAATGTTATGTGTTCTTGTCTAACCCTAATTATTGAAAGTATATATATATATTGTTATTCCTAACCAGTTACTGAGAGGGGGGGTGAATCAATAAATTCAATTTCTATATCTCTTTTAAGAAAACAAATATTCTTGTTAATATAGAAATTAAAAGAATACTATAACAACCATAAACATAAATTAAATGCACAGGTCAACACAGCATTTATACGTGGAAACCCTCGGTTAGAAGGAAAAAACCACGGTGGAACAGAACCCACAAACTCCACTACTGCAGTAATAAAGCTTCCCTCTTAGAGGCTTACAAAGCACTGCTAAAAGTGCTACCCGGTTAAGGGATTTCATAGAAGACCTGTTAGGATCTTGACCCTGTTAGGAGTCGCCTTGTCAAAGGACTTAGCACACCAATAAAGATGTCACCCGATAAAGGGATTTATAAAAAGAACCTGTAAGGGTTCACCCTGATTGAGGGATTTTAATTATGCTTCACAACTTAAAGCAATGATCTTATGATGGCACTATCTCGGTCGATTCAGATCATACCTGTTCACCCTTTCCTCGGCTTGGTTGTTGAATCTTTCTCTCCCTTTCACCTTTTGTGACTCTGATTCCTCTTAGAAGATTTTGCTCTCCTGCTCTCCTTTGCTCTATGCTCTTGATATTCAACAACGCATATTTCATGTCTTTCGACCTCGAAACACTTGCAGATAAAACAAAGCTAACTTCAGTTCCACTGAAAAAGCTAACTCCAGTTTAACTGAAAAACGCTCCACATAATCCCATTCGGATTATCATGCATTTAACCGGTGAAGAGCTTGTATCCAATTAGCCATCTATTCCCTATGTGTGTGTGTCAACACCAGTTGGAAAAACCTGGACCGGTATAAGCGTAACCAGTTAAAGTACACTGCTTTCTTGCTTAGTCTACCAATTCACAATTATAAGTACCGGTGTTCCAATGGGATTGATGTTTGCCAATTACTTTATCAATGACAACTAAGTTTATGTCAACAATCTTCCCCTTTGGCATTGGTGGCAAAACTTATCACCACATCACCTGTAGACTTCCCCTGTTGTAGATTTCCCCTGTAGATCTGCTTGTCTACCTGTAGCATATATCTGACACAATGTCTTTGCACTTCCATCTTCTTTATTCTTATGCACTTCCATCTTCCCCTTTTTGCCTCCAAAGGACAAAGGGTTGTTACTCTTTACATGTTTACATTTTACAACTATAACTTATTAAAGATGTCTTTGTAGATCTTCTTTGCAAATTCTAGAAAAGGTTTCCAGATACCTGTTATATGATCCAAAGTTTTCTTTGCAAATTGCAGTGAGACAATGATATTTTCCATGTCTTCCACTTTCTTATAATCAGGTTCCTTCAGAAGTTTGTCTGTATCAGTTGCTGTTGTCTGCATTAGATCAAAAGTTGGTGCAATGAACAACTGAAATCCAACGAGATCTTGGATTCTTTTTGTATTTTCTTCTAATGCCTTTCTCAAAGTGAGAACGAGACTGGTCAGCTCCCGGCTGTACTCAGTTGCAGAAGAGCTTTAAGCATCAAATCTTGACGTTAAAAATTTTATAAATTTTATCTCTTTTGTTGTCCTGTTAGTTCTCTCAGTTATATCTTTTACAAAGTCTTCAAAGTTAGAAGTCTTTGTAATCAACCTTCCAACTTCCTGTATCTGTTTTTGTACCTCTCCGGTTCTTGTAGATACAGTAGCTTTGAGTTCTTCAACCTGTTTGTGAAGAATATCTATCATTTTCTTCTCATAGTGATCAATTGCAATAATTTCTAGGTCAGTGACATCTTCCCCAATAGCTTATGCTAGTACCTCCAATTGATCAATTACCGATTCATCTTCATCTATATCTATATCAAGTACAAAATTGTACAAGATATTTTTTACACTAGAGAGAACCATGTACAAGATATTCCTTACACTAGAGAGAACCATATCCTGTTTTCTCTTAGTGAGCTCCTTTAGCTGCCTTGTTGACATTTTTGCTTATGTCAACAACTATTTCACTAACTTTGCTTTTCTTTGATTCAGAATTTGTTGCAAATGTTAGCTTTCTCTTGATGAAGATGTACTTGGAACATCTACTGATCCTTCTGCTTTGTTTCCTATGTCGGCTCTTCTTCTGCAGGCTTCTCATGTTCTTCTGTAACAAGCAATTCCTGTTGTTGAGGTATTTATTGTTGTTGTGTCTCCTCTGGATGTACCGCTTCTTCTAGATGTACTCCTTGATGGACTTTCTCTTCCGGAGGTTCCTTTGGATGTACCATTTTTATTTGTTGGCGTAGTATAGTTGTCGCTGTCGGCTCTTTTGTGCACTCTCAGGAGTTTTTCCCGACAGGTATTTATGCTCGGCGTGTAGGTTAGTTTTGATATGTTGAGATTTATATTTGCGAATTCCTGTTGGGATTCTATTGTTCGTCATTTCGAAGGTGAAAGACCCTCCCTATTTGGTTTGTTGCAGTTTCGGTGGGATTCAACCCTCACCCTACTCTGCTTGTTCTGCTTGTATCAGCTCTAGCAAATCCAAAGTCCGTCAATAAATTCAATATGATCTTTCTGGCAAACATATTTGGCTTGCGTATTGTTCTGTGTCTGCAAAGGTCATTTTCAATTATCGGCGAAGGGAAAGGAAACATCATACAATCTTCTGGAAGGCTTCATCATGCGATGTGCACACTTCAACCTTTCCATACGGCCTTCTCCACGTCCTCACTCCGCACGACCCTGGCCACTGTCAAACCATATGACTGTCATTCACCCCGTACGGCCTTCTGTGTCGCCATACGACCTTCTGCATAGCGTCGTACGGCCACAACCCAATATCGTACGGCCTTCTACACAATACCGTACAACCTCACCTGTTGTACCATACGGCTCCCATTGCAGCACCATACGGCCTCTCCTGTTGTACCATACGGCCCCAACCAGTTCCATACGGCCTCCCTCTATGTACCGTACGGCCTCAGTTCAATTTTGTACAACCTCCATCTATTGATCTGGCGGCCTCAGCACGAACTTGTGATAGCATAGTGCACGGGTACATCACAGTGGTATCTAAGTTGCTTTCTTGTAGTGCATCAGGATATGCCTTTGCAATCTTAGAAGTAATCTCATAACTGAGCTCCGATGCATACTCGGACCTTGGCTCCACAGCCTGGATAATAAAATGGTCGGTGCTCACCAGAAAACACATCTATTCCTTGTAATCTTCAACAATGGTAGAGGGAATTCTTTCCCTATTGTGCATTCTTAGCTGAAAGGCTTCAAAATAATCTGTCATGACCTTATTAAACAGGTTCCCCAAGTTATTTGTTAACTCACCTAGTTGAACCATTACCGGTTTATCTTCTTGCCATGTTACCCTGCCTATGCCTGGAAAGAAGTTTTGGTAATAGACCAAACATACCAGCAATGTCCCATACTTTAGAAACTTCTTCTTGACCAAGCCGAGCTTCTTTAGGTTTTCAAAAATTTGGCTCCTCAGCATAGCACATATGTCGTATCTCGCATTATCTTGCATAATCCTGTGTGCCACATGTATCGCACCTCCCGGTATGCTATTCAGGTTATTCGACTAATATACTTTGTAGCCGATAAGCGTTGCAGCAAACCGAACGCCATCATCTTCAATATCGTTCACAGTCATCATCCAACTGTTGTATCTGGACTTTGTCAACCATGTGACTTCTGCATTAGCTATTGTCCTTATGGTTAGAGCTTCCCCTACGGCATTATAACCAGTTACCTTGCGTAGGTCTTCTTTCGTGATTGGTGTAACCATGCCTTTCGCAAGCCACATCCCTAGTTCATGAACCCTACTCGGAACTAGTATAATCCAATCCGGTCGAAACACAGTTGGATATTTATTCCGTTGATCAAACCCGATGATTCAAGCTTCGCGTGTTTTGATTGAAGTGTGTTGTTTGCTGTGTATGAATGTCATTACATCCTTAGTCAGCAATACACCTACACGGACGGATGATAGAGCTCCCGCCATATCATTCTCTAGGTTTTGAACCGCCATGATGTCATAAACTAGTCTACCCAGTTGATTTGCACTTATGAGGCTCACCACAAAAGATGAAGATGCCATTTTACTTGACCGGTGTGTGCAGAAAGTTCTTGATAATATTAACGGAATTCGCTAAGCAAAGATCGCAAATTACAACAAGAAAAGATTGCTCAAGCTTTGAAAATAATAATCACAAATCGCAATGTAAAGTGAAATGAGTAATCGGCTTTCCCTTTTATAGACTTAGATCGTAACAGTAATTAGCAAACGGTAACATTTGTTAATGGTTACTGTATTAATTACCCTTACCCAACCTTTCTTTCGACAACCGGTACACAGACTCGTTACCTGTTCACATATCCTCGGTTGCAATATCCACCTTGCTACAATAGCAACTCTTACCTATCCAGTTCACATGTTAGATCGGTGACTCCTTCCCGGTTCCACTTCTTGACTAAGTGAGATCACAACTCACCGGTTCCTCTTAAGCCCTTAAGCTTAATTTGCTGAAGAGATATCACCATCAGTAGATGATGACCTTACCTTGGATTTCTCCTCAGCGGAACTCTTTGTCAACTTTACAGACCAAGTTTTCTTTACTTCCCTGTTGGTCTCTTTACTCACGATATCCTTCTGGTTGGGAGACAACTTCTTGACCTGTTTAGCTGGTCCTTTGCCTTTGTTCATTGACCAGTTTCTACAGTCCTTGGCCAAATGCCCAATCTTGTTACAGTTGTAACAAGCCATTCTCGTTCCTCTCCATGGATTGACCCTTCTTTCTCTATCCATGGGTGAGTGACAATCAGAGTTCCTATGTCCTGATGGTCCACAGGTAGCACAGTTGGATGTGCTCTAGTTAACATTCCTATTATGGAATACCAGTCTAGGTGGCAATTTGAATGCCATTGTTTTGGACCTGCATTCTTCTGCTTTGTGTCCAAATTTATTGCAAGCATAGCAAAAACCCTTGAAGCTTCCCCTACTTCCATTGGACACACTGTTAGTGTTTGACCTGCATTCAAATGTCTTGTGACAATACTTGTAACAATTGTTGTAGTATCTGTTAGAAGAAAATGGTTTCATCGGTGCATTTCTGCAGTCATTGGTTTTACGACCCGATTTGCCGCAATGTTTCCAAGAGGGTTTGAAGGTCTTTTACCTTTGTCTTATGTCGGTTTCTTCTTTTCCTTCTTGCCTTGCTTGTCTCCAGAGGACTCGCCGGTTTCATTGTTTCTTTGACCAATGTACCCAACTCGTGTGGGATCCTTGTGCTTTCTTTGAGCCCTCAGTTGCTCATCAAGCTTCTCAAAACTTTCATTGTACCTTCTGAGTTTCTCATTCCTCTCTTCAAGAGTTTTCAGTTGTTCCTTTAATTGATCCAATTCAACAGCCATCCTTTTGCATGCTTCATCTTTGTCATACAAATGCTCATGCATGATTGCATTCTCCTAATTTATGCCTTGCATGTCTGCATGCAGTTGCAATATGAGAGCATCACTCTCTCTTAGTGCATCTTCTGCCAGATTTGTTGCTCTTTCAGAAGTTAATTGTGCTTCTATGGCATTGGTCTTCCCATCATCATCTTTTCTTTTGGCTTTGATGAGTTAAGTCATCCTCAAAGCATGAATTTCCTGCTCTCTTTTCAAATTTGAGATTTGATCGGTCAGATTCGGATTTTTCTCCATGAGATCAGAGACCGCCTCTTCTGCTTCATCAAATCCACTCTGCCCAGAGAGTTCCTCAATGGTTTCATCACTCACTCAATTGAGCCAACTCTTTCCTCTTTGCAAGAGACCTCAATCTATTCTCAAGAGAGGCTATCATGTCATTGGCTTCCTCAAGCTACTTTTGATACCTATAACCCTCCATGATCTTTTCTCAAGCGGCTAAGCTTTCTATCTCTGAGAACCTAGGCTCTAATACCAATTGTTATTCCTAACCGGTTACTGAGAGGGGGGATGAATCAGTAACTTCAATTTCTATATCTCTTTTAAGAAAACAGATATTCTTGTTAATACAGAAATTAAAAGAATACTATAACAACCATAAACATAAATTAAATGCACAAGTCAACGCAACATTTATATGTGGAAACCCTCGGTTAAAAGGAAAAAACCACAATGGGACAGAACTCACAAACTCCACTACTACAATAATAAAGCTGCCTTGTTAGAAGCTTTCAAAGCACTAGTAAGAGTGCTACCTGGTTAAGGGATTTGATAGAAGACCTGTTAGGATCTTGACCCTGTTAGGAGTCGCCTTGTCAGAAGACTTAGAACACCAATAAAGATGTTACCCGATAAAGGGATTTATACAAAGAACCTATAAGGGTTCACCCTAATTGAGGGATTTTAATTATGCTTCACAACTTAAAGAAATGATCTTATGATGACACTATCTCTGTCGATTCAGATCATACCTGTTCACCCTTTCCTCTTCTTGGTTGTTGAATCTTTCTCTCCCTTTCACCTTTTGTGACTGTGATTCCTCTCCGAAGATTCTTCTCTCCTGCTCTCCTTCACTCTATGCTCTTGATATTCAACAACGCATCTTTCATGTCTTTCAACCTCGAAATGCTCGCAGATAAAACAAAGCTAACTTCAGTTCCACTGAAAAAGCTAACTCCAATTCAACTGAAAAACGCTCCGCATAATATGGTTCGGATTATCATGCATTTAACCGATGAAGAGCTTGTATCCGGTTAGTCATTTGTTCCCTGTGCGTGTGTCAAGACTAGTTGGAAAAACCTGGACCGGTATAAGCATGACCAGTTAAAGTACACTGCTTTCTTGCTTAGTCTACCGGTTCACAATTATGCGTACCAGTGTGATGTATCGATGTTCCGGTGGGATTGTTGTTTGCCAATTACTTTACCAATGACAACTAAGTTTATGTCAACATATATATATATATATATATATATGATTCCAGGATTCAAATCTAGGATTGCATTGTTAAAGAAGATATTTTAGTTGGTAAAGATATAACCCTAATTTGTTCCAATTGTGAATCTAGGGTAAATTTAGAAGAAATTACAAAATTGGGTTCTTCACAAAGGATACTCAATCTATTGAAATAGTAGGGTAAGCGTCCTAATATAAATATTAACAATGTATTGATTTCATATGATTAAAATGTGATTAGGCCAAAACAAACTTATGAATAAAATAATGAAGCAAGTACAAATTGGTAAACTCATTGAGTGGAAACTATTACACTTGATATATGTGGAGAAACCCTAGCAAGAAAAAGCTCCACCTTAAAGAGACCCAAGGTTGTAATATTCAAAATAATATGGAAAAATAATAATCCACTTATCCTTTTGATAGTAGTACAACTACATAAGAGTATTAGCAAAGGATACCTTATAATCCACTACGTCATGCCTCTACTATATAGAAATGCCAAAAACAAGATACTATTAGGTGGTATCCAAAACTATTAGTCAAAACTATAAGCCATGTCAAAAATGCATTACCCATGCGGGTATGGTCGAGCATCTTGGAGTGGTATGTAACTCCTCTTCCACCTCTCACAAACCTTACACCCCTCTTATTCATCATAGATGCTAGTGATTTTTTAATAATTGTCAAGTTGTCCAAGATCCCAATTTTATGCACTCTATGAAGGCATTCAATTTATTTGTCATAAACACCAAATCAGAAAGATGCATTGTACTCCCAATTTTAACATTTTTATTCTAGCTTCCTTACTCAATATCTTTTACACATTATCCCAAGTATTCTAGAGAATACATAATAAATAAATAATGTCCCAACCCATACATGGGTGTTGTTTTCTTCCCACTTCAACATGTTTAGAGATCATGCATTATTTATAGTCTACATAATTAAATATAATTAGTCAAGACTTAAGAATGAAAGGTGAATGTCACCCTTTCCCCTAACATTTTATTACCTAACATTTATATTATAGGACGTAAAGGTAAACTAAAAAATTAATCATGTGCTAGAAGAGGTAAAGCCTATGGCCTCTCTTCACCAACTAAATTTCTCTCTGCTTACTATAAGTGAAAAAAATTGGAACACTAACCAAGGTGTTAACCTTCTACATCATGGATCTTCCACACTCAACCATCTTAGAGACAGTAATATTGAAAATCAATATTCTTTGTACAATCATTGTACATCAAGTTCTTTTCCAAACGAATTGCACCGTAACTATCACTTCTAATGTTAACATGTATACACTCAAAGCCAATACCTGGGTCCTGAACACAGTCTCTATAACCACGGTGTCTCCTTACAAGCATGTGTTGCAGCCATGTATGCAAGTTCTATAGTGAACAACACAATTGTAGGTTGTTGCTTACTCATCCAATTAAAAGCTCCTCCAAATAATGTAAACACATAACTACTCATGGAACTCTTTTTGTTCAAACTACTAGCTCAATCCTAATCAACAAAACCTTTTTTATCAAGTAATGTGCCCACAACATCAATCCCATTATAGCATATATTCAACAACCAAGAGACCTTTGCAACATTTGAAGACCCTTTTCACATAAGTTCAATGCTCTCACCAAAGTTAGACATAAAATTGTTAAGAAATCCCATAGTTTGGGCAATGTCTAGTATTTTACAAACTGTCGCATACATTAGGTTGCATACAACACTAGCAAACAGAAAATTAAACATATCCTCCAAATCATCATCACTTAGCACACTAATCCAATAGCAACATAGTAATGACAAGTAAAGGAATATTAACAGACATACAATACTGCATCGTAAACCTCTGCGAAATAGTTTGAACATAATGGAATGTGGACTGTTTTCTTTAAATTCAATTGCAAGAGATTTATTTCTATTAAACTTATATTCAAAATGAATTGGGAGAGTGGCAAATGTAATGTCAATTATCTTGATAATTCGATTGTTTAACAGTACTTATATGAAAATCGTGATTTGTCTTACCACAATATCGGATCTGATATATATAGTGGAATGTAATTGCAATATACACTTATATATAAGAGATATCCGAATATGCTGACATATTTATAGAATTGTATAATGTAGATATGTTGAGGATCATATGAGTTATTCTTGTTTCAAATTCTGAATCTTTGACTAGCGTTTGTTACCCTTGAATGATCTTGGCTGAATTCTGATTTCTTTTTCTTTTCCTTGTTTTTCAGTTTTTTGGGTTTTTCTAGAAATAAAATAATTGCATAACAACTAGGAAATAAATAGCACTTAAGAAATGTAAACACATGCTGCAAATTTTATCATTACTGAATTCTGAAATAGTACATACCCGAACCATTCAACAATCTAATACATTAACTTCAAAAAGAGATCGCAGCAAACATACAATACTGTCTTAAACAAGAATCAACACCAGCTATAGGGAAATGCTTTGAAGATGATCCAACCCTGGAGAAATTGCTGCAATGAGCCGTCCAATGCCAAAATGGAAGCTATGGCGTCCAATAGTGAAGGAAACGACCTTCTCCAAACCCCACGTGAGCTGCTGAAATGAAATGTCTGATGCAAATAGGCTGGCCGCCCAGCTGCAAATACCCTATTCCACTCAAATGGTAAAGCCAAGACAAATTGATCACTTCCTCTGTCAATCTGAATGCAAATGAAGTACAAATCCAAATCACCAAAGACTTGCTGAGGTTTGTGTCCCAACAGTCCAGACTTGAGGGTTTCGTCCCAAGCCACAAAATCGCCCTCCCAGAGCAATTTCACAATTCATAAGTTTCAAAATACCAAAAGATAATGAGCAATTAGGTCTTCATCTCCTTATAGCTCCTCCCAAGTGCAAATCGAACCCTAAATGAGAATTACACTTTGCACTTTATAATAAAATAACATTTTCCCAAATAAAGGCGTCCAGGCTATAGGAAAAACATTACTTTATTAAAATGTCATAAATCAAGGCGACAAAAAGTCTCTGGATAGTGAAAATAGTTTATAATAATTCGAGACCTTTCCAACGAGCTATAACACAAGGGAACACCTGACCAAATGAAGCCATAATCCCCTTATTACTCTGAAATGGCTATATAAATAGCCTTATTATAAATTATTTAATTGCTAACTTAGGAAATATTTAAATATATTAAAATGTTCCCTATTTTGCCTCTGATAGTCCTAATCAACTAAATAAACATGAAACTGACCATGTCACCTATCTGTGACTGATACCGGACTAGATGGGTCAACTAGCAATCCCTTCCTTATAATCTAGAGATGCTCCTAGAAACTAGGGAACACACCCTGTCATCCTGAAACTAAAACCATGGAATGGTCCCATGGAACCTCAAATCTGGAAACTACCACATCCTCCTAAAATGTAGGGATACCCCCTAAAATCAAGGAATTGCAAACAACTGGCTCCCAAACTGCCTGTAAAGCCAAGCCCGGTCACTGAATATCCTGTATGAGTCTCTAACCACAACTGCTAGCCTAGGAGACCCCCATGATAGGCTAACTCACATAACTCTACTAGTCAGACTAAAGAGGGGACATGACAGTCCTCCCCTCTCGGAGATGCTTGCCCACAAGCAACTTGCAATGCTGGGTGCTACAAGATGGATTCACCCTCCCAAGTGACATCCTCTATGGGTATAGACCTCTCCAGCGTACCAAATACTCCCAAATCACCCTGCTTCTCAGTCGTTGTTCCCTCAGCTCAAGAATCTCCTCAGGAACCAAAGTCAACTTACCTTCCTCATCCAAGGGAGGTAAATCGGGTGATGCTATAATATGTTGCCCCAATGCCTTCTTCAGGCATGATACGTGGAACACATTATGAATCCTATTGTCAGGTGGTAACTCAACCTCATAAGCAACCTCTCCAACTTGCCTGAGAACTCTGTAAGGTCCGTAAAAACGAGGCTTGAGCTTCTCAGCTCCCCCCCCTTTAAGGGTGCTCTGTCGGTAGGGCTGTAAGCATAGGAAAACCATGTCATCCACCTCAAATACCCTCTCAGTCCTATATCAATCAATGTACATCTTTTGTTGATTCTGTGCATGATGTAAGTTCTCCCTGAGAGATCTCATGATATCCTGGTTCTCCTGTAACCAATCTTGTGCCAAAGGAACTCTGTTGTCACTCAAAGCCAGATCAACAAAAGATAATGCATCGTAGCCATAAAGAGCTCTGAAAGGAGACATATCAATGGAGATGTGGTGCGTAGTATTATAACAATACTCGCCCAGATACAACCAATGCACCCATGCCTTCTGTTGCCCTGACACATAGTTACGCAAATACCCCTCAATCCACTTATTAACTATCTTAGTTTGTCCATCCGTCCGAGGGTGGTAGCTAGTACTAGGTGTCAACTTTGTGCCTGCGAGTCTACAAAGTTCCTTCCAAAAGGAACTCATGAATCTGTTGTCCCTGTCGCTCACTATGGTCTTAGGGAGACCATGGAGTCTAAACACCTCCCTAAAAAATAGCTCAGCTACCTGGAATGTTGTGAAATCAACTACAATCGGAAAGAAGTGGGCATATTTAGTCAACCTGTCCACTATAACGTAAATACAATCCTTCCCCTGCACTCGAGGAAGACCTGTAATGAAATCCATAGAGATTTCCGTCCACTTCTGTTCCGGTATAGGCAAGGGCTGCAGCAAACCAGCCAGAAAAGTATGCTCTGTCTTGTTTTGCTGACAAGTCATGCATTCACGAACATGGCGTAAGACATCATCCTTGAGACCCTTCCAAGAGAATCTCTACCGAACCACTCTATATGTCTTACCATAACCGGGATGCCCTCTTGTAGGAGTATCATGGAAGGCATGCAAAATTTGTCCCTTCAACTGTGATTCAGGAACAAGGTAGACTCTATTTTTGTAGTAGATGACATCATCAATCACACTGTATTTATCATCCTATACCAATCCATCCATGAGCTCACAAGCATGCTGATTTTTGGAATACTCAACTAAGAGTTGAGCCTTCCAATCTGCTGAAATCTCACTCAATGAACATAGGGCAGCAAGTGATGGTTTCCTAGAAAGTGCATCAACAACAATATTCTTCTTCCCCTTAATAAATTCTATGTCAAAATCATAGGCTTGAACCTTGCTTACCCACTTTTGTTGACGATTATTGAGCTCCTTTTGATCAAGGAAATATTTCAGACTATTGTGGTCAATTCTTACCACGAATTTGTTGCCAACAAGATACTGTCTGAATTTGACTAATGCATGCATAATAGCCAACATTTCCTTATCATAAGTAGAATACAACCTCTCATTATCACGCAGCTTCCTACTCTCGTAGGAAATGGGATGTCTGTTCTGCATCAAAACAGCCCCTATGCCCTCACCTGAAGCATCACACTCCAGTACAAAAGGCTGCAAGAAATTAGGGAGTGCCAAAACCTAACATGTGCTCATAACCTCCTTGAGTCTGTCAAAGACTCCATGTGCCTGCTCTGTCCATCTGAAGGCTCCCTTCGTCGTGAGATCTGTCAAGGGCGCTGCTAACTGAGAGAATCCCTTCACAAGTCTCCGATAATATGCACATAAACCAAGGAATCCACGTAACTCAGTAATGTTCCTGGGATAGGGCCAATCCCGAATTGCCTGAATTTTCTCCTTATGCACCTTCACTCCATCAGCACTGATCACATGGCCCAAATATAAAATCTCCTTGAGTTCGAACTCACATTTGGACAACTTAGCAAATAGAGACTGACTCTCCATGATGCTAAGTACCTCCTCTAGGTGTCTGAGATGATCCTCCCAAGTACAACTGTAAATCAAGATATCATCGAAAAACACTAGAACTGATTTCCTCAACTGCTTGTTGAAGATATGGTTCATACAGGACTAGAAAGTGGCTGGTGCATTTGTGAGACCAAAAGGCATCACAAATCAGATTTCGCAGATCATCCCATTCTCCATGGAACTTTGGTACAACTTTTGAGAGCTTCGGGAATAACTTGTTAGGTTCACAATCAAATCTTCTCAAATCCAACGGCCTGATGCCATCTGGAATAAAAGGCTTTCTTTGAAATGATTGATACATTTGAAATAAAACTATCTACCATCTCCTTCCGAGTCTTCTCCCTCAGTAGAGTTACCAACTGAAATCTTATTGAATAGAGTCACCACCTTTTTCGAGGAATGTATTGATTTGCTGATCTTCTAGGTTCTTGCTTCCAGCAGAGTACACTTACAAAAAAATTGATTCAATTGCTTTCTGATTCTGATCTATGAAATCTGAAATTCTAGGTAACGTCACAACATATATTGTGAGCAACTCTCCCCAGTAGAGTCGCCAATTTGTTAGTTCCCAAAACCACAGATTGGATATCCAACAGTTTGCCAATTCTCCAATAGGATTCCAAATTAGTTTTGGCCAACGAACGAGAATAATCCAGATTCCCCTGCACTTTAGGCTTCGCTACACCTAGGCAGGTAAACCTTCACCTCGAACCTGATCACCTTATTCAAGGCTTTTCTATAGCAAATTTAAGCTTGTGAGTTATCTGGTTGGCAAAATCCTCAAACTCGATCAATATAAAGTTATGTGATTACTTGAAATGATTTGAATGTTTGTGTAAGGTTTATTAATAATTGATTAGATGCTTGCAAGAAGGAAGTATATAGATTTATGACTTCAATTAATAACCCCAATAATTATATTCCAATGATTTTAAATGACAAGTGCCTTTGTTTTTCGGGGCGATAGAGTCAACTATAACAAGGATTATTGCGTACAACTTTATGAGACAATATTTATTTAACTATCATCAATTACCCCTATGCTTTGCAAAAGACAAATCTTATATGCAATTCTCCGTTAGTCCAAAAGGAATTTAACTTCTCCGGTTGGAAGTCCGATTGGACAGAGATAAGGAAACACATATATATTTCACACTATCTTGATTGTCAAACAAAGAATGCAGGAAAATATCCAATGCAAAAATAAAACTCTATCGGAATAATTCAATAATCTATTTATTGATCACAAAGGACGAATTCACATTTTAATTGCAATCTCTTTGCCTTGAAAAATGGGCCTTTTATTTATTATTAAAATATAATACTGAAATTTATATCAAAGTCATGCTTCATATTTACATCTTCCCTTACAAATATTATTCTTCTAATTGCTTATTCGAATGTCTCTCTTTTCTCTTTTTTTTTCCGCAAATAAAATGGTTCATATTTATATCCCACTTACTTGAGGACGTGACTTTTCAAAGTCAAGAGTCATATTATTTAAAAATAAATAATCGCACCTCAATTAAATAATATAGCTTCCTTAATTATTCCTTATTTTTTGCTTTATAATGTCACTGAATCTTTCCATACGTGTACAAATTTTTGAATGGGATGACTGTTGCTTTTATTTTAGTCGAACATGTCAATACATATCGGAATCATTTATTACCCTGCTTCTCTTATGCTGTGTTGGTTCCCAAAACCGACGGATTGGAATTCTTCGAGTCTTGTCAACTCAATTATCGAATATCCAAATGGTTGTGGCCAACTTGACGGAACCTAGTGATATTATCCCGGTTCCCTGCACTTCTGGCTCTGCAAGGCCAAGGCGGGTGCACCTGCTCCTGAATTGACACACTCAAACCCAGGATTTTTATAGCATAATAATATAACTATTTAACGCAATGAAAGGATCCTTAATAGAAAAATGAAAGGAAACTTTCAACTTTGCACAACGATATTAAATCGTTTGTGCAACGTCAATCTGAACGAGTATATAATGCTTCAAGTTTTGTATTGCAAAAAGATAAACAATTATGTGATTATATGGATAATTTTAAAATAAAAGTGTAATTATGAATGAATATAATATATTTATTAATAGCAGAATATAAAACAATTGCCAGCATATAAATAACGACTTTGGAGCAATAATGAAGACCAGTGTCTAATTTAATTGGGCAAACAGAGTCAATACTTAAAAGTTGAACGTACAACTCTATAAAACTTAAATGAATTTAAACTATAAATAAATTAATAATTCAGACGCGACAGATTAATTATATAAATGCAATTTTAAAATATTCTAGGATGTATTTTTAACTCCTGTAATGCGAAGACAAACTAGACATAAATAAAGGAACAATTAAATATTTCACAATATTTATGTTTATTAATTTTAAAATGCAATAATAATCTAGTCCACTTATCTGAAAAATAAAATATTTATAGAAATCAATAAAATATTTATAAAGGACACAACTAAGAAATAATTCAAAGAACTCTAATCTACGTGAATCAATTAAACTTGCTTATAGATTTTGCCTAAAAACAAAATCTAACCAGGGACACTCTTTGCAGATGATCTACCCAATCGATTTGTATCAACGCTCAGCAATAAAAAAATATACACTCTTCAAAGCAAATTTACCAGCTTAGTTCAAAAGTATTATATCTCTGCTAATAAAAAATATCATATATCAATGCTCTTTTCAGTTTTGTTTTGTTTTTTACCCCAATAAATTAAAATTTTCTTACAAATTACGCTTGAAAACAAAATTAAATCGGGGACGTTCCTGAGATGATCAACCCGATCAATCTGTATCAACGCTCAGGAAAATATATGTTGCCTCCCAAACAAATTTACAAGCTTTGTTCAAAATTTATATCTTGGCTAAAAATAAAAATATCATGTCATATCTTGTAGACCTCTTTCTTAGTTTTCGGCTGTATCCTTTTCTCATCATCCTCCATCTGTCTTCCTCCCGTTTGGTATTTATAAAAAATGAAAGCTCATGCGGTTTCTTTTAAAACGATGCATCTTTTCATGTAAACCGCATGTTATAATAGTGTAACTAGAAGTTATCATGCCCAACTGTTCATTTATGGGTGACAGGTGTGAACTGATGTGTTGGTTCAGTTTTAACTTATTGTTAGATTATGTAGCATAAGTTTTATATGCTAATATTAATCGAAGGCCAATCATTTTACTTCTGCAGCATGCCTTAGAACTGCACGTAACTTCCGTTTCCGTGCTTCTTCTTTTGACCATGTCCGACGAGTATACAGCTATCCCCAGGCGTGTGCATCTTCGGGACTTCAATTTGCAGGCTTCTTCAATATGGTGCGATCCATTTGCTCCCATGTAGTAACGAACTGCACAACTGCGTTGATCCGCAAGATGGGATGACTTGATTTGATGGCACTTTGAGCATATGAGATCCTGTATATGATATAGGCGCATCGCATCCCTCTGTCAAATAATTTGGATAAATGCATTTTCAATCCACTGTTTGTTGTAAGGCTGGCCCCATTGTGGTACAATACATCACCAATCATGCTCTAGCCATGCAACATCACGGCACAGATCCAAATCCAGTAACATCTTCTCTTCTTCCTTTAGCAGTAATGTGATGCTGTGTGTCACAGACAATTCTGAGAAACTTGTCTGTGAAGTATGATGCAATTTGTTCCTTGAGGAATGACACTTCCTCTGATTCAACATCAGCTGCTGCTGCAATTGTAACAGAAGGTGTGCAGAAACTTCCATCCCATGCTTACATATTTTATGAGCCTGCAAAAACAATATCAAATATTAATAACTGGATCATAATAACATGTTCAGGGATCGATTAGACATAGTAGATTTTACTAAATAAACTTCAATCCTGATGTCTGTGATTGATACAATGCTTCAATTGTATTCTGAGCATGTCCAATCCTACTGCCCATACTTCAAAAGTAACCTCCAGCAGACTAATTAAATGATATTTGCATTTCATAAATCACTTGATACCCAATACACTATCGTGTAATCATCTGCAATATGCCAATCCTGATTATGAATCCTGAGAGTACATCTGATTTGGTTGAAGCTTTTCTAAACTATATCATCATGTTGCAATCTTAGATAAAACTCCCATGGGCTATAGATTGCCTGTCTCTTAAAAGAATTCAAATCATCAACGTCACTGAGATATGCTGGCTGACCAAGATTGACAGATGCAAACTTGAACTCCGTAAATTGATGACCTGGCACTTGCAACCTTATCTTGACACGCTCCTTCAGTTGACTCAATGTCCCACCTGATCTTGTTAAGAACAGAAATGATTTCCCAAAATTTTCAATAATGTTGTTTTGATCTCGTCTAAAATGATACACATGAATAACACAATCCTCAGGGCCTTTACTTCTCTCCTCTTCTGGGATCTCTTCTGCTCTGAATATGATACAGTGGGATCTGAATGTGGCATGTTGACTAGCCATGTACTTGATTTTGTCATTAGGAGAAAGGATCTTCCCTATCTTGTGACCAATAATCTGCAAAATCCTGAACTCAGCCTGTTGACCAGACATCTCCACCTTTTCCCTTAGGTATCTCATAGCATCACTTCTTCATCTGTTTCAAGCTCTGCCATTTGTTTAAATTTATCTAGATCTTCCTGTTGGTATAAATATCTTGAATTAATTAAACACTTTTTAAAAAATATAATGGCAACTTTATTACTAATAATGATATCACTATATATGAAACTTAAAAATTATTTGATATAGCTTAAAGATATAACAGGTCTAAGGCATATGTGCAAATCCAAATTATCAGTAATTTATTTGATAACAAATCTAAGAGAGAAAGTGAGAGAAAATAAAATGGAAGCCTTAGTTTGTGGAAATCAAGGCTCCATCACTATGGTTTGAATTATCGTTATGAATTAAATTTTTATCGGGCCTCCCTTATTCTTTATCACTGTGTATGCTAATTCAATTTATACATGTTGACGGCATTACTGTGCTTATTTGGTGACATGGAAATGGAACATCATTTGTAATTACTGTCAAATGGGTTCTTCTATTCATCACATTTTCGACATCAATAACAACACTTCTTCACATTCCTTGGAATACTTTAGAGAAATATGCGGTGATTATATTTATCGAGGCTTGTGTATAATTATTTTCTGTTACTTCAAGCGGTTGTGTATTATCATCGTATCTATCTAAAAGATATTCTTTATTTACATTCACACCCTTACTTTCTTCGTTGTGTGGCGTCGGAAGACTCTTCCTCTGCGTATGATATTTCCTCATCATTATCAATTTAATAATTTCATTGAATCTTCTAAACTCCACAATACCTCACAATGATGATGTTGCATATTATATTGACGGCACATGCTCTGTTTCATAGACAGTGGTATGCAAGTTCTTCTGAATATATATCTCTTTTCCATGTACACCAATGCAGAGAAAAAGGGCTTAGACGTTGTTTCATTTCTTCACAAAGATGGTGTCAATGTATTGATTTCATTTATCCAACTCCATAGACCTGAACTTATTTTTTCTGTTTTGACATTAATGGTAATGCCTCATTTCAATTTGCATGGTAAGAACTCATTTCACATTTTCCATCAATGACAATACTTCATCAATCTCCAGCATTATTTCTCAATTGGAGATCCTAAATTTTTGCAAAAACTTAGGGCTCCATCAATGTCTACATATCGAAGCTATGAAATGATACAATTTGATTTCCTCTATCATTGGCAGTAGCCAAATATGATGAATACATTTAGATATTTTCATAAGTAGTTGTGAAATTCCCTCAGAACATTTCTCTCCTTTTACATAACATAATAGATGACAATATCAAAAGATCCCTTTCTAAATTCTCATTTAACAAGAAGATAGCTCTCTCTAGATGAGTTTAGCTTCAGCTATGTGATTTTCCTAAAACAATGGACCTTTAATCTTTCTTTTGACTTGAAAGTTATGGCCCTTTTTGTGCATCTTCTTGGCTGGAAACGATACATTTTTTAATCTATGTTTTCTTGCTCGTGGGATAACGAGATGTTTGGTGAACAAGGTAAAATCAATCTATGCACGTCATGAGATGACATGTTTTTAGGCCACAAAATTTTGTTTTAACAAGCAATAGGTTGGTAAAATACTAATTAAACATCTTATAGGCTTGTTTTCTGAAGATGTATTCATTAATTCTGCATATTAAATATGTGTTCAAAGGGGTGGCACCTCTCCATTGTGTCATGATGTAATTCTAAAGAGATGATTGAAAAGTTGAGTGATGAAGGAACGAATCTCACTCTGTGATAAGGTGGTCTAACACCTGATGAACTCCCTGTTTATGGGGTTCCATATGGTTATAAAAACAGTGAAATGCTCAAACACCCATCTTTCAAAGGCTGCCACATCTAGGCTAGGGGCCAATGATGTCCCTAGTTGCCAGCACAAAAAAAGGGCAGTATCTAAGGAAGAAATATATCAAAGAATGTTAGAAGGCCTATACATGTTATTCTCTTGGAAAATAAATATCAGTATCAACCCTTATGAGTTTTCTCAATCAGTTAGTTGACCATCGAATAGAACCATTTCTCTGAATTTATTAAAACACCTTTCAGTGCATGTGTCTTCTTGCCAAAGCTTATTAATCAACCTCCAATGAAATCTATATGAAATTGATTATTCATACTAGACTCAATCCTCTATCTATTCAATAAGATTCCAAATGGGATGTGTTGATGTGAGTTTTGTTCCACTACAACAGCAGAATCAAACACTCAATGTTCCAAAGTGAAACACTACAATCCTTTCTTGAATAAGGATGCTCATGTGCTAAAGAATGTATCTAAATTGTGTGATCAAATGAGACAACCTCAAGGTTCCTTCTTATTGTGGACTTTCACTCAACTATAATGATGCGATATGTTGGTTATCACAAAGGAACTTACATTGTTCGTTCAATGGATATCAACTTGACTTTAACTTCTTCAAATCACTTCCAACCAAATAAACTACGAAGGAAAGGACTTAAAAAGCTAATCTACTCATACAATGCAAGAAACTATGGATGTTTTTGTGACTCTACTAGACTTAGTTAGGCCATTGACATCAACCTAGCTAATGCAATCACCTAAGGTAAATGTAAGATGTTCAAACTACAACCATTCTATTAACACCATCCATCAATGCATATCAATGTGCAAGCAATAATCGAAGTTGAGTTCATATAAATTTCATTTGACCATGCAAGGCAAACTTACAATCAACAAGCAACTAGTGGTTTGGTCTAAGCGAGTTCACCAAAGATACATCCAAAATCACTTCCGTTCAACTAAGCACTACTTCTAATCAACATGAAATGAAATCTACACTAACTGAGGATTTAAAGAAACCATGCAACACTTCAAAGCAACATTTAGTAATCCACCATGATGACCAACAATGAATCATCAATTACTTTGATAGCATTATGGCAACAATTTCATAAAGTCTCCTCCTACTCTACTTCTACTACTAGCTAGTTGTCTAACTCACCAACTCTTACAAATGAGAAGGCCTTGGCCTTTTATAGTTGCTCCATAACAATGAAGGGCCAAGATTTATCCCTACAAACCCTAATTAGGAATGCCACACTATCAATCAATTACATGAAGGCACCACCTTGTGGGCCAATAAGAAATTTACAAAGCTTTTGAAAGCCAATGAGAAAATTGTACACTTGGCATAATATGATTGAATGTGCTTGAGCACGTGTGACTAAAATTTTTTGATTGGTAGCAGACAAGTGGGCGCCACCTTAGCATCTTTATCCAGTAGACTTGATCAATTTCTTACTGATGAGAAAATATCTCTTGATACTCAACATTATCAAGCCTTCACTTGTGATAGCATATTCCCAAATTGCTTCATCTTTTTAAATGTTCTCCATCTTCGTTCTTGGAAATTTTCTCATTGCCATGATTTGAACTTGCTTGTACTTGATGAAGTCTTCATGCACTTGGATCTTTCAATGTGAACTTGGATTTCCAGAGGAAAATCAAGTTGATGAAAATTTTCTTCTTTCACTCATCTTTGTTTTCTTGAACTCCACCTTGATCTTGCCTTGAATTTGTACTTTGATAATCTGATTTTGGAACCTCCTTCTCATTTGAAGTCCTCGAGCTTGACCTTGTCTCCATCCTTCGCTTTCCAACTCTCTCCTTGCTCCATGGTTACCTTGCAAAACAAAGGAGGAAAATGCATTAAGTTCATGAAAGGATGGAATGAACGAAATCTGAACATTTTCATGAAATTACATTGCATCAACATCAAACAACGAGGTAAAAATGGATTTCCTCAAGTTTAAGATCCTTCTTGCAAATTTTGAAGTGAAATCATGTTAAAATCTGGAAAAACAAATCGATTTTGCAATAGAGCATACCCAGATTTTAGGCTTTTTACCCTCCCCATCTCTGTTTTTTGAAGGAAATCTGGCTTTTATGTACAAAATTGATATCCTTTTGAAAGATTTTATTTCCCCCTTAATGATGACCTGCTGTCTTTATGATGGCTCACTGCTCTGCTCTACAGGTCGCTGCCTCTTTTGGAGTAAAAAAATTGCTGCCTGATGGATGAAGTTCGCTGCCCTTTTGCAGAGGTAATTCTGCTTTTGCTTGGTGTGAAAACGAACTGATTTAGCCCTCTGTATATAGGCGATTTAAGGACTGAAAGGACATGTCATCGTAGGGGCCAACTTGGGTCCTTATAGGCCAGTAAAATCATTGAATTTAAATTTTTTTTATCTCTCATGCTGTTCAACCTGAATAGGGAAGCAAAAGATATGTTTTGCTCATTAAAATATTACTACTTGCACCCCCCATTGCCTTGCTCGATCAAGCCCAATTCTGGGCGGAATTTGGAGGTGCCAAGGGATTGTGAATCACAAGTAGAGGGTGGAATCCACCCTCTCCTTGAGAAAAATTCTTCATTATGTTCATGTTAACCTTGTGAGTTTGATCACCTATCATCTTCTCCTCTTGCCTTGTTTGATTCATACTGAACTTTGACATGATTATAATTTAGGGAGTCCACTATCTGATAAGGTGGAATTTCAGCCCTTCTTAGGATTAGGAATCTCAAGCAGAGGGCGGAATCCACCCTCTCCCTGGGATAAATTGTTCCTTTCCATCACTCGCTGCTATCAAATTTAGACTTGCAAATCTCCTTTGCCCCCTTACCCTTTAGTTTTGATTGATCATGCCTTTGCAATCCACATTTCATCACCTCCATGCATTGATGTTCTTGCTTATCAGTATAGGGCAGAAATCCTATGGGTCTTGGGATTATGAATCGCAAGTGGAGGGTGGAATCTGCCCTCTCCTGGGGACAAATTCTTCTTCAAACTTTCAACTTAGTTCACTCTTCTTCCTTCTAGCTGCTCCATAAAAGAGTGGAAATCATGCTTTGTTTGGGATTAGGAATCCCAAGGAGGCTGCGGATTCCACTTTCTCAATGGGATTTTTTACCAACTTCATCATTTTGATACCTTGTCATTAAAATTCCAGAATTTCGCCCTTGATGGATCTGAACTTTGCCATGAATTTGGTAGGCATCTCCTTGATCTTAATCATTTCAAATCATGCCATGAAGCCTCATTGCTTTGATAATCTGATTGGGAAGGTGGAAATTCCACCTTGGTTGGGATTAGGAATCCCAAGAGGCGGGCAGATTCCACCTTCTCAATGGGAATTTTTATTGCTTTTCATCATTGATAATTTTGCCTTGCAAATTTACCTATTTCATTCATGCTTAATCTGCCTTTGTCCCTTTGTTTCAAGCTCATCTTTTCATGTCATATAGATCTGGTCATGCCTTCGTTTTGGAGGTCTGATTGAGAAGGTGGAAATATCAAGGTTGTCGGGATTGAAAATCCCAAGTGGCGAGCGGGTTCCACCCCTTCCTTGTGATTTCTCCCAACTACACACCTTCATTCTTTGCATTCTTTTGCACTCACTCAACCCAATTGTACTTGCAATTTGACTTCAAAGGGGAGTTTCATACTTAATCCAATCTGATTTGTTCATGTTGAAGTCTAATTTTCTCATGTTTGCTTGCATTCTCTCGATCTGAATTTCAGTTTTCTCCTAATTACTTGACCTTCATAGTATGCCAAATTGCCTCTCCAGCATCCTAAGACACCCATACTAAGGCGGAATTTGAAGGTCGGCTGGGATTTTAGTCAAGAGAGAAGTGTGGAAATTAGAGGTGTGTTGGGATTATGAATCCCAAGATGCAGGTGGATTCCACCTTCTCCTTAGGAATTATACCTTTATTTTGTCCCAACACTTAATCATTTTCCTGCTCTTTCGAAGCCTTCCCTAAACCTACAAAATGGATTTGCAAGGAATTTTCTGTCATTTTTCACTGAATTTCACTCTGCCTTGAGTCTGATCTAAATGTTGACATTACATGCTCACCCTCTTTTACTCTCATACCTTGCTCAAGACCAATTGACTTCAACTTTTGCATCAGTTCACTGCATCAAACTCGCCTTCGGACTTCGAGACTTGAAAATGCTAACACCTAAGACCACTAACCTACTGCTAAGCAAAAAGAGGGGGTCCCCATTTGCAATGGGGCGATGGTGTGGAAACCTCACAACAAGATGGAGACGACTTGTTTAAATTGCTTACAACATCTAAAAACATATTTGAAATGGGAGCAAAATCTACTAACAGTATATTTTACATTTGAAAATGAGGGGCCTATAATCCTTCATTGCAAGAGATGCTTTCAATTGAAAAATATTTTTAAAAAATCCATTCACATTGTATTCTTATAAAACTTGTGGTGAACCCAAACTAATTTTCTTGGTAAATGGAAACATAGCCTTCAAAGCTTGTGAAGAAATGGCTTGGAGAAGATATATGTGACATCAGAACTTTGCAATCTAACGATTGCCAAACTCTTGGAGCTTTAATATACAAAAACATATATGTAAATCATCTTTGGTAAAGAAGTCCCTAATTGTATAGTGTATGAATATTAGCCAAGTGCAAATATTGAACATCTTTACATACAACAATATGTTGTTAAACAACATCTACACACAAAAGTACCCATGTAAGAATGATATTAGCAAATCAAGTTCATGACACCAATGAAAAGGAATTCCTCTACAAAACAGAGACTTTAAAATTAACATTGTCTATTATCAATTTGCATGTTTTTTCCCTGAAGAATTCAACAATTTTAAGACTTGCAAGATGAATACAAATTAATGTGGCTCATTGTTAAGAAAGAAAATATGGTAAAATGTATGAAAAACAGATTAAATGCTTATAAGATCTCCAAATATTTGTAAGTGCCCACGTGCAACAGGATGAAATTCTTAAGCATATACTACAAAAAGAACTTTGATTTTTTATGATCTAGGCTTAAATATGCCTGATGTTATTTTTCTCTCAGGATAATTAAACCCCGATTCCATGTTGTCACCCAGCTACTATTATAGAACCAAAGTATGAGAATGTTACACCTCTTAACTTCAACTGCTTACCGGATTAGATCCACTTTTAAGTAAGAATTCAAGAGCTGCATGGCAAAAAAATTCAAATCGTTGTCCATCATCCTTACGTCCATAAATAGAACCAACCCAAAACATTCTGCATCCATAAAAATTATATATTAATTTAAGGTTCTAGAATGAGATATCATTATGAATGTTCATAGCACCCCAAGCTCATTTTTGTTGACAAAATTATAAACAATAAAAAACAAAGAAAAACACGTAGGATTTGAAATTAGTGGGGAGGACAATTAGTGGCCAAAAAAACATTAATGATTATTTAACTTAAAATGTAAGAGCCAATCATATAATCGACTAAGTGTTGGATTGCAAGTTTCCAAGTTTTCAACCATCCAATACTATATGATCTTTGGCAAATGACAAATGCAGAATACTATGTTTTCTCTTTGGACCAAGAATCAAGTTTCATTAATTACTATGTTACTAAGTATTTGGGTTATACAATTTTAGATTATGCCTTCAAAATATATGGTGCAAGTGCTATTAAATGGATGGTGCAATACTTAAATAAAAAGGCTATCTTCTACTATTTCTTTGAATCAAAAGGGTGAAACATGAAAGTAGATCTTAAACTTGAAAAATCAATATGACTTTGAAGATTCAATGAAGATTTTCAATCGGATACATGTAGTACCATCTTACTATATAATAATTGAAATTACTATATTCCTTCCACATAATTCTACTCTTTCCAAAGAGAAAAAAACACATTGAATCTATCATGGGCACTTGACTCAAGCAAAAGTATTCCATCATTAAAGATCTCTCCAGTTCTATTCAAGCGAAAAGTTGCTATGGTATAAAAGAGATTGGAATATTAGTCATCACTTATTAAAACCTTTGTGCGGTGATTGGCTTTAAGGTGGTGCCATTCGGGGGGAGTGCACATGACACCACCTACTATTTGAATCCTAGATGTAAGACTTGATAGGCATAAGACCTCTAGGCATTATATGCTCCAAATTCAATTCAATGATTGGCCTTAGGTGATACCATTGAGGGGAAGTGTGCATGTCAAAGACACCACCTAGAAGTTAGATCCTAAATGCAAGTCCTAATAGGCATAATATATGACCTTGAGGCATTAAGACCTACAGGCACATTTTTCGTAAGTCCTATAGGCAGATTTTTTTAAGTCCTAATAGGCATAATATATGACCTTAAGACATTAAGCCCTATAGGCATATTGTAAATTCTTCTCTCTAGAAACCTTTATTTGTAAAAGCATTGTATTAAATCCTACGAGCACTATGTAATGAACTTGGTAATAGGCTAATTTTAGGAGATTGTAGCCCCAAAATAATTTATAAAAAGACCTCATAGCATCATTGTTAAAACAGTGGGATTATAAATTATGACAAGATGACTTTCATGTAGCCCGGGATACATGATCTTCGTTTTGCCATATATTTGTGTCCCTGTTTATCACTACCAAATAAGACCTATGATATTGGGGTACTTCATTTTTTCTTTAATGGAAATTGACATGTGTGATGAGAGCCAATTATGTTCTATTTTATACCATATTTTAGCTGATTTCAAATGCCTTTACACCCATTCCCACACTCAATTTATGTTCCATATCATACAATTTTAAAATTTTATATTGCATATGATTTAATATATATGAGTAATATTTAATTTAGTTTTTAGATAAAATATGTGAATAAATAATATCAGATTGTATTTACTAATATATCTTTCACTATGTCAAGAAAATAAATCTTTAAGCATGCAGATCTAAGGGTGCAGATCTTCCTGTCACCTTCTATGCAGAAAACCTTCCTGTCACTTTCTGGTCAGGAACTTCACTTTTTAACCAGCAGTTTATTTTTGTCATCTTTTCAAAAGATGAAGTCAACCTCCAAGGTGGCATCAGTTACTTGCTGACTGTGTGCCAGATGTAAATAAACAAGCACGCGAACCCATGGGTGGCGATTGCTAGTTGTTTTAAAGAACTTTGACAATCTTAATACTGCTCATTTGTGTTCAATGTTAAAATAGAACAGTTTGCAATCTGCAGCTAATAGCTTAGATTCCATGTGCGCCAATGGTGTGGTGATTAAAATAGACTAACGAAGGAAAGTTGTGATGGGAGGGAACTCGCAACAAGGATGCGTTGAAGGAGAAACCTACCAGTCTTTCCCTTTCCTATTTGTATCTGTTGTTTGTGGCCAGCTGTCATGTTTTATGCGAGCCATTAATTTAAAGTTTGTTGGCTGCATGCCAAAACAAACTTATACTATTGCATATCACTAAGATTTTATTTTTTATAAGCCCGACCTCTATATATATGGTCTGCAGTAACAACAGATTCTTAGAGCAGACATTTGTATTATTCTTCTGATAAATAAAATAGCAATTGTTCTGATAAAACCAGCATATTAAGGCTTCTACTCTATCCACCGTGCAAACCAGGAGTAAGGGCTCACTCCTTGGGGAAGCTGGCTGACGTTTTATTTTCCGTGTATTGTTTCTTTTCAGCTTTTAAACTTTAATAGTCATGTGATTTAAATTTTACTATTTTCATTAAAGTTTAGTTTGATAAAACGTTTGTGATCTGAGTTTGGTTTGTAATAGTTCAATAAAGTTTGGTTTCAATATTATTGATTTGATGAGAAGGTTTGTAAATTGTTAATAAATTGTTTTTTTAAGAATTTGTTGTCTGTGTAGTTCCTGTCACCGGGAAGTGACAATTCCTATCGCCATAATTATTTCGATTTGCAATAGGTTTATTTTGATAGGGTGCATTTCATACTTGCTTAACTTACGACTCTCACCCCTTCAGCAAATTGTCATGACACCCTTCGCAAGCTTACAATCCCTAGATTGACACTTAGACCAAGCTGAACCTAGTTTATTCTTTACCCTAGTTTTGGCCTATCAATGTGATGCCCCCTATTAATATTAAGGGGGAGGGTTAGAAGATAATGTTATTAGGGGTCATATACCCTTACAACATTATATTGTTCTAATATAAGGTTATAAAACCTTGTATATTATATGCTTTATTAAGCATATCCCATTTGAAATAATTATAATCTAATAACTATTAGATCATTAATTATTTATGAATCAGGGTTATTGAAAAGATATGACTAGTGAAGCCACCCTTCCTACTATATTAAGGAGGTTCCCTCTCATATGAGAGAGTGAATTTGGAGATTTTATAGTGAGTCATATCACTATGCATAGAAGGTATTATTGGCCAAGTGGAAGTAAGGAGAAGTATACACAGGTTCAATTTATTTCTGATAAGATTATATTTTTTAAGTGTTTTCATAAAATGATGCTTTATGGGCCTTTTGACCCAAAAGGGTTTCCTCGTGTATATCTTGTGTAATATGTAAATTTATGGTTTTGTGATTCTTACCTTAATTATTTTATATCTTGTTTCTAATGATTAGTATCCTAAGATCCTAATTTCTAACACCTACATTAGCTCAAACTAACCCTATTGGATGGCGAATGTGGCATGGAAAGTATGCACCAGAGTTGAGCTTACATGACATTCTACTGCAAGGAGGAATTGGTTCGTACATAGATCCATTCAATTGGTGAAGAGGAACAACCTTAACTCTAGACGATTGAAGAAGTTGGTCATCATACACAGTTGTTTGCAACTATAGGATTGCCAAGCTCCCGAGCAATGTTAGACTCCAAGCTTAAACTATAGGATTGCCAATCTCTCGAGCAATGTCAAACTCCAGGCTTACATTGGGATGTTAATCCCAAAGATGCTATACATGTCAATGGGGAGAACACACAAGGAGTGGTTGGGGATAAACTTGGCTCTGATTTTGATTTAGACCTACTAGTTGCATCCGTTAATTTAGACCTACCAATTGCATCTATTTTCTTCGTTATATGTTCAAGTTTATGTCATTTTATAGTTAAAACTTGGAGCCTTCGGGCATTTTTTTGTTATAATTCTTATATAATATGTATGCACATTGACAACAAAAGAATTTGAATTTTGTTAATTTGTTTGTCGATTCCCATTTGAAATCTCAATTCAAGTCTAATGCTATGTATTAAGCTTCTATAACGTCTAGGATGAATTCTTTATCAATATTAGGATATGAATATTTGAAATTTCTCTACATTTTTTAAAATTTCACTATTTAACATTCATCCCCTATCATCCCTAAATAATGGCTTAAAAGTACCCCCATACCGGAAACATATCTCAACGTCCCCGTTCCCGTCCTCATCCTGGAAACCTAGGAGAGCTTAGCTTAATATAAATAGCAATTGTTGTTGAAACCCACCGAAATTAAGAACTAAGCTCACCAAGGACATTGGACTCCCCTAGCACATCTAGAAACCTATGGAAAACCCTAATAATTGGCCAATGCTTGTAAAACAAAATGGCGTAAAATGACGACATTACAAACAAAAATCTAAATTGTATACACCACAACAAACTAAAGTAGCTTAACAAGTGAAGAATGCCTTAATGGATTTAGCTAGACATATGTTAAGCAATGCAAACTTTAAAAATAGAAAAAATGTGTTAAAGTTGTTAGTACTATTTGCTAATTAATAAACACGTCTTCTACTTCTAACCTTGAAAATAAAACAGCATATGAATATCGACCAATAAAATTCTAAGTTGTTAGTACGGTCTAATTTACCCTTTTTGGGACATTAGAAATTAATTAAATAATTAAAATTCTAAGTTGTCAAAGGATAATGACAACTTAATTTGATTATTTAATTAAGTATTAAAATGACTTTAATGAACTCAATGAAAAATTAATAAAGTCATTTTATTCCCTCATTTCAATTTAAATTTAAAAAGGGGAGAAAACTAAAAAGACAAATGAAAGGAGTATGAAGAGGCAGGCAGAAGGAAAGCTAGGATTCACTGCAGTAGGCTATTAAACAGGAATGAGAGATTCATTCAGAAGGTTTTGGTATATTATTTTCTCTGGTTGAATTTCGGAGCTACAAGCTTTCGGTCAAGAAATTCAAGGATGGAAACCCTTGGATTTGGTGGGTTGGATGAAAACCCAACTCCTTTTGTGGAGTGAATTCATTTCAAGATTCACCAATGTGCTTCATTGTTAAAATGTTGCAGATAAGTTGGAAATTAAGTAGGGAGTAAAAATTATCTATTTGTTAAGTTTTTAATTGTGGAATGATGATTAAATTGATTGCAAGTTTTATGCTTCATGGGTTAACATCTTGGCTTCAAAGTGAAATGGAACACCTAAGTTTGATTTATTAAAATAACATATCTATTGGTGAGATGTTGGCAATGAAAATTAAGAAACCTGTAGAAGTTATTTCATCAAAGAAATAGAGTTGCTAAGGTTTAGCAAGAAGTTTAATCATTCCATTAGAGCGATACTCTACTATTCACGGGTAAGATAAATCAATTCCAATTTTGTATGCAAGCTCAAAGATTCAAACTCATCAATTGTTGGTTCTTTAGTTCGGCTGGAGTCCTTTTAAGTGCAGTAAAAACGGGTTTTGGCTGATTCGGAGCAAGTAAACTAAGTACTCATTTGCCGTATTGAATATTCTCTGGGGATTCTGGTTCAAAACTCCATCCATTGTTTTCAGTGAACGGGAGTTTTCTATGAATGTTTTCTGCATCGATACAAGGGTTTATTTGCTGATAAATTTGGACGCATTCACATGTTTGGAAGAATTTAGTTTTGATTCCAGATTCTTAGTACGTACTGTCCTTCCAGATTCTTAGTGCATTCTGTTTGAAATTGCAACAAGGGAATATTATAATTGGATGAAAGCCTATGATTAGAGCTCGATATATGAATCCCTAGATCACTGGCAAAGGTATATTTGTGAATTTTTCTTCAGGGAATCGTGAAAATACATAGTCCTGGGTGCTTAATGTTCAGTGTCATATTCTTCTTGTTATTGACATAATTCTTTTTGGAACAATTTGGTTTTTGGAGTGAGTTTAGACAGTGCATCTCAGATTTGGGATTGTTCAGAAATAGTGGACTGTTAACATTCCTTCCAATTTCAAAATAACAACTAATTCAAGTTTCAAGAAATAGTTGTTCGTTCATAAGGTTGTCTTCTCCACATCAACATCAAGGTGTCGGTTGAGGTAAGAGTGTGAACAGAAAAAGGAGGTTACGAAAGAGGATCTCAGACATTAAGCCGCAACTGACATATTCCATTACTTACCAGCTGGACGCGATCATTCATTGTAGCATTTCCAGGTCAGAAGTCAGCAGTGATTCATATTAATCATTTTCACACAGTAGTGCAGATTTGTCAATTAAATATTAAACTCAGATTTATTAAATTCTCTGACTGTCTAGTAATTGCTGCTCACTTAGTAAGTGTTAGATACTATTCAATATGTGAATATCTCTTCTACCTGATTAAGTTTGTATGAAAAAGTGATGAAAGACAGACTCTAAATTAGTATCTCAGAAGCTGCAACAGAAGTTATTCTGAAACTAAAAAATAACTATTGGTCAAAAGATATCTATGAATTGTTTGTCAAAATATTTGTCCTCTTAATCTAGGGAATATATCAGAATTTACAACAATAAACCTTGGACTTCACAAATGCATTTAAGTGTTTAAAATTGCAAATTTGGCTACCAAATTGGGGTGACATCTTACAGTGGTATCAGAGCTTGCAAACCTGCAAGCCTGTGCATTGCGTTTGGTTAGGGTGATGGCAAATATAGGAAAGAGTCCTGTAAGAGAATAATTCAGGAAGTCATTCAAAATTGTTAAGTCTGAGCCTTCATTGTAAGCTCTAAAGGTGAGTGGCATGCTCTATTCTTTGGGAAAGCAACTTGAATTCCAACATCAGTCCAATCATGTTCATCTTAGCAGGTTGGGGGAAATGGAAAAGTGTTTGAGAAATTTTGACCAGTCAGATTTTGAATGGTTGAAATGTACAACAGAGGGTCCTTTGGTCACTCTAGTCCAGTCCGAAATGAAGAAGCATTTAGATGAAGATGTGAGACTTGCAGTCAGTACTTTCTGTTAAGGTTTTTTTTTAGGATCATTGCAAATGTAATAGCACTCCTGATTGTATATGTTTTCCAAATGCATCAATCTCTTGTATATATACAAGGCAAAGACAAGAAGAGACATGTCTCTTCATGGGACATGTCTATTCACTAATCTAATTTAATTGACATTATGAGGATTTCAGCTCCTGAAGTTCCTTATAAAGATGACATAATGAGGGAGATTCTACAGCTTAACATTGGAAGTTTACATGGACTAGGTAATATCAGGAGTTCTTATGGTAGGAGGGTGAAGATTTTAGAATTGATGGCTAGTGTTAGAACATGTGTTCTCGTGATTGATTTGGACTGTGATGATCTCATTCTTCAAATGTTTCAAATCTTCATAGCCACAATCGCTAAGGATCTGTAAAGAGCCCTGCTGGCTCTATGCTAAAAAATTTATATTTTTTTGTTTTTTTGGAAGTATTGCAATTATTTTGGTTTTTGAGATATAAGAAATGCAACTGAATTCTAAATTTTAAAGCACAATTCCAATTCCATAATATTATTTGCAAACAAGTCAATTTTGCAAATATACATATATAATGTTGTTTGATTATTAATAATTCCAATATCAAATGTGCACCATAGCATATTTGCAAATCACTACCACCAGAAAATTACAAACGCAGCCTTCTTGAAGAAAAACGCAGCCTCTATTGGTGTTGACACGGGCTCTGGAAGTCAACGCAGCTTCCAATATAAAAATCGCAGCCCATTAAAAGACCAACGCTGCTCGATTCTAGAGATAGCAGCCTCCACAAATCTGATCGCACCTCCTTATAAACCAGACACCCCTCAACATGTAAAACGCAACAAATAGTGAACAATTTTGACATATAGCAGCACCAAAATTGTAACCAACATAATCAGAATTAATTCTCTGATATTCAGAGCACAATTCACCACATCTTTCAGTGATTCAAAGTGCAAACAGAGAGGAATCAGTCCTCACAAAACCCGTGTTGAAACCCTTCAACAAATTCTCCATGCAATTAAAACAATAGCCAAGAATGAAGTTCTTTTGCACAAAGCATTGTTTTTATATTAAAAGATATCTTCTTCAAGAAACCAAAGGCAAATAGCTTCTCTCACACACTTTTCACTTAAATGCCCTTTGCTTTATACTTAGGCAAATATTTGACTAACATTATTTATTAACTCCCTTGGGTTCCAAAAACAACCTTTTCATCAATATAATGATATTATGACACACAAGGTCATTGTTTCGTGTGCCCAAGTTTTAAAACTTTTCAACCCAGTAGAGACTCTGTAGAGACTATCTCAGCCTCATCCAAGTCAGAACTAGCTGGCTGATGTGAAGATTCAACCTCACTCTCACTAGAGTACACCCACATAGAACGATTTGCCCTTCCCTTAGGTCTCATAGGGCAAGAATGCTCCCTGACATAAGGCTCTTCGCACCAATAGCAAAGCTGCCTCCTCAAATCCTCTCAAGTAGCCTCATCATGCTTAACTACTGATTTCTTTTTGTCATCAACTGGTGGGTGTACCTCATCTGTAGGAGTAGTAATAGATTTCAAAGAAAACTTGCCTCGTGGTGTAGATGATTCAAGATTTCTTGCTTTTTTCATGGCCTCCTGCAAAGTAGGTGGATCCAAGGACTTAACCCACCCTCTAAGTGGCTCAACCAAACCCTCAATGAAAAGCATAACTCTCCTCCTCTCAAAAATATCATAAACCATCATGGATAGCCGCTGAAACTTGCTGATAAAGGCCTCAAGGCCACCTATCTGTCTCAACTGAGCTAGGTCTCTGAAGTAAGTCTTAGGGTATTTCCTATCAAACCGCTCTATCAATCTGTCAACAAACTCCTGATAGTAAAGGATCTGATCATGACGTCAAGACACTAGCCCATGGTACCACCAATCATGAGCTACTCCATCCAAGTGCAACATAGCAAAGTAGATGGCATCCTCCTCAGTCATGGGACGCAATGCTAAGTATCAAGCTTATGAACCCAAGCTCGTGTTGTAACCTTGCCACTGCCATCAAAGTGGGCCAAGGTCATCTTGTTGGCTGCCTCTCGCAAATCTATTTGTCTAGGCCTATGTCTCTCAGGTGCATGCCTACCTCTAACGTGCGTGCGCTTCTCTATAAGGAATCTATCAAAGTTCAAATTTTGCTTAATGGCATGTGGTAGACCATCCCACTCGGCGTAGTGAGAAACAACATCATCTACAGATGGTGCAGCCTCTATCCCAATACTAACCGTGTCAACCTTAGGTCTAAGAAAAGTAGGCCGCTACGGCCTATTATAAACACCTGTATGTCCAATCCTGTCAATCCTGTCATCAACTCTGATTCGGTCCTTAGCTCTAATTCTATCACCAACTCTAGACTTGTCATCTGCTTTGGACCTATGTGAACTGACAAAATCACTCCTAGCACCTCTTTCCCTACTCCGGCCTCTAGGAAGTGCAATGTTTCAGACAACTATTGCAGCACATCGGCAAGATGGTGCTAACCCTCTACAAGGTCACTAAAAGTCTCCCTGGCCTCTCTGTCAATATCAGAACCAGTGCAAGCATCTCTATAACCTGTACCACCTAAACCTCTTGAACCACCAGCACCCATGTCAACAATGTTGCCAAACTGTATCTCAGGCTCTGTATCACCAGGTGGAGAATTATGACCTTTGCAGGTGTAGTGCATACCAAGTCTGAATCTCTGCGCTATGTTGAACCCCAATTCCCTGCAGGCTGGCAAGAAACCGCTCTGATACCACTGTAAGAGCCCTGCTAGCTCTATGCTAAAGAATTTATATTTTTTTGTTTTTTTAAGTTTTGCAATTCTTTTGGTTTTTGAGATAGAAGAAATGCAACTGAATTCTAAATTTTAAAGCACAATTCCAATTTCATAATATTATTTGCAAACAATTCAATTTTGCAAATATACATATATAATGTTGTTTGATTATTAATAATTCCAATACCAAATGTGCACCTTAGCATATATGCAAATCACAGCCACCAAGAAATTACAAATGCAGCCTTCATGAAGAAAAACATAGCCTCTATTGATGTTGACGCAGGCTCTAGAAGTTAACGCAACTTCCAATGTAAAAATTGCAGCTCATTAAAAGACTAACGCTACTTAATTCTGGAGATGGCAGCTTCCACAAATCTGATCACACCTCCTTATAAACTAGACGCAACGCTTAGCATGTAAAAGGCAGCAAATAGTGAACAATTTTGATATACAGCAACACCAATATTGTAACCAACATAATCAAAATTAATTATGTGATATTCAGAGCACAATTCACCACATCTTTCAGTGATTCAAAGTGCAGACGGAGAGGAATCAATCCTCACAAAAGCCTTGTTGAAACCTTCAACAAATTCTTCATGAAATTAAAACAATAGCCAAGAATGAAGTTCTTTCGCACAAAGCATTGTTTTTATATTAAAAGATATCTTCTTCAAGACACCAAAGGCAAATAGCTTCTCTCACACACTTTTCACTTAAATGCCCTTTGCTTTATACTTAGGCAAATATTTGAATAACATAATTTATTAACTCCCTTTGGCTCCAAAAACAACCTTTTCATCAATATAATGATATTATGACACACAAGGTCATTGTTTCGTGTGCCCAAGATTTAAAACTTTTCAACCCAGTTCCAACGAGCTATGACACTAAGGTGACCAATATAGAATACCAGCAAAAATAGCAACCTTAGCGTATTTAATTAAATAAATATCATAATTCACCCATCTTGCGAAAATGGCTGAAGAAGCATCAGAATCGAAATCTGATAGCACAAGTGTGATCCTGATGGAGAAAGAAGATAAATGAATTTGATGAGGTGACTTACTAAAAATAGACGCTCCCTCCAAGATTCTTGGAGCCCAAATCGGAAGCCAAAAATAAAAACTGGGAGCATCATTCAACTCCTCTAACTCATCTAAGCTCATCGGAACCATCTATTAACTTACTATAAATAGTAAGTCCCACCAAACAGAGCCATAACCCTCAACAAGGTCCTCTAATCACCAGTATTAGCCTACAAGGACCCAATAATAGGCTAAATCCATCCACTATCATGGTCATGCTAAAAGGGGGACATTATAGGATCATGGAGAAAATATATTTTCTTGCATGCAAACCATTATGATTCTAACCATTGGTGAATGTGATGTTATTCCCCAACCTCTTATGTCTATATTGTCGGTTGTTCTAAGGCAAGAACAGGGTGTATCTAGAACTGCATTTGAGCTGGTCAGCAGCGTTTTGAAACAATGCATGAATCTGAAACCAACTTCAATTAACAAGGAGGTTAATACGACAAAAAATTGATGGAGGGATTACCATGGAACATGAAGAACATCAGGATGACTCTTTGGTTGAGTGTACAGCTATTATGTATGAAGATGTCAATTATGAAATTGAGAAAATAACAACTTGAGGAACACATTCAAAATTATTGAATTAGGTTGATGACAATGATACAAATATTGTAGTAATTGAGCATCCTCATAACAGGAAGTCACAAGTGATTAGAGACAACTAAGAGTTACTGTTGACAGGTATGACATAGAGTCTGATTTTGGTATTTACCATAGTAACAGTCCTTTTGATTTGCATGAAAATGGTTGGAAGACTCAATTTGAGGTGTTCATTGATAACCCATTGTTTGAGATGGGTGATGAAACGACATATGATAATCCTTCCTTTGAGTTGGGTGATGGGACTACAATAAAGTTGAAGTCTAATGATTGAGTTGAAGTCTGATTTTCATCTTGGTGTTAATCTTAGATCACATTATGAGTTGGATGGAAGCAAGTGGGCAGAAATTACAAAGTTTTTGCCTGGGAGGACAGACAATGCAATAAAAAATCACCAGAATAGTTCAATAAAGAAGAAGCTAGGCTCAAATTGTGTTGCATCTACTAGCATGGACTTTCAACTGGGAGCACATAACCATGATGAAGAGAACAAATCTTCTCATATTTGTATACAATCCAGTTTTCAACCTCTAGTGATGTAGCTATTTACTCCACTACTGTTTGTTTACCAAATTAAAAGCATAGAAGCCCAACAATATGCTCTATGTCTTGCATAATTAATAAAGCCTCTGTATTATTTAGCTTCCTTAAGAGTATGAATCACACAAATTAGAAACTCCAACATATACCAACACCCACGACATAAGCTCAGTCTTCAAGATTATTTTGAATCAAACATTTCTTTAGGATAATTTAATAAGAGAAAATCTACATTCACAGTTGTATTTGAGGAATTATAATCTTCAGAACAAAATAATCTTTGTTTTCAATGTCAAATATAAATATCACTGAGCTATACTTTTGTCACTGATGAAACCTCACAAGCTAGTAGGAAAACCAACTCTGATACCAGTGTAATATACCCCTAGGATATTATTTTCAAATTTTCCCAAATATTTCCAAAAAATTTTAAACAATCAATTTGCATCAAACTGACTTCCATTTAAGCCACAATTTATGCTGAAAATCATAGAAGCTTGATATTAAATATGAAGATAAAACATAACAATCTTATTTTCAGTACAGGTATGAAATACTTCAATCACTGTAAACTATCTTCATATTATAACTTTACAAATTTGTCCTACTGTGAACTCTGATGCGAGTCCACCTCCAAAGATGAATCCGGTTTCCGTCCAATCCACCGAAAAAATCATGAAGGTTTCCATTCTCAAGTTTCAGAATTGAAAGCTAGAAGCTTCCCGGATTTCTCCAAGAGAAAACGGTAATCAAACATAAACCAAGCATGCAACATAAGCCTTTCAATGTTCTTTAATAGCTCGTCCCTATGACTCTTCGTTTTCCCTCTTCTTGACTCTTGATATTCTTTTTCTTTGTCCCTTTATTAACCCCTTCTTTCAAATAAAAATGACTTTACTAATATTCATTAAGCTCCATTAAAGTCATTTTAATACTTTATTAAGTTGTCATTTAATTTCCCATGTCCCAAAAAAAGGGACATTACAAGGTACATACCCACGGTGTACCTAGGCGCATACTTTGCAGACTTGGACTCGGAGAGTACTCAACAAGCTCAAAATTTTAAACTCCCCAAAATCTCAGACAAAACTCAACAAAAACTCGACAACTTAGAAAGAACTAAAAATTAAAATCTCTTAAAGAAACATATTTTTTTTGTAAAATTCAATTACAAAATGTATTAAATTAAAAATTGATAGCTTGAAAGAGAAAATGCATGGATTTATAGCAAAAACATGTGAAAAACACATTTTAACCAGTGTTTTACCTGCATCGACATTTTTACCCATGGTTTTTTGTCTATTAAAACGGGAGAGTTAAACTTAAGAGTACTTGCCCAACAAAAAAAATAGAGCACTTGGCAACTCAGGGAGTATTCAGAGAGTTTGCAAACTATGCCTAGGCGTACCCTTGGGCAAACCTATGCTCGGGTGTACCCAGTACGAGTGCAAAATGCCTTAAGGGTGTACCCATTAACTAAGATAAAAATCCTATTGTTCCACATCTTAGGGCATTTGGATATGAAACTTGTGTTTGTGCCTAAAGATAAAGAATCTAACTGGCTTGTAAAGCCAATAAATGTATTTTTGCAAGGTATAGTGAAAATGTAAAAGGATAAAAGCCTTGAAATCCTTTAACTATGAAAATCATATGATCAAGAGATTCAAGTACTCAGAGGTTTCTCCAAGGAAGAATAGTCAAAGGAATCAAAGAGCAACAAGATAATATCTAAGATTAGCTTAATATCCAAGTAATGTCCCCGTTTTTCAATCTCTTGAGATTAGCTTAGTTTGGCGACCCTCACAAGCTAATCAAGTGATCAAAGGAGGTCAGTTGGTAGAGCCAATATTTGGATTCCATTCTGGAGGTTCTGGTTACCAGGTCTGCTCTTTGTTTGGGTCAGATTGGTCAACTTACTATTTTTAGTAAATGGTATTTTGGGTATGGCCAAGTTTAGCAGGGTGTTTGCATAGTGTGTCAGATGTTTAGGGATCAAGTATCAGGGATCTCCAGTTTGAGAGACTTACTATTTATAGTAAGTCTATTTTTGGCAGATGGCTATTTCTGGCAGGGTAGTTTGAGCTCGGGGCTATGTTGTCAAAAATTAGTTTGTTGCAGTCAGATTGATTCAGTGGCTTCATATTTTAATGTTGTTATTAAATTAAGTTATTTTAATTTAATAACTTTACAACTTTATAACTTTAATGTTATAAAGTGATGTTGTGATGAAGAAGCTACTTTAATGAAAAGTGTAAAGTTGAAGCTTTTTCAAAAAGCTATATATTCAACTCGAAAAAGCACTTTACATACCATTGATGATTTGATAAAAATTGTGTTTGTGAGAGAATTCAATTTTTCTTGGAGAAGCTAGGGCTTTGAGCTTGGTCTTCATTATTGGAGAAAGTTCTTCAGAATTTCAAGTGTTTGGTCTTCATGAAGTTGGAGAAAACACCGAATTTCACTGAAATTTGCAGAGGATTGATTGCTTAGCATTGTGAACATTGGAGAATTTATTTTGTTACAAATTCTGGTCATTAATTGCAGCTGTACGGAATTTATGCTGGAGCTGTATGGAAATTGTACAGAGCCGTACCTGTACAGAATTGTGTTGGGGTTGTTTGGGTGCTTGAAGTTGACGAGAGTCTCTTCCTTTGCCAACGGCTAGCAAGGAAGCTACCCTCCATTGCTTAACGCCACTAAGGGGACAAACATAAGGAGCTGTGTTTGGTCTAGGAAACTTGCCGGCTGTGTTAAAAGGCCGAGTTTACCCTCAGCAGCCATACATTCTGCAAGGTGCTCAATATATTGTTTAGTTTGTCTTTCTTATAGTTGGAAAAACAGCATAAGATTTCATATTTTGTATACATTAATGATAATTAACTCCATCATGATAATTGTTATACTGAGAATGAGGAATTTAAGATTATAATTTGCTGCTGTTGTTTTAAATTAAAATCTGGAAATTATTGAAATTCATTTATGTTCTGGAAACAACAAAATTGCAATTACATTTGAGAAAAAAGCCAATTTACAATAGAGAGCCAAGCAGGCTCATTACTTTGCCCAACAAAAAAAATAGAGTACTTGGCAACTCGGGGAGTATTCAAAGAGTTTGCAAACTATGCCTAGGCATACCCCTAGGCAAACCTATGCTCGGATGTACCCAGTATAAGTGCAAAATTCCTTAAGGGTGTACCCATTAACTAAGATAAAAATCCTATGGTTTCACATCTTAGGGCATTTGAATATGAAACTTGTGTTTGTGCCTAAACATAAAGAATCTAACTGGCTTGTAAAGCCAATAAATGTATTTTTGCAAGGTATAATGAAAATGTAAAAGGATAAAAGCTTTGAAATCCTTTAACTATGAAAATCATATGATCAAGAGATTCAAGTACTCAAAGGTTTCTCCAAGGAAGAATAGTCAAAGGAATCAAAGAGCAACAAGATAATATCTAAGATTTCAAGCAAGAAGGTGCATATGCAAATGAGAAAACTATTTAACCATTCTAAACAAAACAATTTCACAAATTGTTCACATATTTTTCTCTTCTCTACTACTTACTTTCTATTTACACTACTAGCTTCCAAATGAAATGTCCTTTTGACTAGCAAGGTCCTAAACCCTTTTTGCTAGGAATATCTTTGAACACCCAATGAAGCCACCACTCTTACATCCCATATCTCTTCAAGTACTATCTTCAAATTCCAGTAATGTCCCCAAATTTCGGTACTTGTTTTAGTATTATGTAAAGAGCCTATGCTGGCTCAATATTTTGCAATGTAGAATTCCCTTTGATAATTCTGGAATTTCTTGCTTTTAAAGTTTTTTTTAATATATATATTTTTTTTTGTATGTTTTAAACCTCTTGGCAGTCAACAAATACATACAGGAAATCTATTGTAAATGCTTGTAAAAATGAAATCGGATTACAATTTCTTATCAAATACTAATGCAAAGTAAATAGATAAATCGGCACCTTAATTATGTAGTACGGCTGCTATGGAATTTGCTGCAGAAATGTGAATAGTCACCAGCCTATCTCACGTCACATGAATGCAGCTGTAGGTATTTTGCAGATTATCACCATGCCTTAGTTCGAACAGAACTAACTTACAAGACACCTTCCGAATATCTTTGTAACCACAATCAATGCTCTTCAACTGGCTGCATATGGCCCAGGCAGTAAATCGTACGGCTCTTGTAGCATTCCGTACGGTTCTGAATAACACAATTTGCAGTGTTCTCTTTGCAATGATCAAACAGCACAATTCATTGATATCAACCACCAATTCAAAGTGCTAAATCCTTGAGAAGTTGACACTTCCTCAAGGAATTCGCTCAAACCCTTAATTCACCAATTTCGCACTTCTTCTCCAAACTCATAAAATAACAAAGGCAATTGAATGAATGGATATTGAAATCCATAAGGCTTTTAAAGAATCACAATAAAGAGCCTTCTCCATCACACTTACTTGAAGCTTCAAGGATACACCTTTCACTAAAGTGTTTTCAAGCAAACTTTCAAATTAAACCAACTTAAAGCATAACATTTTAATTAAGCCAAGCTTAATTCAATAATATTATGAGCAAGGTGATGAATTCAATCAAATACTGAACACAACATCCAGAACCCAACTGCCTTACCAGAAATAGAAACTGGACCCAATTGACTTACTATAAATAGTAAGATAATCACAGAGATCCCCTAAACTCACCGTCAGCTCACAGGGATCGCATTGATGAACTGACAACAACAAATACAGACACCTACTAAATTGGGGACATCACATATTAATCAGATCAATGTCCTATTTTATTTGTGGTATGCCTTCCAAAGATCATTCAAGACAATTTGATTTGCACTTACTATTTTTAGTAAGTCACTTGGATGTTTTGTTCATACTTACTATTTATAGTAAGTCACCAAGGTGATCAATTGCATCATATCTATATTTGGAAAGTGGATGGATTATTCCCATGAATTGGTATTGGCAATCATCAAAGATTTAATGATTTAAGTTAAGTTATTAAAGTTAAACAAGTTTAACTTTAATTATATTAAATAAATTTATGATATGACGAGATAAAGGGGGTTAAAGTGTATTAAAATCATTTTCATTAAGTGACTTTATTTTGGCACCTAGGGAGTTACAAGGTTTTAAATAATTTAATAAGGTGTTTTATGGAGATAGATGCCAATATTGGGAGATATAAGGTGAATATACACTTAATTCATAAAGTGACTTTAAGTTAATTAAAATTATATAAGGGGTCACTTTATTTTTATTCCCAATTGCAAGTTAATATGAATATTAAAAAGGAATTTTAACAAAAGGGCTTTTGGAAACTTCATGAGACGAATATAAAAGGGGATTTGAGGAAGTCATTTGATATACTTGGGTTTGTTTAATTTCTCTCTGAGAAGCTTGAAAAATTTGGCTTCTATTTAAAAGAAATCTGAGGACGGAAACCCTTGGAGTTTTTGGGTTGTGTGGATGGAAACCTATTCAGCCTATTAGGTGGATTCATTTCAGAATTCAAATTGAGCTTATTACAGGTATTTGGCATTGAAGAGCTGGAAACATCATTTATTTTTGGGTCTAAAGCTGCTAGGATTTGTTATTTGCTAGTTTTAATAAATTTTCCAGCTATGGCTACTTGATTTGGACTGAGATTTGGAAGCCATTTAGATGGAATAATATTTTTATCATAGCTGGAATATTTTATGAGATTTTAGCACAAGGGTTTGCATGTTTTGTAAGGGTTGAGCAAGGTACAACTGGGATTTAAAGGACTCTGATTTACATCAGAAATTCTGAAGACATTTGCTACTGTTATCAACTATTATGGTAATCTGTTGAGGCAATCATACCATCTACAAGTTGTTGGGCTTCCATCCTTGCTTCCGGGTATGTGAGGATTCATTGTGATTTGCAATAAAACTCAAATCTGAAGTAATCAGTTTGTTGTTGTAACTTTATCAGACTTATATCAGACCTGATTTGAGACTAATAAAGTGATATTTTATTGGAAAAATTGTTGTTCATGTTTTATGCATTTCTTGCTCTTCATTTCTAAATGTTATCTTATCATTTGGCATTCAAAAAAAACATCAAAAACAAAACAAGAACTCAAAAATCGGAAATCAGACCTTGCATGCAAAGTGTTTGACAAAATATTGAACATCCAAAACTAAGAAAAACAAATCAAATTGAGGAGGGGTTCTTACAATTCTGGTCAACCTTATCATCTAAGTGGAGATCAACACATCAAACCAAATCTTATTGTATTATGCGGGTATCAAACATTATAAGGGTAGGTTCATCAAGATATAGACAAAAAAGTACACAATTGCCATTTAATTGTATTTTTATTACATAGTTATATTTAATTTTAGGGTTTATAGATCAAGCCACTGTAACACTCCCTATCAATTTACTTTGTAATATCGGGACAATGTTCTTACCACTTCAATTCCAAGAGACTTCTTCCTGTTAAGACTTTTACTCTCAATAGTTATCTCAGTACTATGCACAATTAGATGGTAAACAATACTTGCATAAACCTTGACCTATGGGTCTGATATGTATGTGGAATGTAATTGTAAGGAATTACTGATATATAAGATAGACCTCAAATATATTGATATATATTGAATATACTATAATAACAATGGATTTCTGATCTACAAGATGGATATGTTGATGACTTATCCTATCTCTATGGACCTTGTAATATGCAGTATAAAGGGATTATCTTGAAACCAATATATTGATCAAACAGCTGCTAAATGTATATGTAAATGATGTCTTACAATGTGAGAGCAATATTCAGTATATAATCCTTACTGATATGTTGATTGATTGTATGCCAATGTGATGCGATGCTATTCGTATCTAATTTCTAAATGCCAATCTGATATCCATTCCCTTGAGAATGGATTTTATATTATATATAATTTGCAAGATCCCAAAGGTTGCATCCTTTAGACATTTGAGAGAGATCTATTCTCAGCCATAACTCTTCATTTGTATTTAATCACTCCATATTCTTATTAAGATTTTGTTAATATTTTAATTCATTTAATGAATCGCACCATTTGGAGAATAAGTATAACCGTTGCCTTCTACAAACATAAAACACAAGCGCTGTTTTTAATCGTACTACTTCACAGTTTTTCCCTAAATGAAGCACTTTATTTTATTATCTTTTATGAATAAGACAATTTTTGTCTCATTAGTGGATCGCAGCACTTTATGGTGTTACTTATCACTTGTTTTAATAGTCACTTAATAATTTTCATCATTAGTGGATCGCAGCACTTTATGGTGTTGCTTATCACTTGTTTTAATAGTCAATCCACTTTAATAATTTCCATCGCTGGCTTAATTCTCAATGGCTTTTTACTTTTTTCTTCTTCATTTTCGTCTCATATAACTTTTGTCTCATATGGAGTTTTGTCCTTTTCTTAAGTTTCTCTTATCTTTTTTTTTAACTAATACCAGTGCTGTTTAATCACAGCCTTATAAAGAATTGCTTCTTTGCAAATGATGATAGCTGCATTTTGACAAAGGTAATCGATGACTTTGTAAATCATTTATTTCTTAATTATTGATTGATGGAGTGTAGCCACTGTGTAACATTATAACTTCAACTGGCTGTGGTATGTCTCTTTAAGATAAGTAATATATATATATATATATATATATATATATATATATATATATATATATATATATATATTTGCTATTTATTTTATATTTTGGTTTCATTATAATTTAATATTAGTGTTCTTCATTATAACTATATATATTTATATATATACATATATAACTTATAAGTTTATACTATTTTTTACAATTTAATTTTATCAACTTAATTATAATTAAAAATTATAATTATGTATAATTTAATATTATAATTATAATTATATTTTATTATTTATTTATTTAATTCTATTGTTTATTATTTAATTTTATTAGTATTATTTATTTTAAACCTAAGTTGTCGATTCAGATTCGGGAACGGGTTTGGGTACAAGAATCTGATTCGTGGATTCGTGAGATTTTTTTCCCATTATGATTCGTATGGATTCGGTGTGTGTATATATATATGCATTATATATTCAAAAAATTAGAGAAATATACATAATTGTAAAACTAAATCATTTCATAGTATGAATCTATGATGCTTGATCATTGATCAATGCCAAATGTCAAAAATAAACATTATGATTCAAAAGAAAATTATCACATTGAATTACAGGGTCAAATCTGGACCCTGTGCAAATCCGGCACGAATCGGTTCGCGAATCAAATCCGATTCATGGCCTAGATACGCAAATCCAGTAACCTTTATACCAAAAAGGGAGGATTACAGCCACAAACTATTAATCCCTCCTTTGATTGACTTGAAGGAAACAATAAGTTTAATCTTCAAAACTTGATCACACAAAGAAACCTTACACATAATGAGTTGTCACCATTATATGGTACAAGAAATGATGTCAATTGCCATGCAAACTATCACCACTACGCACATCAAGGTACAAACTACTAGGAATTATACACATTCCTAGAATTAATTTTTGTCAAAAAATCTACTATCCAATGCTTACCTGGTGATGAAAAAATATGCAATGAACCAAAGCTTTTGGCTTAATCTTTGATGAAAGGGAAAAGAATTGGAAGTTGTGGTGGAAGAGAAAGGATCTCCACTAAATCTGTGCCATCATTGCCTTCAACTACTTAAAGATTTTTAGCATCCCAACACAGTCTACAAACATGAATTGGTACATTCCATGCTAATCTAGTATAGTTCTAAATCTACATAAAATGCACACAAAATGAAGAATCTGGTTACCTCCCATCCCAATCCTACCTAAACCAAACAAACAACCCCCCACCCTCCCATCACCACACACCCACTCTCATCCCTTGTTTGAAAACATGTTAAGATGAAAACTCAATTTCCTTTTAGTTAGCATATTTTAGAATGCTAGAACAGTTTGAAGCAATGTTTCATATAATTAATAATTCAATATTGCAAAAAGAAACACAATAATAAAGAAATGTTCTCCTACAAAATTAAGTTTTAAGAGATTACTCTTTTCATATAATTGTAGAGACATGTTATTGATCTTAATATATTTGAACTGTCATGTAACCAGTTTTGAAACTTTAGTTTAGACATTAACTAATATTTCTACATCACAAGGAAAATAAATATTTTCCTTCAATCATTACTTCAGATATGAATTACATATTTGTAGCCCAAAAGAAGTTCAATATCATCGTGGTTTTTCAAATAGAGTCAAATCTTTATATTAAAACAATAAGAAAAGAGAAGACAAGTTGAGTGAGAAGAAAAATGCAAATTACCCATTATTTGGTTCAATAAAATATACAGATAAACCTTCCACCTTTCCAAGCCAGACTTTGATTTGAGTACCTCCCAAAGAAAATTCTTGCCTAAACTGCAGGTCACGCACCTACACAATGATGGCAGATTCCTTGTATCAACAACCAAGCTATGGTTGAAAATTTGATTGTATGCTGATTTAAGCAACAATAACTTTTCATGTATAATTTACATCTACATTAGAGTATTTTATTTAGAAAAAAACAACTAATACTTTTATCACTCTTTTGCATGAGATTTGCTAATGCTTCAAGTTTCCAAAGAATGTGTGTGATATGTGGCTATTCTCAAGCATGAAATTGCTAAAAGAAATGAACCATGTAACAGAACAGTGTAGTAGAAGATCTCATGCAACTCAATGGGCAAAAATTGTGATTATTATGGTGTACATATCATCAGATATTCATTATCAAAGAAACACAAAGTTTAGTTCATTCAACATATAACTGCCTGACTGAATTAATTCAAGATCAGGCTATATTCTAGAATACACTTTTCATGATGTTAGTTTCAAAGGACGGGGAAATTTTGCATAAAAGAATTAAAAAAAAAATTATTGACTGTGTTCAAGAGAACATAACTATGAATTCATATGAAAGACATCTCTACATGCATGATTATAGCTAGTGGGAAAGTGGCTAATCACTCAAGTTAACATGTGATCTGACAAACATATCAGAAATTGAGTTGCAATCTGAAACCATGACAATGTGGAGCACAGCTTGTAGAGCACATTTTATCAAGGATGCAGAGATTCTTGGGCAGAAAATATAGATGTTTCTGGCCTTTGTGAGAAACAGACAGGTCCAATAGGAAGTGAATACACAACTGCCAGTTCCAAAATGAGACATTTTTGTAACCAACAAGGTAATTACACAACTTCTTGACTGCACCAAGTACCAGTTTCATCAGCATCTAAAACATGGATTATGGCATTTTGAATTCTTCACATTTTGACTTCCTGAAATCCTTTCATATGCTGTCTAGGCTTGTAAGACATTATATACACACTGCAAGAGCATTTGCTGGAGGATTTGGAATGAATTCCAAGAGTATTCATATGTTTTATGTGAAAACAACTAACAGACCATAGTTTGCAAACTCTGCGAGTACTCTTTGAGTTGCCGAGTACTCTGTAATTTTTTTGCTGGGCGAAATTTTACAAGTTTAACTCTCGTGTTTTTAGAGATGCAGGAAAAACATGGGTAAAAATGCTGACGTGGGTAAAATGTTGGTTAAAATGTGTCTTTCCCGTGTTGTTTTTGTTATAAAAACATGCATTTTCTCTCTTGAGATGTCAATTTTTAATTTAATACATTTTGCAATTGAATTTCAAGAAAATAATATGTTTCTTTAAGACTTTTTTATTTTTAGTACTTGCTAAGTTGCCAAGTTTTTGTCAAGTATTTTCTGAGTTGAAAATTTTGAGCTCTCCAAGTCCGAGTTTGCGAACTATGTGACAGACAATGTTAGAGAGCTATTGTAAGTGATATTAGGGACTAGCATTGTTTTTTAGGTAAATTGTGTGCCCAAGAGGCCTAAGATTATATTTGTCATTGGAGATAGTGGATAAGCAAGTCATTTTCCTCACATCGATTATTTCAGCTGGAACTTGGGTTCTCCAAGGTTAAAATCCTTGTGTTTTCAATACTTTTATATCAAGAAAAATTATAATATCTAGATTCATAAGAGACTAGATATTGTTTAATATTGGGAAAGCCTAAAAAACCTATTAGGCACAAAACCCAGGCCTACCACTCATCCAAGTGATTGACAAACATTGTGGGGAAGCCCCACTGGTTCTCAAGTTATTAGGCTCAAATGATTTAATCCCTTTAAGTCAAAAGTGCTACATCTTCCCATTTTACATGCAATAGTTTGAAAGATAAATATCAAGTCCCCAAGAAAAGAAAAGCCTTTCATTTGAAGAATTTGTTATTTTCTGAATTGTGCGAGGGGTGGTCTATATTAGATCATCTTCTAAAGACCAAAGATCATAGTAATCAGTGTAATGTCCTCTATCTAAAATAAACTTTAATAATAAATAATAAAATTAAAATATAAAATAAATAAATAATAATAAAATATATATTATAATATAATTGTAAACTAAGTTAATGAAATCATAATTTCATCAAGGGAACTAAGACTAAGTAGTGTTGCCAAGGTTATCAACTAAGACTAACAACACCATCAACTAAGACGAATGTAGAATCAGCAAATAATACAAGCAATGCTATCAGTCAAACATAAGGTCTGTCAAGGAAGCTACAAAGGCTCAACCATCAAGTAAAGAAGAAGTTGATTACAATGGACAGTCCACTAACTAAATAATCAAACAACATATGCGACTAAGTCAAGAGTGACTAAGAGAAATGAAGATTAATATCATCATTAAGGACGATATGACTAATATGTTGATACAATCCAAATGACGGCATCTAAGGCTGCGAAAGATAATCAGTGACTATCGCGTTAACAGCGATTTGGTAAAGTATAGATTAATGTTAAGTGTCGATATAAGGCAGCAGCAAACCAATTGATATTCCTTATCAAACCAAAAGACAAGATTTGGTTAACATATCAGTTCTTATGGAGAAGGGCGATTAATATGAGATGTGTCTCCTCAAGGGAAGACTACTTCAAAAAGACATGACCACTAGATATAGAAGTATAAAAGGAGATTGAACATCATTTCGATCAATGGAAGATACTATTGATATATTAGCATAGGATCTGAGACTTTGATACTGCAGAGGGACATCGCATATACCCAAATTTTGTGGTCTTGTTGAGTCAATATCGGAGGTAACATGGAAATTATTTAGTTGTGTAAGTAAGAAGTGTGAATTGCCAAATCTATCTATCGAGCCCGATGATGTTGTAAACATTGATACCATTTTCCATATTGCCTTGCATATTGGTTTCGAAGACTTGAAAGACCTGGAGATGTGATAAATCAAGGAAGTCACCAACATATTGATGATAATTTAGAGACGGAGGAACACACGGGTATACAATTCCAATGAGGCTAAGATAATATCCATTAAGCAAGGTTGCCTAATATAAACGATATTTTGACTAAAGGTCAGCAAGTGACTTGATTGCAAGAAATGTCAAGACAATAATGATCAGGCACTTGAACACTTTATATGTGTTGATAAGTTTGGACGGAGTACAATCCCATTCTATGAGCCAGAGCTTTGGAGAATTCAAATCAGACATTGTTTCAAACATAAGTCCAACACAGTAAACTCATTTGGCAAATAATACTACAATGGCATTATTCTACAGTGTTGTTGCTGTTTGGAACAGTCAAAAAAATTGATTACATGTTGGTGGAGTTCATCATATATACTAAGTTGTTGATCCTGGTTCTGATTCAGATTCAAGTTTGCATTCCGATTCCCAGATCCAACAAAAAAAGATTTTGGGCAAGTTCTGTTACCGCAGGTATATATATATAGATATTTTCAAATATATGTATGTATGTATATTCATAGATTCATACATGTAACATGTTCGATGTTCATTCATCATTGGGTGACAATGGGCAAAACACACACAATAGAGATTTTCATCTAGAGAAAATTTAAATGGGTGAATAACTCCAAGTTGGGTATGCTACCCATATCCCATTCACTTATCAGTGGCAAACCTAGAGATTTGCCATATTGGTCTTAATGGAGCTGTACATTAACCCTACAACCTCCTGTCTCACGTCACTTCTGTATGTCATGAGAACCCTAAACATTTTCTATCCTTCTTTGACAACTGCATGTGTCTGCTGAGCCAACCAAGCTGTGCCAAAGACCTCTTGATGGCCTTAAATCCTTCTGTGGCCTCATAGGAAGGGAGTGTAAGTGGTTACTCGGCATGCCAACTGTTTCTCATCAGTAATCACTCGACTGCCAAAATCCTGTGTGGGCAAGCCAAATGATGTCTCAGCCATAACAACCACTGGCAATACACGGACAATTGCCTTCCATAGGAACAAACCATTGCATCTTCTAGGCAAAGAAATAGGCTTCCAACAATGCAAAAGTCATCTGACATCCTAGCTAACATAGTCAAGATTGAGAAAATAAATGTGGCCAAACAACTTCCAGCTATTGCTTTTCGCCTCAAATGCCATTATGATCTTTTGGAGCATTGCCAAGAGGCCTATAAAGCCGTTTCCCGCTCACACATTTGCTATCCATCCCTTTTGGTACTCACAGCATTGCTCCAATAATGATTCCAACAGAAAAAAAAATTGCTAAAACAACCTGCACATAATCAGTAACAACTCCTTAAGAGGCCCCATGCCATTTAGAGTGCAAGCATAACACCTACAGCGGCTTACTGGAGACCTGCAGCATGTTTCTCAAAAAAAATATTAAAAAAATGGGCATATGGGACCCGTTTTTGGGCACCCATAGCCTTGGATTCCTGCGGATTCCTCCGGATGCCCTGCCGGAATCTGGGAGGAATCCGAGCAGAATCAGGATCAGGCTCACACCGGAATCAGGATCCGGGGCTAAACTGAAGGATCCGATAACTTAGCATATATAGACATAAGTTCATAAAGATATAACAGATATATGCGTTGCGCAATCATATATACACAGCGGTTCATGAAGATATAAAAGATATATAAGTTGTGCAAGTCGAAACATGAATAATCAGTCCTGGAAGAGCAGATACCTGAATATAGAATATGCAAATCAAATAGGAAATGAAAAATAATATATGTGAATACTTTATTTTTTTATTATAGAAGCATATATTTCAAACATAAAAATCAGGGCATAACAATAAAGCATTACATCTGGGAAAGCAATAGCCAATTAATAATCATCGATCATTGCCATTGCAAATACAATGTATTAGACCAACAACCAATATGATATATCTATACTTTCAGAGCCGTATAGTTTACATTGCATAGGTATCAAAGAAGATATCAGAAACAGCATAGTTCAAGTTGCATTTACACCAAGAAGATACCAGGAACAGAGACATTCAATGTAATCCTAGACTCTTATCAGATTATATAGATCTCCAAGATCAATCATTTATCCAGATCATTGTTAATCTCCGATGTTCAGATTGATATGATCTTTATAATATCAGTTTAATATATATTTTCACAATTATTGAAAGATCTCTTGTCCCCTTCAAATAGGTAGAAGGCTTACAGTTTTCATCTATAATCTGATAAATATTATTATAGAAACCTGTGGCGCATCAAGCTAATCATTATTGATCAAGGCAATTCCCATCGTAATACAATTGTGAATCATTCTTCATTAACATCAACATAGCTGACATTTGCATTGTCTAGTTCATTGGAATAAAGAGATTAATACTTGCTCATTGGCCAATCGTAAGAGATACCCTATTCCTTCAAGATATTGTCACTACGCATTTTGCAAGTCATATTAATACATTCGCTAGTGGCAAATTAAGGGTTGGATAGCAAGAAGTCAGTCCAAATCCTAAGTGATTGCATAAGGAGACATTACAATCAGATTTTCCTGCTAAACAAACTAGTAGATGAGGAAGATATGGTTGCTCCAACCATAAATAGCATGCCACGCTCCTAAAAAATTTTGTGGCATATCTAAACATGTTGGTGAAAACGCAGACATTCACCTTGAACAAGATCAATTCATAATAACCTACATTACCTAGGGATGCATCCCTGAGTCTAAAAACCCCACCCCCGTCCCAATCTGCATGGTCTTGCCTGAAACGTTCCAAAAACCCAGGGATGGCACCCCCTGGCACCAAGGACGTCCAGCCATCCCCAGGATGGTCATGGGACATCTAGGACATCCCCAGCTAGACAGCATTTAAAAAAACATTTTCATTATGAGTGTTGACAATGAATTCTTTTGGACTGCATATAACCTAAGTTGCCAATTCGGGTGCGGATGCAGCTGCAGGTGCGAGAATCGGGTGTGCGAAAAAAATTTGGGGGGATTTTGTTGGTGTTTATATATATATATACAAAGAAATGCAAGAAATATACAAAATTAAATCATTTGATAGTATGATACTTCACCATTGATCAAGATATCTGATAAATATTAAATAAGCCATATCATATACATCTATTGTCACGATCAATCATTTCTACTTTCCCCGTGACTATCAGCATCGAGCAGCATCGGGGTTTTCAACTTCTACAACAAAGAGTGACACATTTTGTAAATCAAAAGACCATTTTATTATAAAAGATGTTAGTTACTCAATCTCTCCATGGCCATTTGTAGATCATTGCGGGAACTTAATGTGACAAATTATGACAGCATTCTAGCATAGGGTTCCCTCTCACCACATTTACTAGTATGATTGTAATAAGAATTCACTGAATGTCTCAGCATTTTAATTCACTGCAAGCTTTGTAATGGTATCTTCTTTATTTAATAAGGATTTATGGGTTTATAGATGGATTCTTAAGTATGTTCAATCAATTGATAGCATATGTTTGGTGTATGTATATGCATAACTTATTCTATTGTGATTTCAATGTGTTGCTTCTCTTGGAAAATTGACTTTGTAATCCACTAGATTAGGCATTGGTCCTAGAAGTTCATGATTAAAGATACTCTCAAAATGATAAATATCTTTCAACAATAGTTTAGGAGTAGGTTAGTAGCTTGTATGCTCCTCATGATTAAGTGATAGATCCAAAGAATCATCTATTTTGAATTTTTGAGACATTAAGAGTTTTCATCCTAAAAAACATGATTTGCATACCTTCATCTTGCAATTATGCAATGATGTTCATATACAATTGAAAGAAGTTTTATGTGAAATAGATTACCCTTTGTTCTAGTCAAAACCTTTTGGGCTAAGTGTATATTGGCTACTACTACGGCACTTTCACTTTGTTTATCTTCAGCTGTGATTAGTCTTATTATGTAATATGCGCCCTTTTTATTTGTTTTGTTTTCTGCTTTTAATTTGTTTCAGTAGACTGAGATGCAGAAATTGTTTTTACAATAAACTCATTTGCAACAATGAAAAGAACAGAAATATACTTCAAAATACAATACTTCAAAAATTCCCACAACCGGCAAGTATTTTCTGATTTGTTTCAGAACTAGTTTGCTAATATTGCATCCGAACAAACACTACCTAGAACAACAAAACACATTACAATGCAATTCCAAACATATTCATTAAATCTGGAGTATGTAATATCGATTTTAGAATTATAACCGGCAACTGGAAACCCTTATTTTGGACACCACACTCCAGACTTTGATCTTTTTGTCTGCAGCCAGATTCCTCTGAGTTTCTCTATGCGAGGCGATCCCAAATGAATGAGAAACCCTTCTAAAATAGACATAAATGCATTAAATCAAAAACCCGCCTCTCTCTTGCAAGTATGGCCTCCAACTGAAATGATATGGCCAGCAAAAGGTGGAAACTCCCACAAAATCTCCAATAAATTTCTTCTTTCTTCCCTTTTGAGACTTTCAAGACATTCTAAGATCAATACTGCAGATATAAATCAATCTATGAAGCCCAACTATGAATCTTGAGTGAAATCGCCACTAAACCCTCCAACCTGTTGTGAGGTTTTCACACCATTGCCCCAAAGAATTTGGGGACCCCCATTTTTTTTTGAGCAGGCCTTGACAATTTTCCTAGATCCGGGTATTTGGGTTCCTTAGCGAATTTTTGGGCGATCCAGAGGTTTAGGAATGAAAATTTTACACCTTGGATGTTTTTTGAAGTGTCTGGGGGGGTATAGCTTGTTTCACCTTGCGCGGAACGTTGGTTTTCCTTAAACGGTTGATTTTGTCTCTAGGCCAAGTGAAATTCGATGAGAACATTTTATTTTGATATCTGGCAGGATAAAATTGCAAATTTTGGACTTAGATGAATTTTGAAAATTGATGTAATTGAATAACTTGAACGTTTTCTAAATTTAATTGTGAATTTGGATATTTTTGGGGAAAACCTTATAAATTTTTGGTGGTGAAAATGGAAATTAAATAAAAATTTAAATTGCCAAATGGAGATAATACATTGCAAAATATGAAAAAAATTAATTGCCAAATGGAAATTAAATTGCTAAATGATTTTTGGATTGCAAAATATGAAAAATTAAATTGCCAAGGGGGGAGATTTTCAAAATTTTAAATGGGAAATGAATAAATGAAAATTTGAAATTGTTTGAATTATGATTGGCTTGCAAATTTTCGATTTTTGGTGAGGTTGTTGTGGTTAAATGCATTAAAATTAATTTTCTTGGGGAAATCCCAAAATTACAACTAGTAGCCCCATCTTATTTTCGAAATTTGCTTGTCATGGGCCTAATAAATTAATTGTTTTTCATTCTCCAACACCCTAGCTCTATCCCAGCCCTCTTGCGATTTTTTTCATTAATTATTGGGCAATTTCGAAATTAATTTTCATATTTCCCTAGGGATCTGCGATTTTTTTTCATTTAATTCATGTTAGACTTGGCAATTTTTATTTATTTTTTTTCCTCCTAAAAAGTCGACCCTGCTTTTTTGGAGGCAAAATTTGATATATAAAGGGGCTCTTCCACACCTCATTTCATCATTCACTTCTCTCCTTTTGTCTTGGCAGCGAAAATCAAGAGGGGCAGCGAAATCCAAAGGGCAGCAGTTGCGAAAATCTGGGCAGGGCTGCCAATGTGGTGTTAGGAAGCCAGCGAAATCTGCCATTTTGAGGGCTTGCGAAATTCTGGGCAGACCTGCGAAATTTGATGGAAGAGGAGAAGACTTGCGAAATTTCTCAAGAAAGAGTTGCAAAAATCTGGAATGTGCTGTGAAATTATCAAGGGGACTGCAAATTTTAAGGTATCTTCTTCTTCTTTGGATTGAGTTTGTTGGTTGTAGAAGAGGAGCTTCAAGTTTGTTGGTGAAGGCTAGTTAGTAAGGCAGATTTCTTCCTTTGTTCTTACTTGGTTCTTTTCCCATTTCTTGCTTGCATCTTTCATCCACCACTTCATCATTTCATCTAGGGCTTAAAATTGGGAGATATAAGTGTAGTTTTCATTCATAGGATTTGGAGAAAGGAGATATAAGTGGTAGTCCCACCCCTAGGAACAAAGTTGGGAGATATAAGTGTAGTCCATCTCATAAGTTTTCGAAGAGGCAGAAATAAGTGGTAGTTCCATCCCTAGGCGAAGAGGCAGAGATAAGTGTAGTGTGATAGGAATTGAAAAGGCAGAAATAAGTGGTAGTTCCATCCCTAGGATTGGAAGGGCAAAGATAAGTGTAGTTTCATCTCATTGAAGAAAGAAGAGGCAGAAATAAGGGTTAGGATGGTGGATGCTAGTGCAAGCAAGAACCCAAGGGGAATGTATACCAAGAAAGACGAGGACATGATGCCCAAGACCTCCTCAAAATTGAAGCGAGTGGGTGACACCGACATTGGCACAGTGAACATGGTACAATTGAGAATTGGTTGCAGGAAGGCAAGAAAAGAGTTACCAAGTCGTCAAGGCTCACCAAGTCAGATTCCAAATCAGAGTATGATGACCTTATTGTGCTTCTCAACCAAGTCATGGGCTCTTCTCAAGGTACACAGGTTGATCCTTGGATGTACTATTTTATTGAAGGAATTGAGAATGGAAAAAGAAAGTTTGATTGGGCTAAGATCATTAGTGAGAATTTAGAGTTGCAACTTAGGATAGTGCAAAATCAGAAGCAATTCTACATGGGGTCCTACCTCTTCTATTTGATTGAAAGGCTATTGGTGATGCTTTGCTAGTCGAACCAAATCCAAATTTGGGGAGATGCACTACACCACTATGGTTGAGGCAGATGCTTATGCCAAGGGGCGAAGTTGTGGCAATCCGAACAGTTGAAGACATTCAAGGGTTAGCCAAAGAGGAAAACATTAGTGAGGAGGCAGGTTTCATTGCAGGTTGGAAGAGATTTGAAGATATTTAAGGCTAGGCAAGGCTTGGCTATTCGTGCAAGCTAGTTTGGTTAGATTTGAGAGGGAGGTATGGCCAAGGCAGGTGCCCCCAGAACCCAAGAGTGTTGAAGCAGAGGGGGGTGCATGCAAACCAAATTCAAGTAGGAAGACCAGGAGGGTTAAAGAAGGCAAAGATAATGAAGGAGGAAAGCGAGACAAAAGGTTGAAAGAGGTCAAGTTCGATTTCAAGGTGGTGGCCAAGAGGAAGGCTCTCAAATTGCAAAGAGGTTCACATCTAGGCAAGCCACCGGGGCCAAGGCAAGATTACCCCAAGTGCATAGAGACCTCACCTTTTCAAGGTCAGGACATCAGGTACAAGCAAGTTCAAGTGGTGATGAGAAAGTTTCTAAAGACGAGCTCAAGCATCCAAAGCTTCACCTCATCTCAAGGATTAAATAAATTTATAAGATAAGGTTGATGAGGTGGCAATTTCATGTGCATGCAATCAAATCATGCCAAGTGTCCTATGTTCTCATTGGTTGACAAATTATTGTAATTTTCTCATTGGCCCACAAAGTTGGTGCCCTCGTGTAATTGGTTAAAAGATGGTAACCCTAATTAGGGTTTGTAAGGTTTAATCTTGGCCCTTGATTTTGCCCCTTAATCTTGGCCACTCATAATTTTGAGCCTCTATATAAGGCCATTTTGCTCTCATTTGTAAGGGAGTTATGTTGGAGAATTGTTGCTAAAATACTATAAAAATTGTTCTCTATTCATTGTTGTGGTTTGCATGGTGGATATCCATGATCATTTTGGTGTATTGCATGGTTCTTCTCATCTCTCAAATTAAAGTAGGATTTCATTTCATGTTGTTAGAGTAGAAGTAGATGGCTAGTTGTATGGTGATGTTAGTGAATGTTTGATAGGGATCTATATACTAAGCCATTAGCATCCTAGCGGCTTGTTAGGAAGCCTTGTGTGGTAATCTAGTCCAATCACTCCCAAGTTCTACTTGCATTTCATCTTTCCGCTTGTACTTCAAGTTGGATTGGAAGATAGGTGTTAGTGTGAAAATTCTAAGAGTATCCCTTTGAATCATTGCACCAATGGAGGTAGCGCCGCAAGCAAGCTTTCATTTGGTTGGATCCCCGTCCATTTGCTAATTTCTTCATTCATAGGAGTAGTAGTAAGCAGTAAGTAGTTAGTGGTAGGAGTAGTTGAAAGTGAAAGTGATCAAGGAGAAAAGAACAAGTCAAGCAAGTGAAGTACCACCAAGTTATCTTTGAATGAACAATGTAAGCCCGCCTACGTGATTAACCAGCAAATCACATTAATATAACTAAGTTAGTATCCACAGGAGTAAGGAACCTTGGAGTTATCTCATGTTCTTAATGAGTATTTACTTTTCAAGAGAGAGTTGAGGGTTTGGTATTCTATATCATGTATTCAATTGCTATATGTTATGTAGTGGTACAAAACTGACATCAACACAACCCCAGCGCCAAGATCTCCTAATATCCAAACACTGAAAGAAACCACACAAAGAAACCTCAAACCTGAAAGCACTGTGAAATACCTATAAGATATCTCCAACAAATACCAGCTAGAGTAGATCTTTCACTACCATAGCTAGTCTTCTTCAAGAGGGTTTTCATCCTTAGGAAGGTCGAGATGGACCAAGTCCAAATCTTCAGAATCGTGAAGAGCTTTCTCAAAGAGAAATATCAAAAATAATAAACTCAACATACCAAATGAGCTCTCCATATCCTTTTTACAAACATTTTAGGAAACTTTCCAAAAGACTTTGTTTTAAATCACTTTATTAATTTATTAAGCCGTTTAACTCCAAAAAGTTATCTTCTTTACTTTTTAAACATTTCCTGCACTTGAGTCACTTTTAAGAGTCTCAACATTTAGAGCTTTCCACTCTCTTTCCAACAAGCTATAACACTGAGGTATCTGATTAATTATTTTAACTAAACTAGCAACCTTAGTGGAATCAATTAAATATAGGTCAATAATACAACCAATTAGTGACGATGGTCAAAATGCATCAGAATTGAAATCTAACAACACAGGAGTGATTTCGACGATGAATAATGACTTACTAAAAATAAACAAACCCGGCTAGATGACCTACTAAAAATAGATGCTCCTCCAAGAATCTTGGATCTCAAACCAAAAGTTGGAAATAAAATTTGAAAGCATCATATGACTCCTTTAAACCATCTAAGATCATTGGTGATATCAAATTATTCCTAAACAAGTTTACACAAACCTAGAAAGTTGATGACAACTGCACTACTAGAATTGAAAATGAGGGCATTACATATTAAGGATTCCTTTAGGAACACCACCTCGAGTTTTGCTTACCCCAAAATATAGAGAATATCCACATATATAAAGAATATGAATGTCAAAACACGAGGAAAATGTGAAGAGAATCATGGAATGAATAAATGAAGGAGATCGTAATGTCCATCTGTTAATGAAGCAACATTCAAGGTGGACCTTTTTTGGAAGTTGGTGCTTCCTAAAGGAAAGATTGGTGTCTCTTGTCAAGTTGGTTATTAGCAATGGGGGTTGGTGCCTACAAATTTCGGAGATTAGTGTCTCAAATAGGTTGGTGCCTACGAATTGTGAGGATTAGTGTCTCTAGTAGGTTGGTGCCTACAAATTGAGGTGACTATCTCCTGTTGGTTGGTGCCTATGAAGTTTGTAAAAGATTTTTGAACAAGCAATATTTATCGTGGTTTTCTTCCATAAGGATTTCCACATAAATCATGTTTTCTTCTTATGTTCTTATTGGTATTGTGTAATGATGTTATTTGAAAAGAAGTAAAAGATTGTATTATATTGGTTACCTCCCACACCCTCTCAGTATAATCATGTTCCCATCAAAATTTCCTTTCAAAATGACATTTCCCTAGCCTTGAAGCAAATAGATTTCTCTACAAGAGTAAGCAGCAATTTTGGGACTTGACATTCTTGAAAAATTAGACGCTTGATAAAATTGAAAATATATGAACAAGTTCATACAAGGAAAGGCAACAGACCCAAACCACCGAATATGTTAACTCAAAAAGTATCAAAAAAATTAACTTTGTGTATATTGATGAAATCAACATAACAGTAGACTCAACAAAACTTTGAAAAGCTGAAAATATTGAAGTGTCAAGAAAGGCCTTGTTTGCTTCCTTAGGATGGTCTCTATTTTGGGATACAGGATAGGGAGGTTATGTTGTGGCAGTTTGGCATTTCATCAGTAGCCACGGTAGAGAGGCGGGAGTTTACAAATATCGAGGAAGGTGGATCTATTCAGGTAATACCTATCCGGTCACTCTCAAAATATATGATGATTCACAAACTTGGGATCCAAGGATTTGCATGCTCCTCATGATTAAGTGATAGATCCAAAGAAGATACTCCCTTTGGTTGATCTATTCAAGTAATACCTATCCGGTCACTCTCAAAATATATGATGACTCACAAACTTGGGATCCAAGGATTTGCATGCTGAATGGAATGCTTAATAGGTTGTTGCAGCATGACAATGTGGTTGAGGATAGTTTTATCACAATGATGCAACAGATTGGTAGAGTAGTATCTCTGAGATTGGTATGGGCTCCTTGTATTCTGACTAGCATACAAGTGCAAATAGCATTTGGTTTGGTATGCAGATGTTGATTGCTTGAGGGCAAGCAATCTTTGGGAAGGGCGGTTTGTAATGTCCCCATATATGTGCCTTCCTAAGAAATAGTTATTTTCAGAGGTTAGCCTATTATCAATGGTCCATGTAGGCTAATGTGGTGATTGGGGTGGCCTTTGAAGGTTATTTGAGATTACTCAATTAACCCTTTGGGTGTCTATTTTAGTACTCTCCATCTCAGTGCATCAGTTTATTTATTGTTTGCCTTCTAGAGGCCTTTGAGGCTCCATTTATGCACACTATTTTTAGTAAATCACTTGGACGTTTGGGTCCATACTATTTATGGTAAGTCATCTGGATGGTCAAAGAGCATCATGATTATATCTGAAAAGTTGGTAGGATACATTGTTGGTTTGATATTTGGCATTTGATGGAGTTAAATGATTTAATTTAATTAAGTAAAGTCAAAACTAGCATTGACTTTAATATAATCAATTAATTTAAATGTATTTATGATTAAAGGGGATATAAGGGGTCAAGTGTGCATTTAATATATTAATATGATAAAGTATTTAATTATTATGCCAAATGGGGCGCCAATATATGGAGGTATAAGATATGAAAGTGACTTTATATTAATGAAGAAATTATATCACAGGTCACTTTATTATTATTTCCCATATGCAAGTTAAATATTAATATATTAAAAGTGGGAAATTTAAATAGGGTTTTCAGAAACTTCAAGAAAGGATTATAAAAGGAGATTTGAGGTAGTCATTTGCTATACTTGGCTTATTTATTTTCTCTTTGACTTTCATCTACAGAAATTTGAGGACGGAAACCCTTAGAAATCAATGGATTAGACGAAACTCCACATTGAGAGGTGAATCCACCCAGGCTTCATCATTGAATATAATTGTATGTTTACATCATTCTAAAGCTTCAACCAACTAGGGTTTGAAGTTTATTTGCAGGTGGAAGACATATTGCTTCGGATTCAGAGGTTTATTTGCCATATTTTTCATAATACTATGGATCGCTAGGGTTTGGCATGAATTTTGTGAAGGATTTTGAAGAATTCTTGAATGTTGAAGGCTTTCGACAGTAGCATGAACAATGACACTACAATGATGTGAACAGTGCTTGCAGCAAATATAGATTTGTTTGAGCAAGGGCTTGATGGTATTTCATTGCTAAGTTGTGCATAGGGTTTGAGCGCTTACTTTGGAGTTCTAGCACTAACCTTTGGAGGTGATTTAAGGAGTTGTTTCAGACATTTCAGACAGCCTCATCCTTATTTCAGGTCTACCATAAAAATCAGATTTAAATTCAGATTTGTAATCAGCATCCATACCTTGTTGATTGGCATTTTATGCATCATAACATTGAAGGCAACAATTGGGTGTGCCATTGTATTGAAATTCGTTGAATTCAATAAGAAAACCTTGTTCAGAATTATATCAGACATTTGATTTTAATTCCAGTCCATATATTTGTTGTTATTTCATATGTTAAATGTTTTTGTAATTGATTCATATCATGGCAGAAACATCTATGCATTGAAAACTCACAAAATATATACACTACAACTCAAAAAATTGCATTAGACATCGGATATCAGACATTTGATTTTAATTCCAGTCCATATATTTGTTGTTATTTCATATGTTAAATGTTTTTGTAATTGATTCATATCATGGCAGAAACATCTATGCATTGAAAACTCACAAAATATATACACTACAACTCAAAAAATTGCATTAGACATCGGAAAATCAGATTGCATGCTACTTGTTTGACAAATTGTCAAACTACCAAGAGTGAAACATTCAAGGCAGAAAAACTGTGGGATATTACAATGGTATCAGAGCAGACTTTTCCTGTTGTCCTGTTGGGAGATAAAATAAAATTCAGAGGTACAACAATGGGTTTTAGCAGGATTGAAGATCAGATCAAGAGGAGTTATGAACAGGAAGCTATCCAACTCTTTGAAGAGTACCAAAGTATGCCTAAGGGGTTTGAAAAACAGGTCTCCTTTTATGATTTGTTAAGTTTGGTTGTAACCTTGAGACCTGGTAAAATGAGCATGGTGAAGTACATTGAAATAAATTTACAAGTTACCCTTGAAGAAGGGTTAGCAAAGGAAGAAGCACTAGTTTGTGACTTGCAGCCTATAGGTGATCTTGGAGAAGATAAAAGTCAGTCAACATGCATGGGAGATTGGACTCTACGCTGTAAAGAAAACAGAGCCACAAGTTCACTTCATCCCTATGAGTACAAGGACGTAGGAGAGTCACCTACTGAAGCTATAGATGAAGAGTACATGAAGATTGAAGAAGATGTTGTCACAGAGGTTACCAAATCAGAAAATCAGCCATCTATTGTAGTCACATTCGACAAGCAATCTTCACTTGAAAGTGCAATTTTCAGTCATGGGAAAGATGTTATTTCAGGTAATGATTGCATGAATTTCTTGGTAAGAAACTTGGAGGTTATGCTCGACAAAATCAGTGAAATGAAGGTTTCCGTGTGTGATGTTGTGTGTGCTTCTAAGTTCTAACGCTGCACCATCCTTTCTTCATGAGGAATGCATGTCATCATCAAGTGTGATATTTAAATTTGATGAGTACAAGGAAACAATAGAGTCAGTGTACTTTGATACGAAATGATGACGACAATGATGATGTTTTTTGTTTTTGTATTTTCCATATTTTTCATAATGCCATGGATGGCTAGGGTTTGGCATATTTTTGTGAAGGAGATTCTAAAGAATTCTTAAATGTTGAAGGCTTGCTATAGTAGCGTGAACAATGACATGAACAATGCTTGCAGCAAGTTTAGATTTGTTTGAGCAAGGGTTTGATGTTATTTCATTGCCAAGGTATGCATAGGGTTTGAGTGCTTATTTTGGCTTTCTAGGGATAACCTTTAGAGGTGATTTTGTAATGTCCCCTATTGGGACTTTACTCGATATACTCTAAAATTCCCAACTAGAGTTTGGATTGTGCTAGGAAATGGAAATTTAACTGTCTCTATAATGTTCCCTACTAGGAGACTGCCAATCCCCAATGATTAACATATGTCACTATGTATTTAAAACAGATTAAATTAAGAAACAACTATTGCTTCATAATACTTTTGACAATTAACATACTTAAGCCCCAATTCCTTACATCTCTCCTAATCATCAACTGTAAGGAGGATGGGGATTTTCTTGTCATAGGGCACTTGGACACCAATCTATAAGTAGGCTCCCTCAAGGCTTCAAGACCCTATCCATATCCCATCTTGGGATTCACCTACCTTGTGAGAATTTATTATGCCTCTCCCTACACAACACCAACCAATCCTCTTAAGGGGCAATAGCAAGTGATTAAGGAATGGGTTATGAATATACTAATATCTCAAGCATTATGAATAAAATATAACTGATATATATAATTCTGATTTCACGATTATTAACTAATTTCACTATTATTCATTACTTCCCTAACCCTAATGGAGGATGGTGCAATTATTGTGTTAGGGCCCTTGAAAACTATTAACAAGCAAGCTCCTTCAAGGTTTCAAGAGCACATGTTCATACCCATCTCAGGACTTACCCGTCTTGTGAAGAATTACTTTTCCTCTCCCTACACAAACCTCATGTCCTTACGAAGGCATTAGTGGAAGACTAAGGACTGGGCCATTATTTATATTGGTCTTTCAAGTACTACAAATGTATATGCATGTGAGATTAAGAATAACTATCATATAAATCCGAATTCCAGTAACAATATATGTATTTGAATCTATTGTGCATTCTATTTCTTATTTAATCCCCTCTATCCCCTTTCCTCAAATGAACCTTCCTGTTGTCCTCAATATTGAATTCGCAAAATTGGACAACCCTACACAATTTCTCATTAATTCGTAATCGAAATCTCTAAAGTTTGATGTTCCAAATGATGTTTTACAAAGGCAATCAGTTATCCCTTGAATTGTGCTAAGCCTTACATCCTACGAATGCCATTTTCAAAGGTTTCCGTCAAGTTTTTCTGTCTTTCTTGCTAAGACGGGTTTTTATTCCCTAACTGCAGGTACTCAATTTTTGGTAACCTTCTGTAATGAGCCCAGCTGGCTCTCTATTGCAAACTGGATTTTCTAATTAAATTTGCAATTGTTTTTTTGTATTTTCAAACATATACAATTTTTTTTGATAAATTTTCCAGACTTATAAAAATCATAACAGCATCAAAGACCAAACTCTAAGTCCACCAGCATTGACAATGGCCAAATAATGATTTCACATATAACATCTCATTCACCAATAATATTTTAACATAAATATTAACTACAATGGCACCTTATAGTGAAAAGGATGAACACAGCCTTGCAATGAAGGGAATGAGCTGTAAATCCTTGATGCGCCTCTACCCTTGCATTCCCATAGTGAAAAACAACTACCAATTCGCTGCTACACTTCCCAGAAATTAACACGGCAGTCCTGGGTATTGAACGCAGCCCCAATTGAGTAATCTCCAGCCACCGAATAAAATGCAGACCCTTAATGCCAAAGCAGTGCAGCGAATTAAGTTTGATTATCATCAATTTTCTGAAACACCACTTCCAGAATTATATACGCAGCTTCCCAGATTGTAGATGCAGCTTCTAAGTCACAATATACACTCCTTGTGCAGCCTGCAACCCACTGCTAATAATGTACGACAATCTAATTCTCCCAAAGCAAAACCTGAGATAAAGAAGTATGGCATTAATTACTCCATACAGCAACAGCCCAGACTTAACGCTGCTGTCTCACATTCATAGCCAATACAAATCTGCAAATACAACTATCAATTTCGCTCTAGCTCTAAAACAAAACAAATTGCTATACTTCAACAGCAATTTACACTATCAAATTCAGACAACCTTCCACTATACTTCAGCAGTGGATAACAAATCCTCATAACAGACCCTTATACTTCAGCAAGGGCACAAACTTCAGAACCTCAGAAAAAACCACAAAGGCAACAAAAGCAAATCAATATTCAAGCGTGCTTTCTCCAATGAAATGAGCTCATATTTATAATGTTTTGTTGATAAAAGTTTCCAAAAGAACTCAACTTCTGAAATTGTTAAAGTTTCCCAAATGATCTCCACTCAACACAACTCCCTTTTAACAACTTCCTTTAAAACATTATTATAATAAGATATCATTATAATAATGCGACTTGGGTTTAATAATCAATTAAATAATGGCCCCTTCCAATGATGACTTAACCCTCAACTTAAGTGAAATTATAAAGTTAGATTATAACTTTATAATAAGCCATTTAATAATAATTTGGCCACTAAAAATATAATAACTCCCAAAATACTCATCATTTAAATATGTCATCTGAAGTAGGAGTTATACCTATTATTTCTCCATGTGGCCAAATACACTTTCCAAAAATAGAAAGGGTCCATCTCAATCAACACCCAACTTACCACAAATAGTAAGTACACAAATCTAAGCCCAAATTCCAATCTGAGCCAAACGAAGACCAACCTGTAGCTTACTGAATTGTGGAGAAGACAAGACCCTCCCAAGCCAAGCCACAGCCTCAGAAGACCCTCTATCCACAATAATTAGCCTAAAGGGATCAAAATAATAAGCTAATCCTTGAAACACCAATGCTAGCAAAATTGGGGGCATTACACCTTCAAGTCCTTGATTGATTCTTCTTGGTTGTTTTGTTTGTTTTCGGTTTTGTACTCATCCTAGATTTGTTGCTTTTTGAATTCCGCTTGTTTTGAGCTATCGTAGGCCTAATTCAAAGTTGTATTCTAAAAAATAATTAGGAATTAAGCTACCTGCAGGTGGGGTTTTTAAGCCTGACTGCAAGTTATTGTTCTTTGTTTAAAAGCTTGAGAGGTGTAATCAAAAGTCCACCAAAGCCTCTCAAGTCATGTAATACAGGCTTTTTGTGAGTGATTGCAGCTTGTCTTGGGTGTCATTCACTAAAATTAGGGAAAATAAAGTCCACCATTACATTTTTGAAAGGAAACATGTAAACTTGGTAGAATTTTTAATGATGTAAGTGGGCTTTTAAAGCCCGTTTGCAACTCATTATGACTTTATAAACATAAGTATGCTTGCATTTTGAATCCAAAAGCCCGTCCACAGCAGATGTTTATTGTTTTAATAATAAAACGGCTTCCAATGTCATTTAAAAAGTATCTTTTTCTTCTCATACATATTGATAACTTCCCATGCTTGTAATCGCATGTAAAAATCTCGTTTGCAATAAAAGGTTGGCTTGCAATAGCATTTAAAAAGCCCGTTTTTATTATTAAAGGAAGTTGTTGATTGTTTTAATAATAACAAGTTTTGCATTTGACTATCTAAAGCCCGTCATTTATCAATGAATGCTTAAGTTTTTATGAATAAACACTTCCAGCTCCTGCAACGTCAAATCTAAAGCCCATCTAGGGCATTTAGCAGCGATGATCACTTGTTGCAAGTTAGTATTTGCTTGTAATGTCAATACCAAAACCCATCTCTGTTATTTTCCAGCATTTCGACTTGCATTATAAGTCTAAAAGCCCATCTAGAGCAGATACAATTTAGTTTTGAAAAGAAAAGAAGCATTTTAAGCTTGTACCGTGACTTTTAAAGCCCATCACTGCTGCTCTAAGGCATTCCAAGTTTGCAACGTTGATCTAAAAGCCCGTCTAGGGCAAATATTGGTGTTCTTGCAAAGGAAAATAACGTTTCTACTTGCAGCAATATTGGTAAAGCCCGTCCAAGGGCAAACACAAGTCTTTTGCTGTGATAGCCCGTCTGTAATAAATATTTAATAAATATATATTAATTGAATATATCAATTAAACATTAATAATTAAATAATTGAATGTATTATTATTAATAAATAATTGAATAATAATTAATATATATTAATTAATAAATATATAATTATAATAAATATTTATTAACAAAGTCAATTATCATCCTTAATTAATAAGTTAATTATCATGAATACATGGAGCATTGGCTCCCATTGAGCTACAGAATTAATATATAAAAATTATTTTTCTTGTGGAGACCATTGTTCTAGGTCAACGGTACTCCCCTCCACGTAGGACTCACACAAGGAACAATCACTTATTATGGAAGATTATTAGCATCGGTTGTATTCATATTAGGAAGTATTATAAGATGTATGTATGGTGACTTCTACATCATTAGTGGAGCAGGGAGAAGACTCACTATCAACTATGACACTCAATGAGCGACAACTATCTAATTGTCTCAATCTTACAAAAGGGCAAAGTTGACAAATAAGGACAATGAGTCGTTAATGATGGCAAGGATAAACATTGACGGCAAGGATTCACACAAGTATCATTTAATCAAGTTTGATATCGATAAATACCAAAAGCTGCTGAGATTATAACAAACCAAACCACACTATGACAACGATTAGTAATCTCATCACTAATCCAAGAGTTGCAAACTGTTAGGAAAGAAAGGACGTCACCCTTGGGCTTACATGAACTATATATAAAGGTTAGTTCTCATTCTCAAGGGGAGGTATCGGAGGTAGACTGACAAATCAACAAAGTCTGAATTCATATTATATTATTTGGTTGGCAAGTATAGTTGGACAGCATACTGATATAACTGATCTAAGAATCCATGCTGAAATTACAGAATATTATATCTACATTCCATTAGGATCAGAGAACCTCATATATTCTAATATATCTGTGCGAATCTATGTTACACATATATTTAATGATCATAATTATATATTAGTTACTATATATACATATATATATATATATAATCATAGTACAAGGATATATATATATATAGTAGGATCATAAATATATATATATATATAATAGAAATTAGAAGTATTTATATATACATTGTAAATATATATAATAAAAAATGGGAATAATTAGAATTAAATAGATATATATATATTATAAATCTGAATTATACATCAGAAATATGTATAAAACTATATTCAGACTTATTACCTATTTTTGCCTAAGAAGAAAGGGGCTATAATGTATCCAAGGAAGAGCTTGTATAAATCCAGGCAATGGCTATCTGTCCCAAGATAGGGTAGGGATTAGCGACCCCGAGCGCCTTGCAGTCATAGTCCCAAGAAAGGCTAAAGGGCTTGGATCTGTAAACTTTGAGGGAGCCCATTGCAGTTGGTATCTAGGCAACTTGGATAACACCTACTCCTTCCGTCTTTGAGCTAGAAAAGTAATAAGGTTGGATATGAGTGTTAATGAATATACAGATAACTTAATCTGATTAAATAAATGAATATTTCTTTTAACTTCAAATGCCTTATTTCCCTTAGCTTGGGACATAAATATCAAATCTGTGTTAATTTGGTAATAAATGAGACTAAACCCAGTTAGGGGATATTACATTTGCAGCTTGTAATGAGCAATACAAACTGCATTTTCTTCCTAAGGCACCGTTGTTGGTCTTCATTGCAAGTCGTCTTGCAAACACAAGCTGAAACCACATCTTAAATGTTTGAACCAGTCATTGCAGTTGCTATTCTTAGGCAAATCGTTAATGATTCATGGCCATTTGTCACTAAACGCTTATGGACTGAGAATGGATTGATTTGGTGAGAGGATTTGGTCAAATTCTTTTGTCTATATAGCTGCAAATTGGGGATCTTTTCTCAAATTCGAACCATCAAAGATTTGGGGGATTTCTTCAAGATTAAAGACTTTTTGCTCATTGCATTTTGATTCTCAAGGAGATATGTTTTCATTGGCTTTTGTTCTTTGTTTTGAAGAAGTTTTGTGTGAAGATTGTCCTTTTCTTTATGCAAAAACATCTAGGGCTCCTTTTGTTTATTTTTTATTTGTTTTTGTTCTTGTTTTGTATATGTTTTTGTCATTACAAATCATTTTCAGATTTGTAGAGTCTTTGTATGAGCATATTGTTTTTCGAAACAATTCAAGTTCTTCCCCAAATTGAAATGCAAGTTCTTCCCACAAAGAGAAAATTCCAAGCATGTGTATTTTCTCTTCTTGCAAACGGAATCAAAAAACCTGTTTGTAAGTTTATCTTTAAAAAGAGCTAAGTTTTTCCTTTGTAATTGGAATTAAAAACCCCACTTGCAAGTGTTGTCCAAACGCATTTGAAGTCTCTTTCCAAACTTCAAGTGGGTTTAAAAACCCATTTGCAGACAGAAAATTACTTCCAAATGACTTGTAATTGGAATTAAAAACCCCACTTACAAGTAAAAAGTCTTTCCACTTGTAAATATACACTTTTGCATCTCATTTCCATGCCAAACACTTGTATTTCATCCACCTGTAGTGCTCCAAAAAACCCCGTTTTTCAGCTTTTCTCTCATTTAAAAGGTTGGTTCCACCCAGTTTCCTTCATTTCCAATTGCTCAAAGGCCTTCCATTCATATCCGGTACACATTTGCTTCTAGATTTGCGGATATTGAGACTTTAATAGTGTCTCATGGATTCATTTGTACCACATGAAGATGTTCTTACATTATGGGATTTTCATGTTGCAGCTTCGTCCACAGGTGTGCTTGCTATGTCCGAAGAGCCAATCTCTCCAAAAGGCAAGAAGAAAATTAAGTACCAATATGATAAATACCAAAATTCTATCTCGCCTTCCCAGGTGACATCTTATGTTGATGAGATTAGAGACACTAAATTGGGGCATCTTGACATGGCTGAATTTCTCAGAAGGGTGGAAACCTCTACGAAGAAAGAGATAGATCATGTTATTCAGAGTCATATTCATCTTGTTTCCACATTCCTAGTGGCTTCCCTAGAACCAAAGTTTGTGATGGCATGCGCGCAACATTTTGATCATGAATCTAGGACCATCAAAGATGGTGATGGAAACACCATTATCAGTCTTGATCCTGATACTATTGATAGAATCTTCAAAGTCCCACCTATTCTAGTCTGTATTGATATCAACAAGGAAAAGGCTTTGAATAGATGAAATGAAGGGAAACATGATTGCATAAAGTACATAAATGAAAATTGGTTGGTGAACAAGAGAGCTTGTTTATCTAGATGGCCAAAGGCAATCCACAAGTCAGAGTTTCATGAGATCGATGATTTCATCACCTTACTCAGCAAGATTATGGACCTTAGGGAGTCCAATGCCTTTGAACCTTAGATGTGCAAATTCATCTCTTTGATTGTGAGGACTAAGCAGAAGATCTTCTGAAGTGAAATAATTAGTGATACACTTTGTGAGAAGCTAGCTAAACATTCTACATGAATTCACAATTGGTTTACATTGCAACTTACTTGGGATCCTTTTCTGGTCTCTCCACCAAGGGTTACAGATCATTGGTGCCGGTTTGGGAGTATTATGAGCAGTTGACCCTGAGACCAAGTCAGGCTCATTACAGAAGAGTTTAAGATGTCTTTTGTGGGTATTATATGTCTTTTTCATAAAAAATTCCAGGGAGGCAAATGTCTAATGAAGCATGGAGAAGAGTGAACGAGTATGGTTGCTTGTTTCTTCAATTTCCAACTTTCACTTACATGAGGGTTGGCTATTTCCAGGGTGAGCCTTAAACACTTCCTCGGTATCCCACTAACAGGATCATCCTTATGGAACTTGTGACACAACTCATGGCAATCCAAGCATATCACTCTACTCTACACAGGCCTCGATTTGGTATTTCTTTACAAAACTTGTTTCAGATTGAGGGATACGCCTTGACAACTATTCCTAAGGCTAAGTGCATGAAGATTGAACTTCAAGAAATAATTCTCAAGAAGTTCATGCCTAGAAACTACTTCGATTATCGAGGCATGAATGACAAAATGAAAAGAAACTTAATACACATTCATCGCCTTGATGACATCTGGATTGACATGCGCACCGAGGTGGAGATCAGGGAGATGGACTATTGCAGAATAACACTGAAGCAGATTGTAGAATTCAATCTAGCTCAAATTTCCACTAGTGTTGAGGACAATGATGACAACCTGGATCCTAAGTACCGTAAGCATCGAGTTGAGAGCCTTCCTATTTTGCTAGTTTCATGGTCAGTGAAAGATAGCACATCTATCAGGGATAGATTTCAGCCTATCTTAGCCAACACAAATATATGGCTAAAGAACAGAGGTCATAAGTGCATCAAGATCAAGAAGGGAAAGGACTTTGACACTAATGATCCAGTTGGGCTAAATTTGGAAATCAAAGGAAAAGCTAAGGATGGTGCTTCGGCATTAGAGATTACAAGGATTCCAAAGCTCATAATCAAAGGGGGCAAAGCCACAGTCAAAACGACTAAGGAAGTTGATGTAGCAGAAAAAGTAGTAGAACCTAAGAGAATTCATCTAACAAGTAGTGAAGATGAGCTGCAAGAGGATTTCACTCCTGAGGTATTTCATCCTGAAGACATAGAGGTGACTCTTGTGGTACTCGAATCAGCATCAGTATTTGAAGACTCCATCTCCTCCTGACGAATCATCACCAGTACCTGATAAGGCTCCCCAATATCCTCTTGATCCGATGTGGATTCTTTCTCCACAATGTATGTTCCTCCAGTTATTCTTCGAAAGAATGCATCTGTGATGCTCATTTCTTCAGTAGTTCCTACATCTATTCCAGGAGAATACTATGGTAGCTTGGAGAATGTGTTTGATGCATATTCCTCTTTTCCCAACTTGTCAAATGTATCCATGACTCTTCTAGTTACTTAAGTTGCAGACTTTGATCAATTCATGGTTGAAGCTTCACAAGGCAATCAGACACCTATGGCTATTTAGACTGAAACACCATCCATAGTCACAATGGTTGTACAATCAGAATTAGTATCTACAATGGCTATCACCTCCGCCTCTCAGAATGCTTCTTTTGGTCTACCTCCATGGATCGGTGTAATCACTAAGAAAAGAAAGAAGCAGGAGGCTCCTCTAGAGGAATTAAACTTCAAGCAACTTAATAAGGCGAAGCCTTTAAAGAGCAAGAGAGAAAAAATAGTTTCAAGAGCCATAGTTGATCAAAATAAAGTTAAGTATGCTGAAATTGTTGAACCCTTGGTAGACAAACCGCGAGACGAACTTCAAGCTCCTGACTACAGGTTCGCAAAAGTGGAACTTGGTAAGACAACACGGATTGGTTGAAAACAGGGTGCACAGGATGCAGTAGCATTGCTTTCCAAGGAAAATGATCAACTGTTGAAAAAGAAAAATCAGCTCAAGGAGGAGAATGCTCGCTTGCTTGAGACAATTCATAAGATGACTAACTCTTCACAACTAGTTGATCCCATTGCTTCTTCTCTCCTGGAAGTGTCAATCCAATATGTAGAGCAAATTGGGCATAAGGCCAAGGCAGTAGATGACTAGGGCAGCTAGATTGGGTCTCAGGGTATACAGACTATCAGGAATGCCTTCGGGGTGCTGAATATGCCAGAGAGACGGTCACCAAGTTGAGTGAGCTCCTCACATCATTCAATCAAGACTTGAAAGTTTTGGAGAACTTAAGCGTCTGGAATAAGATGCTAGAGACTGACTTAGATGCACTATGTTCATATGATGTTATTTCCTCTCAAGAGATGTTCTATGAGTATCAAGAGATGATGATGAACAAAGGGCAGGTCATTAAAGGATTTGTGACAAATGTGCAGGCAGCTGTGAGCACATGTCGAGAACAAGAGCGCACGATCAGCAATGGTTTTGAGGAGTTGGCATGCAGGGTAGTAGCTGAGAGTGGCAAGCTGATTTCAAAAGATGTTATGACAAATCTTGTAAAAGTAATCCGCCTAGAGCTTGGGGTAGAAAACTTTGGTCTCAGTTCCATGAATAAATTAACAAGCTTCAAAGTTTCATTGGATCATCTTCAGGTTGACATTGAGGAGTGCAACAAGGTAGTTTCCAGGAGTGCGAATACAGTCCTCAAAGTGACTGTTGTTGCATGACATACGAGTGCACCAGACCCCGGAGCTATGCATGAGTCCATTAGCAAGTTTGAGGCCTTTGTTGATGACCTCTCAGGATGATCCACAACTGTCGTGGACTCTTAAACATTCTTTGTTGCTTTCTAGATACGTGTAGTTTTATTGACAAAATACATGTAGGTTGAAGGCAAGCTGTAATTATAGGGGAGCTTTCACTTGTACAATGACTGCATGTAATCAAATTGCAGGTGCATTAAGACCTAGGTTTTTGAATAAGTCAAAGATTGTTAAGGGTTTCCCCTTCATTCTCCATCTTTTTCTCTCACTCCTTGCTTATATAAAGGAGTGGTTTCATTGTAAATAATCATCTTTTGTTTATGCAAATAGGCTATGTAGAAATTGCTTGTGAATTGAAAACTTTGTGTTTCATTCTACGAAATTTCCAAGTGAATAAAAAGAAGCAAGTGTTCCCGAACTTTGTGTTGTGAGGCTTGAGATTGATTGGTGTATTCTTATGTTGCATTAGTTAATCTATCTTTGATTCACTAAGTGGTATATCCTTCATAATCTTTTAAGAGTTCAATTTGAGTTTCTTGGAGACTTTGTGCTGCAAAAGGGCAAATTGATATAGTTGATAGTGGCTTCAAATACTTGAGGTTGAAAGACTTTGTGCTTCACTGTTGAGTACTTTTATAGAAATTAGTGAATTTTTGGTAAGAGACTTTGTGCCTTACCGTTTGTTCAAGTTATTAAATCTTCATTCAGGATAAGTGCAGAAGACTTTGGGTTTCTGCAGCTATTCCACTCGTATAAAGTAGATTGGTGTCTTTTGTGTTGTTCTTACGTCAACTTACAAGCCATCAATATTATCGTAGCAATAGGTGTTTTTTATTGAATTTTAGTGTTGTTCATAAGTTGTTTGCAAAATCATTCCTTAAAAAAAAAAGGAATAGATTAACAGAACCACCCTATTTTGTAATTTACAGTTAAGTCTCTATTGGAGCCACCTACGGTAAGAAGGGAGTCTCCCCTATTGCTGAGATGAGAGAGTAATCTCATGTGACGTTGCCTAAAGTTACAGTTTTGCAAGTTGTGGTCACAATGACTTACAAAACTTTTAACCAACACTCCCTTTATATCTCTCAATGTGAGGGAGAGGTCACACCATTTTATCATAAATGCCCTTTGAGAAGAGACAAAACCTTTCACCATTAGCACCCTTGAAAGAGTGCAACTCTTTATTATTTCTGCCATTTCAAAGGGGCACATCCTTTCACAATCAGATCTGCACTTCTTATTTAAGTCGGATCTGTACTTCTGATTCCTCCTTTTCAAATTATAGAACAAACACTTATTTTCTTTTTATTTCTTAATCCTTTTTTGGATGCCCATTTCAAATGGATCCTTGTCCATTTTATATCTTCCCATACGAGGAACAGGTCATGCCTTGTCATTATTTTGCCCTTTTAAGAGTCAACTCTTGAGCCTTAACTTAAATTTAAGTATCTTTTATTCTAGGAGATTGTTATATTAAAGTATTTTCTTTATTTATTTTTACTGATGATTTCCCTTAAATTAATATTAAATGACTTTCTTATTTAAACTGTTCCTATAATACAGTATAGGGGTTACAACTGTGACTTCTCATTTTGGTGGAGACATGACAGATTTAAGGAGCTATTTCAGACATTTGGGACAGCCTCATCTTTATTTCAGGTCTACCATAAAAATCAGATTTATATTCAGATTTGTAATTGGCATCCATACCTTATTGATTGGCATTTTACGTATCATAACATTGAAAGAAAAAATTGGGTATGTCATTGTATTGAAACTCATTGAATTCAATAAGAAAACCTTGCTCTTCAGAACTATATCAGACTTCTGATTTTAATTCCAGTCCATATATTTGTTGTTATTTCATATGTTAAATGTTTCTATAATTGTTTCATATCAAGGCAAAAACTTCTATGCATTGAAAAATCACAAAATACATTCACTACAACTCAGGAAATTGCATTAGAGATTAGAAAATCAGATTGCATGCTACTTGTTTGACAAATTGTCAAACCACCAAAACTGAAAAATTCAGGGCAGAATAAGGGTGGGATATTACACTTGTAAATTGAGTATGGTGCTCTTTTAGAAAATGGAACTTGAAAGTTGATTGATCGATTGGTGTTTTACATTAATCAGTTTAGTTTTAGGTTAATAGTTAGGTAGGTTGGTTTGGGAAGTTATTCCCATGGGTGGTTTTCATAAGGAAAAATAACGCTTTAGAAAGTCATTGCAATGTGATGTAATCTATCCTTTTGATTCCTAAATGAAATCCCAATTGAATATCAACAATCTGATTTATTTTTCTGTGTTATGTGCTGACCATTTTAACATGGTATCCAAGAAGATAAGAAAATCTTGTGATTGTCTGTGAATGGAAGAAAATGATGGCATGACAATGCACAAATACTGTTGTGCATGGTAATTTGATGTGTTTGTTGGCCATTACATTTTTGTGGTCAGATACCTTCTACTGCTCGGATGTCTTTGTAAAATGTGAAAACTCCTACCACTGGGCATGAGGCTAAATATAAGGAAGTTAACTGCAGAGTAGTTATTCAGGCGTCAAAATGCCGCGGCAGGGAAACAACAAAGTTTTGTTGTTAATTGTTTATATTTTCTTTTCTTCATTTATTCTGTCTGAGCAGTGAGTCCACTACAAGTCCTCAAGGCTTTGCTAGCTGCATTCTCGATGGGTTAGGATAGCGTTCACCTGTACCCTTAGTTTGTGTCTTTGTTTATTTCTTTCATTTATAATGGCAATTTTTCAGAAATGCTGCAACAACTCCTGCCTCAATCTAGACTGAGGGTTATACAAGATAGTGGAGAGAAATTATGTTTGTTTTACGAGGCTTGGGATGTACTGTCTTGGCATTGCAAATAAAGTTGAAAAAAATTAGTTGGAGTGATTATCAAAAGAATTCATGCAAGGAGAAGAAGGCATTTATATGATTTGGCATTTTGGCATATCTTCTAAAGATTTACAGCAAGCAACTTGGAGAGTCAAACCTCAGATAATGGTGGTAAGCATTTGCAACATTGAATTTTACGTCTTTGTTAAAAGATTTCTAGGTTTTTGCAGTGTATAAATTATTGCAAGAGGTTTTGTGGGTGGGATGGAATTGATGTGAAGTTGAATATTGCAAATCTAAAATTGGTATAAAATTATGCTCAGAATTATTTTAAGGTTGTATTAAATGATGGTGTCCACCTAGGATTATAGTAACAAAGTTGAAGCTAGATCGGGATATAAATGAATTTTGAATACCTTATTTTGGAGATGATGTTTTTGGAGTAATGAAGTGTCTTACTCTTCACAATAATTGAGCAAAAGGTACATTATTGATTGAGTTCGACAGCTTGAAATGAATTTTTTTATCATGTCCATTTATGTTTGTGCTTTTGGGGCCATTCATGCTAAATTGAACAAGGTCTAAACACAACTAAACCGAAGGTTGGAGGAAACGGAGGCAGGAGGTTTTTTATCATCCGAGCTAGCTTCTCGCTGAAGGATGATTTACTGCATGAGAAATGCCCTATTTGTGTCCCTGAAGAATAGAGATGGCTTGGCATTATGTTTATCCCTTCAAGGAGCAAGGGGGGCCAAGATTTCTTGAGGGTGCACTTGATGTATTCACATTCAGTTAGTGATTTGTCGAGCACTTGAGGAGACATTAAACACACTCAAAGGAGGTGTGGACTTTCAGAGTAAAAGTGTCTCATGTGCAAACGTGTGGTTGGTGATTTTTACAGCAAAGGAGGGATTGTTTCCATGGCACTTGAGGTGGCATTAGACACACTCGGAAGAGATGTGGACTTTCAAAGGAAAGGCATCTCATGTGCAGAACTAGAGGAGGCATCAGACACACTTGGAGAAGATGTGGAATTTCAGAAGAAATATCTCATTGTGCATGGAGGTTGGAAACACTTTATGTTCTCTCATGTTGCCCAAATGGTTTCAAATTCTACAATCAGGAGATCCACTAATGCAATCAGTTCAATGTTTCCTAGTTGAGCAAGGAGGATTGGTGAAGGCACTTCATCAAAGTCTCCAAAAGGGTTGGGTTCAAAACCCTTACAATGTTCCACTCGTGTTTGAATTAATGTAATAAGGAGGTGAATGTGGACTTACATTAATTAGTTTAGATATATGTTAATAGTAGGTAAGTAAGTTTTGGAAGTTATTCCCGTAGGTAGTTTTCACAAGGAAAAATAAGGATTTGAAACGCCATTGCAATATAATGTAATATCTATCCCGTTGAATCCTAAATGAAATCTCAATTGAAGATCAATGATGTAATTTATTTTCTGTGTTATGTGCTCACCATTTAAACATGATCCTCCATATGTTAAACCTATTTGGTTGTATAGGTCTTTTGAAACAAGTACAAAGTAAATGGATCACTTGACAAACATCCATCAATCCTTGTCACAAAGAGATGTGCTCAAAAGAACGCATTGATCATGAAGAGCTCTTTGCACATACAATATAGTGGACTATCATTCATGCTTTGTTAACCCTGTCAGAAAAAATAGGATGGAGAGTTTCATCAAATGTACATTAAAACTGCATTCTTAAATGGTAATCTCAAGGAAACAATGATATGAAACAAGAAAAAGAATATCCAGTCAAAAGTCAAGAACAAGTGTGCAAGCTTATAAAATTGTTGAATAATATATAGCAAGCTCCAAGAATGTGGTATAAAAACTCTACAAGCACCTCTTGAAGATGGGTTTCAAGCACTTTGAATTTGATGATGCAAGTCATTTTTTCAAAAAGGTTGGCATGATGATTGTATACCCCGGTTTTTATGTGGATCACTTATTCATAGCTGGTAACAATGAAAAGTGAATTACGACTATGCAGGAAGAATTGAAGAAAGGGTTTGAAACAACTGACTTGGGATATGTACATTACTATCTGGGTATTGAAGTGATTCAAAAAACCCAAGTATTATCTTCATCAACCAACAAAAATATATAGGTAAAATTCTAAGCGAATTCAGAACATCAAACTGCAAACCACTTATAACCCTATGGAGCAAATTTTGAAACTAAAATCAGATGATACTGTAGAGTTTGTTAATGTGACTAAGTAGAAAAAGATTGTTCGAAGTCTATATTAGGCAGCAGCAACAAGACCGAACCTTTCATTTGTTGTTCGGTTCCTCTCTAGATTCATTAACAGCCTACTGAAAATCATTTAGTGGCAACAAAGAGAGCTCTTTGGTAACTTAAGGGAACTCAAACCTGTGCACTGAAATACTCCAGGGTAACAAATTTCACATTAATTGGAAATTCAGATTCCAACTGACGTTGAAGATGGGAAAACAACTCGAGGTTTCTGAATGCATTTAAGGTTGTTAGTCATCTCTTGGAAATCAACAAGCAGTGCATGCCAATTCTCTCCTCATCAAAATGAAAATATATGGCAGCTTCTGAGGCATCTCGGGAAATATTATGGCTCAAACGCATTCTTGAAATTTTCAAGAACAAGTTTCATCCACACTTTTCCCAATTGAAAATGCTTGCAATCACAATGGCAAAAAAAAGTTTGTTGAACAAACCAAACATATTAACACAAAGTTTCATTTGAATCAAAATTGGGTGAAAGACGGTAGTGTAATTTAAGTATGTATAACTCCAGACCAACCATTAGATATTTTCACCAAAACACTAGAACAAGAGAAATTTGAGAAATTCAGAGGAATGCTTGTTTTAGCCATAACCCCTTCAATTAAGGGGAAGAATGGGGCATCCAGTTTTGTGAATTTTGTAGTTTTCCTTTTTCAGGTTATTTGTGGCAGTTAAACTGTTCTGTACTGCCCTATAAATAAGATTGTAAATCTTCATTTGACAATAATAAAGTATTCCATTCTGTTCTGTTTTCCACTTTTCACCCTGGCCTGACACCTTTCAGCTTTGATGGCAAGAAGTCAAGAAACAACTATTTACTAATATCTACCATTACATTGAGAATTGCTAATGCATAATCTTATCAATAAATTTTCGATAAAGAATCCTTATAATGAATCTAAAATACCCTAGCAAGAAAAGAAGAAAGAGAAGTTACTTCTTACATGGCTATAATTAAGACAGTCATACTTGGGACAAATAATCTCAACACTATGTCCCAAGTCTTGAACTGCACGAGAAAGACTTGTAACCACATCACCCAAGCCTCCAACCTGGATCATAGTATTGTACACAAATCAAATTTCTATACATATCAGATGTTGAATCAGATTAAATAGCATTACTCATCATGGTCATGAATAGTTTTTTAACTTTTCACAACAGAAAATGATAGGCACTGATTGTTTCACATCCACTAAGCAAAACAAAATTCCCAAAAGACCAATAAGTTCAAAAAAGCAATACACGAAATACAAAATAATTGCCAACTCATTGGATGCGTTGTTATATAACTTATGTATGAAGTAATTCAATTGAAATGTACAATTTAAGAACATCTAAAAAAAGATTGCCAAGTTATTGGATGCATTGTTATAAAACTTATGTATGAAGTAATTCAATTGAAATATACAATTTAAGAACATATTTAAAAAATTAACTGTAGATGCCACCCTGTGATGTACTTCCTTGTTAACTCAAACATTCCTTCTTTTTAAAGAGTTCAAGCACATTCAAACATAAAGTAAATTACAATGAATAAGTAAAACCCGCCATCAGAAACATATTACATTGCCCCATCATGAAAAAGATCTCAATATACTAGTGGGAATGAGAAATCAAAACATTGAAAAGTTTTCTCTAATTAGTATTGTTACTATTTGATATTCATCAATCCATTATCTCTAAAGGAATAAGGCAAAGTAACAATCAAACAAAAATTTTATTTATGCCAGCTACTTGGGCGCCAGCTCAAATCTTCAAAAGATATCTGTTTGACTTTAAAAGGATATTACCTATTATGGATGAAACAACAAAGGCATTTCATAAATGATGTCTTTACCAGTAATGATATTTCTTTAAATCAAAGTATTAAAAACTTTCTAAATACTTCCAATAACAAAAAGATCCAGAGGGAGACCATGGGCCTCACGTGTAGAACTTTGTATTCTCATCTTTCCTTCTTGACACCTAATCATAGAGCCATTTAGGCACACTACTAAAAACGCTAGTGCAATCAGGTTCACATGTTTTGTCCCCAAGATGGTTTGCAAGGTGCCAATCAAGTAGATTGTGAAAAATAGTTTAGTATGGGATTTGGTTTATCTGCCTAGCTCTACTAATTTTTCTACTATAAACGTCTTAAATACTCAGTGCTATTAAGCTTCACCCAAAGCTAATCTTTCCATTCTTGCTCAAGCTAGTGAAATAGGTGAGTGGGTTATAGTTGATGGTGCTAAATTTGATGAGCTCGGCATCTTCTCTCAGTAATTTTTTTTTAACATTCTCTTCCTTGGATGCAAACATAACGACATCAACAAAAATAATAAACAACCCACCATTCCTCACAGCATTTACTATCTACTCAGCTTACTTGGATCACATCTCAATTCTATTTTGTGCATGAATGTGGAAAGGTTAGAAGGAACTTCTGACTTGACATTGGTTGGTGGAAAGGAAAATCAATTTTGAAAATAGTAAAGAAAAAAGAGCACGAGACATTCAAAATTCTACATATAGAGCTCACTTCTTTTGTATCCACAAAGGTCTCTGTTTGTAATGTCCCCATTTTTACGCAGTTGTTCCTTAAGTGTTTGACCAGTTTCTGGGTTTTTGCATAAGCCTCTAGGTGAGTTGGGGAGAACTCCAACACTCTTGGGGAAGCATTTGATCAGTCTTGCAAAGGAATTGTTCTTTAGTTTGAGTTCAATTGGTTAAATGTAGCCCTTTGATGCTTTTGAAATTCGAGTTTTTGGGTGCTTTCCAAACTTCTTGGAGGAACAAGCTACTTTTAGAACATCATCCAATTGCCTCCAATCATCATACCTAGTCTTCAATATCACATTGGTATAACCAAAATGGAAAAATTGCAAAATTATATCTTTTGGATGCTTTTTGCAACTTGGTTGTAGTATAGAGTTAATTAATTTTTCACTTAAGTTGTCTAAAGTTGGAATTATTATAGGGGACAATTAAGTGTAGTAGGCTAATAGCACATATTAAAGGTGTTGAAAAGTTATTTCTAATGGACGCCTTGGGAAAGGGACTTTAATCATGAGAAAACATTATTATTCCTCAAAGGGTGAAAAATTCTCTATAAAGTTCATTAGAGTATTCGGTGACTACACCCCCAGGATCTCTGAAGACCAAAACAACTTCCACAAGACAGAATGGAAAGAATGATTGCTTCAACAATGCAATATTGATGAATTGGTAATAGAGCATATGAAAGTACATAATGGACCTTTCATATAAAGGCAAGGTGAAATGAAGGATTAGACAAGATGTTCACATGTATCATAATCCTATGCAATGAGACAACTACAGTGTTGACAAAGGTGTCTAGAAGAATTGTCATTTGACAACAAAACCTTTTAGAATGCACATAGAACCTAAGTAAACTTAAATAACATGTGTAATTAGGACCTAGGTGAAGACTTTACAAGGTACAACACCTTAATTACACCAACAACCCCCCTCAAGTACAACTTAGGGAGTAGATTATTATCGGCGGTAATATTGTAAGCCTAAGGACACAAGTGGAAAACATATACTAAGGCATGAACGGATACTACTCACTTGCCAATCTTATAATAGTGAAAAAATGAATGGTTGGCGTGCCCTTATCTCTTGTGAAATGCTTGTGATGTGTATGACTAGTAGATAACTTGTCTTCACTTAAATAGACAAACAAAGCCTAGTTTTTAACAACTTTAAGTTTGAAATTAGTAATACAAGACTACATGATGGAGTCTACACCAAGGATCCAATAAAGGACTACCCAATTTGGTAGCCCACACACATCATGCATAACAAAAGCAATTAATTGCAAAACAAAAAACTTACCAGCTTCCTCTAGCTGATTACAACTTGCAACCATATACATTAAGCTATATTGAGCTACAATTTTTTGCCACCTCTATCTCACTTTCAATGTGAGGCTTCAACACATCCCTCGCCCTCTCAATAAAATCTTCACCCTCAAGGAGTCTTCACTCCTCTAATTCTACTCAGCAAATTTTTATTTTCTCTTCTCTTGAGCCAAGCATCCCTTCTTCTTCCATTAACAAAGTTACTCTTCTTTGTGTTCTCTTGCTTACCCCTACGACCTCATACCAAACAATTTAAATGATGTATAGCAATGGCAACCCGGCCAAGAAACAATTGTAGAATCCTATCACTGGCCAATAAGAGGAATAACATTCAGCTAAAACATCATTCTCAAAATGAATGCACAACCAAGACAAGTGCATTGAAAACCCACATGACCACAAGAAATGGCTAGCAACATTAATAGCTGCACAAACCCCAAATAAGCAATAGCTCAAAAAATAGGTCTAACACACAAAGAAATGGCTAGCATGAATGAGAGAGGATAGACAAACAAATTGATGCCCATGAGAGCAAGAAACTGTATAATCTTTTGCTTTCCAGAATAGCACATGGCCAAAGAGAGTGTAAGTGCCCTTCAAAAATGAAAGAGCAACCAGAGAAAAGATGAAATGCCACCTGACTGTCAAAGAATGACCAAATGCAGCCCAACAACCAAGAAATTGATTCAAGTAGGCACAAGATGAATCACCTTCAATCTAAAGGAAATATAAAAGGTTGCAGCTAGGTGTTTGTCAATCAACATGACTTCAAAAATCTATTGCTAAGAGGAAAGAAATCTAGCTACCATGAACCATAGGGAGATATTCTCTGAATGTTGAGCACATCGCTAAATGTAATGTCACCTATCTAGCATTCGTAGCATGATGTTATCGTTAGTCTATTTCCCCATGGTCCTGTAGGCTAACCAAAACATTACAAGGACTTAGAGGCCATTTGGCCTAGGCAGTTTCAGTCGCAAGTCTTTCTGAGGTGTTTAGATGTAGTTTGGGGCACACTTACTATTTATAGTAAGTCATTCTAGCATGATTGGAACCTCCAGTAGCAATGACATGTCAATGGTAATGGTTTACAATCGACAAGAAGATATATTTATCATTGATATGATTTATTTTGAATTAATAAAGTTATTTTATAAAGCTAAATTTAAATATTTAACTTTATTAATACATAGTCTATAGTTTGTGGGAAATATTTAAATAAAAGAGTTCCCCCTCATTCTATAATACATTGGAGACAGAAAAAAGTGTTTGGGGACTTAAGTTGAAGGAAAATCATGTTAAATGACATGGGAAATATTAAAGAAAAGCAATCACGATAAAATAGGGGCCAAAAAACAATCGTGAGAAAATAGAGGCAGAAAAACAAAAATCTTGGAAAAATAGGAAAGGGCAAAAAAGGTGATTTTGTTTATCCCACATTGACAAGGCAAGTTGAGGAGCTTTTAGAAAGTGTTATAAAAGAGATTGAAAGGCTCTCTTTCAACATGCTTGGATAATATATAAAAATTGGAGAAATTGTGGAGATTTTCTCTCAAAGGCTTGGAGGATGAAATCTCTCTATGCTAACATTCTTCTCGTTGTTGCAAGACGAGAATTTGGTTGTGCGTCAAAGGTAAATCAGAAGATTGAAGGTTGCTTACAGGTATTAAATATTTACCAAAGCTTTATTGCTGATGAAGGATTCGATCTGAGTGCTGAAGGTAGACTTTCAAGTATTATTGCTGTTGCATACTACTCCTTGCTGGCCATCCCAAGCAGACTTAGTCTGGGTGGTTTAGGGAGCCATTCCAATCCTGGAGGAAGTTGTATCAGACTATGAGGATATCTAGAGCTTCTGCACAAGGTTAGACTGCCTTGGGAATTGCATACAGGTCTGAGACATTAAGACCAGAGGCATGCAGGTCTGAATATTTATTAGAAACTCATCATTGCTGGTTAAGAGTGCTGATTTCTCTTGTAGCTGACGTGGGAGCTGGAGGTAGTATTGCTGTCAAGAACAGGCCGTACAGGACTGAGACACAAAGATAAATAGTGTTGTCCAGAGCTAGAAGTATGGAAACAAGAGATTGGGTCTTCTGTTGCTATTCTCAGTTCACATTGTCATTTTGGAGCAATCATTTGGTATGCCAAACATATTGTAAAACTGTTCTTATCAATGAAGGTCGATGTATTCATTGTTGTTAATGTTTGCACAAATTTATACACATTGTTTAAGAATATCAGACTGAGATATCAATCTACTGAATAGTTTTCAGTTTAATTAGTTCTGGAATGGAATGAAGTTATGCTTGCATTGGATTCTACTTTGCTAATGCATTGTGTTCTATTTTAATAAAGAGCATTAAACAATCCATTACATCAGCAAACTGAGACCAAACAGAAATAAAGATAGCTTGCAAGTAAACTGTTTGACAAAATTACACTGGGTAAAAAGGCACAAAATTTGATCAAGAATAGGGGGTGTTCTTACACTAAAGGCAATAGCAATTCTTGTGACAGATCAACCTATGGCTTCAAATTTTAAAAATGATAATAAAAGCCTCCTTTAAATTAAGAAGCTGGCAGCTTATGAGATAGCTCACAATATATCCATTTATAAGCAAATATATTGCATAAAACAGTAATAATTGTTTTTTTGTATCAGCACAACGTATGAATTTACATTAATATCCATACCATCCCTTATATTTCCTATCACAGCTGACCACCAAGGCATAAACATTTAAAACACAGTCCCCTGTGAGGAATTTCTGAAATATAAACATGCAAGCTTTATATAGATCTTCCCATGAAGCTAGTTGACAAAGGCTGCAAACATCATGATCAAACACACTGAAAATGAAAGCAATTAACTGAAAAGAAAAACTTGCAAAGGATTTTGATGATGTAGGATTTTTTGTGGACCTGGATGCTCATTCCTCACTACAATAGTATGAGAACCAACACATTAAAAACCAGTTTGAAAAATAATAGATTGAAAAAATCATTGGAAATATATCATCAAGAAGCAATATTCTGAAATATATCAAGGAGCAGTATTCTAATAGTGAGAATCTAGCAAACCTGTTAAACATAAATAATAATAAGTATCCAAATCATGGATAGAAACAAAAAGAGAGAGTACCTACTCATCTGATGCTAAGTTGTAATATACAACCTAACAAGAAAGAGAAAAGAAAATATTTACAACAGAAAAATCATTGACACAGAAAACATTACTGGACATTAGATTTTAATTTTGTTTGATTTCTCATTTAACTTTTCAAAACTGACATACAGTTCAAAATAACCTTTGCAATAGGTGCCATCTCCACTGCTATATGCACAATGTGCATTGGTGGCTCCCTCAGAACTCCTCCAACAACAGGAACGTGATAGTCCATCCCATTTCTATTGTCATACAATCCCCCATCCTCATCTCCTCTTTCAGAAAATACAAAATCCATCATATATGCATCTAGGGGAACCTTGACTGCAAAAGAAAACTATTCTTGTCAGTTGTCCTAAATAAGCATACCAAAATTAAATTAAAACAACGTCTTAATTAATGTCAGACAATTACCAGTTACCAAAAAAGAAAATTACTGTTCCATCTCAGTCCTATCAAAATATCTCTCAACCTTGGAATCATATCATTAAATATTTTAAGTTTGAATAAAGTCGTCTGCAGTTTGTAATAGTCAAAATCTAATTGCATTCTATGAAGCTTTCCATGTAGAGAATCACTTAATGTACGATGGAATTCATCTTACAAATATATTCTGATACAAAAACTCAGAAATCATGGCATCAAATTTTAGTAAAGATTAATTCACATAACATGATAGTACCCATGAAAGAATCCAATGTACTAATTACAGAGTTAAAATTGATAGATCTAAATATTAAATAATTAAATAAAAGATGTACTGACCTATCAAAAAGCATATTGGGCTATACTATTTTCTTCCTATTTGTCAAACACAATCACGTCTTCTTTTCAAAAGAATCTTCACAACAGCCAGCTCAAAAAAAACATACTCGAGTGTGATTGTACTTAAAATAATTGGAAGCCCTACCTTTAATAACAAAGGGTTTTCACAATGTGGGATGTTACAGCAAGTTTAAGATAAATACTGTACCCTAATTTTCATGTCTGTAATGTCCCATTCTTAGCTAGCATCAGTTAATCAGGGTTAGTTTATCACCAGGTCCTCGTAGACTAACAGGATGGATAGAGGATCCCTAAATTGGTTGGTTCCCTCTTGCTTCAGACTGCTTGCCAGAACAAAATAGGAGGTATCAATCCCTACTTTGTGATATTTTAAGTTGCCAAGTTACAACAATACTTTAGCCTAAGTAATACTCTCTCAAAAAATTCTCCAAACTGCTTGGGTTCCTGGCCCAACTTTTATTATCTGGCATTTATGGTTGGAAAGGAATTAAAGAATCTTTCAAGGTTCGGAAATTGGGAGCTTCATGGTGTGGAGGAAAATTGTTAGCAAACTTCAAGAGACTATTTCAGAAAAGTCTGATTTGTCTTCTCCTATGGAGGATTGTGATCGTGCTACGGTAAGGAACCTTAATTTAGTAGGCAATGGGATTGCTTCTGTTTACAGGAAGAGACTAAGACAATCTAAACAGAAAATTCATAGAGGATCGATGGCTCCCTCTTCCTAAGGGAAATCTGAAGGTTAATACTGATGGGTTGTCTAGAGGGAATCTTGGATAAGCAGGAATCAGTGGTATTGGTAGTAGTGATGGGAATGTTGTTTTCTTTTTCTCCATTTATAAAGGACAGCATTCAAATAATTTAACGGAGGCGCTAGCTATTTTACACAGTGTTGAGAGAGGGTGCTCTTTAGGTTGGAAAAGAATTATTTGTGAGTCTGTTTCACAAATTGTGGTTGATATGTTGAATGATAATCTGCTGGATGAGCTTCTTGGGAGTTAGCCTTAATGGCTGAGCAGATCATGAATCTTTGTGGATCTTGCTATTCAATTTCTTTCTGTCATATACCTAGGGAGTGGAATAAAGTGGCTAATTGCCTAGCGAAGTGGGCTTCTAAGAGCTTAAAGGGTTGGGAAGTAGATAACTAAGAGACTATTCCTCCAGATTATTGGGAGATGCTCAGAAAGTTAAATTAATAATTAGGGAGGATGAAAACTTGTGATTGCTCTCTTTTGTTGTGTTCTTGTGAGAGCTTGCTCTACTTGCCTTGTTTGAGAAGTTCTAGTGGGCCTGAGGCCTTTTGCTTTGTAATGGTTGGTTTTATTTGAATAAATTTTTATCCCTCTTTTATTAATATAAAATACTCTCAAAAAAGCACACTTATGATATTAGAGAGAAAGAGGAGCTATGAATTGGACGTCTTTCTTGAAGAGAAAGAGCTATGAGTTGGGTGCCCTTTGAGGAGAAAAAAAAATTGGACTTCATAATAAAAACAAAGAAAAAAAAAAGTTTACTTTACTTGGGGGCTACTCAAGTTAGAAATAATAAAAAAATGAATTAAATCAGATTTAAGTGAGAAACCCTAAAGAGGTGTTGGGAAAAAGAGAAAACCCTAATTAGGGCATAGGAGTAGGAGGCTTATAAAGACAACTTGAAGTCATTTTAGGGATATGTTTTTGTGATTATTTTCTCTTTGCCTCTTGTGAGGAGGGACTTGGCTAAGCTTAATGGTTTGCAGTAGCTTGTGGAGACTGAAACCTTCATAGGTCATCACATCTGTAGTAGTGAAAGATCTACCTAGGGTGTGGAAGGAAATAATGTTTCAGAGGTTTCATTTGTGCTAGAAATCAGTTTTGAAGTCAATTTGCAGAAATTTCTGAGTGAGCTACTTTCTTGCTAGGCCAACCCATCTTGGCATCATTAGGTACCTTGGAGGAGTCTATTCTCATCGCTATTTGGTGTTTGAAGTTTTTCCTTAGACATTGAAGAAGGTATTCTTGATAGTTTACAGGGGTGTAAGAGTTCTTTATCAGCTAATAGCAGCCTTGAAGGAGTCATACAACTCACCTCTAAGACATGGGATTCCAAGGAGAAAGCGTCTAGTTTCTAAAGGATTCTTTCCCAGCCTTTCTTGGCACCTAAGTCAGCAAACTTGGTTGGGATAATTTTCAGTTTGAAGTGGACAGATTTGAAGGTACTGCAAATAAATGTGTGAGTGTCCTAAGTGGCTGCTAACTTGGTGTTTCAGACCTATGAGACAGCTGATTGGGAACCCTTCTTCATCTAGTTTCCAGAGAGATCTTCTAGGTATGGTAGAAATTGATATGTAAAGTAATTTTATAATTTGGGCCTCTCTCATTCACATCAAAACTTGTGATTCCAAATCTGAAATTAAATCTGAAAAATCTTGTTGAAGGTGGTTGTTTGGCATTTATAGCTAATAGAACTTTCTGGGTATTTGTTAAATCAATTTGTGAAATTGTTTTTTTAGTGTATTTGTTAGAAGTTCATCTACAAATCAGAATAGAAAAGGAAAAACCAGCACACTTGTGTTTTATAGTGTTCCAGATTAGGGTGGGATACTACAGTGGTATCAGAGCTTAAGAACCTACCATCCTGTGGAGTTTTGTGAGTGGCACAATAGACATTGTTAAAATGAATACTTCTAGTAAGACAATTTATGAGCTGATAGAACTCTTTGAACTTATGAAGGACCCAAACATCAAGGAATACTGTAAGACATTTGATTAAATCCAAATATGAGGGAGGGACTGAAAATAAAATGTTAGAACCAGAGACAAATGAAAAAGGGACTTCCAAAGAAAAAATTCAGTCAACATGCATGGGAGGTTGGACTCTAAGCTCTAAAGAAAACAAAGCCACCAGTTCACTTAAGCCCTATGAGAACAAGGACAAAGGAGAGTCACCTACTGAAGCTATAGATGAAGAGTACATGAAGATTGAAGGAGACACCATCACAGAGGTTACCAAATCAGAAAATAGTCATCTATTGCAGTCACATCCGAGGAGAAATATTCACTTGAGAGTGCAATTTTCAATCATGGGAAAGATGTTATTTCAATTAATGATAGCACAAGGTTTCTTGGTAGGAAGCTTGGAGGTAGAGCTATACTACGAGGTTGGTCACACTAGTGCATACAATGGGCATATTGATAGCATATATGAAGATGTTTTCCAATCAACGAATGATGATGACTCCATATCTTATGTGAGTGTTGATGCTTATGTTGGTCTAGGCGAGATTGACCCTACATATGATGTGGATCATGTTTGGGATGGATCTACTTCTAAGCATAGTGTTGTTCTAAATTCACATATACAGTTGTGCATGAAGGATGGCATTAATAGCATTGATGGTGTTGATATTAATCTCAAAACAAATCAGATTTAGTGTTGCGTGATGGTGATCATCAATAAGAAAATTTGTATGGGGTTGATAGGTCTTAGAATCCTATGATTTGGTAGGATAGTTGAAGGTAAATGAAGACCAGATTATTGCAGACATTAGACATTTTGATAACACCCATAAGCTGAAGGAAAACTGTGTTGGGGGTCTTGAAGAATGCATATGGACCTTGGTGAAGTACTTTCTCTTTTATATTTACAGGCACTTAGAGAAGCGTTGGTGGTAACGAAGACCAATTGCCTACAACTACTTTCCGAAAGAGATCACCTTTTCAAGCTTGGTGAGATCTCTTTTGATGTTCTAAAAGGGAAAGAAGAGGAGGTAAATAAGCTTATTGATGAGCTTAAGGTTACCCAAGATTCTTTGAAGAATGCTCAAATGGCTCTTCAAGAATCAGAAATTTAGATTTATGAACTTTGTGAAGAATTGAGCTTGGCTCAAGCATCGTCATATATAGCAGAAAATCATGTCTTCTATGGCTGCCATAACATTTGAGAATGAAAGTGGTACTCATGGTTTGAAGGGAGAACCCCTTATGATGGTCAAGCGCGAGGAGCTTTCAAATTTGTATGGGCTTTAGAATAGGTGTGATTCTGAAATTATTGAGTATACACACAGCTTGCATCATGGAGATCATGAGTCACTTTTGGAGAGCCATTTAAAGGCTCAAATCATGGACACCGATGGGGTAGTTGAGCACTCACCTTGGGGATCAGCCACTAGTGTTATGATAGTTTTTGGGATAAAATTTGATTAAATAATTGATTAACCCATAAATCAGTTATTTTTATTCAAAAATCAATTAAGTTGAGAATAAATCACTTGGAATATTAAATAAATTCATAATTATCCATGCACATTCAGAAAAAGCAATTAACTTTAAATCAACAAATCAATTCAATTTGTTAACTTTTCGAACTCAACATGTGATTGTGAGTTGAAAAAGTGATCTGAACTCCTGATTTAAGTTAAAAAGTTGTTTTGCATGATTTTATGAGTTAACTCTTTCTGATTTTCTGATAACTCAACAATCAATCTGAGTTGATCAGGGAGAGATTTTTGGTTTTTTCCATGCATTTTCAAACCCTGGATTTCTATTTAATTGAGGTTTAGTCCTTCACAAACACACCTGCGAATTTGGAGAATCTGGCTTGTGCGATTTGGAGATTTGTGAGATTGTGCTATTTCTTGGATTCTTGTTTTCATAGCAATTCCATATCATTGATAGATTAGATTGCATTCATTTCAATTCAGTTTAGATCAATTCTCATACAGTTTTTCATACATATTGCATAGAAAAATCAAAAAAAAAAGATTAATCTACATTCATCTTTCATCTATCTTGCATTTAGGTGTTGCATTGTCACTGATCTCGGTCTAACTCTGAGAATACCATACTCGCACTTACTAGAAGGCAGTAAATCGTCTGGTTAGCAATAGTTGTTTATTTGCAGATTTTTGGATTTGCTAACTTCTAATGTTTTACTGAAGTGTTGTGTCTTCAACTAGGTACAATTTTCACACACATTTCATTCCAAGGTATGTCACATATCATTCCACTGACAACATTATTGGTGACAAACATGCTAATGTCTTAACCAAGAAAAAGGCCAAAGAGAATATCTGTTTACTTTCCTGTATAGAGCCTAAATCCACAAGGGAAGCACTAGAAGATGAAAACTGGGTCAAAGCCATGGAGGAAGAAATTGAGCAAATTGAAAAGAATGACACATGGGAGCTTGTGCCACGACCAAAAGACAAGAATGTCATAGGGACCAAGTGGGTCTACCAGAACAAGCTGAATGAGGAAGGGAAAGTAATAAGAAATAAGGCAAGACTGGTCTACAAAGGGTATGCCCAGGAAGCTGGACTGGACTATGGAGAAACTTTTCCACCGGTGGCCAGATTGGAAGGAGTGAGAATTCTTCTCGCCTATGCTGCTCACAAAAGATTCAAAGTATATCAAATGGATGTCAAGTCTGCATTCCTAAACAGAATACTGAAAGAGGAAGTCTACATTGAGCAACTAGAAGGCTTCACATCTGCACAAGATGGTCGTATGGTCTGTAAGCTGAAAAAGGCTCTTTATGGGCTTAAGAAAGCTCCAAGGGTTTGGTATGAGAGATTGCATTCATATCTTCTGACCATAAGATTCACAAGGACCGGGGACAACAGCAACATGTATCTCAAGACCGGAAAAGATGGAAATCTGATTGTTGAGATCTTTGTGGACGACATCATCTTTGGAGGAGATGACAGGATGAGCAAAGCCTTTGCTGAAGAAATAAAGAAATAATTTGAGATGTCTATGATAGGCGCCATAAAATTCTTCATTGGACTACAGGTCCATCAGCTAAAAGAAGGTATTTTTATCTCTAAGTCCAAGTATATAAAAGAAATTCTTAAGACTTTTGGACTTGAAGAATCTAAACCGGTTGGAACCCCAATGATAACTAACCTCAAGTTATCAAAAGAGGATGATGCAAAAGAAGTAAATGAAACAATGTATCGGTCCATGATAGGAAAATTACAATATGTTGTTCCCAGTAGACCGGACATTGTACATGTGGTTGGCATAGTGGCAAGATTCTCTGCTAATCCCAAAGAGACACATCTGATAGCAGTGAAGAGAATCTTCAGATATCTAAAGGGAACTGAGGAATATGGCTTGTGGTTTCCAAACAAGGGAGGATTCGAAGTAAAAGTATACACTGACAACATTGATGACGGAAAGAGCACAAGTGGTGGTGCATTCTTTCTCAGTGGGAGAATTGTTTCTTGGACAAGTAAGAAACAGAATTGCATTTCACAATCTACTGCAGAGGTTGAATATGTTGCTGCAGCAATCAATTGCACACAAGTAATCTGAATCAAACAACTTCTGGAAGGAATCAAAGAACAAATACCTGAACCGATAGCTATCTATTGTGATAGCACCAGTGCAATTAACATATCCAAGAACCCTGTCATGCACTCCAAGACAAAGCACATTGCCATCAAGTATCATTACTTGAGAGAATTGGTACAAGACAAGGAGGTGAGATTGGAGTATGTTCCCACAAAGGAACAAATTGTTGATATCTTCACAAAGCCATTACCAAAGAGTACTTTTGAGTATCTCAGAGGTAAACTAGGGGTGATACCCCTTCATGATCTTCAATAAACCTGCAAAAGAGATCATCAGTTCATTATGCTTCAACAGAGGGTCACACCTCATCTTTTCTAGACTGATGAAAAGGACTGCTGTTCATAGGGGGAGTAGATTAGATAAAGGTAGCCTCTTTAGACTAGCCTTTGACATTATTGTCAAAAAGGGGGAAGAGTTTGGCAATAACTGGTAGTTAAACCGGCACTGGTAGTAGCAGTGATACAAAGATGCAAGCACAGAAAACCGGTGATATGATAATGATATGATTGCCCATCAAGGTTTTTCCATCAATGCCAAAGGGGCAGATTGTTGGCATAAAGAAATGGTAACCACTAAGCCTGCTACCGGTAACAGTATTGTCATTGATTGGCAAAAATGGATAGAGATTTGTCATCTCTCTATAGTCCTAAGATCTAAGGAGACCTGTATGAAAAGAGGTTGGTTTGGCAACCGGTGACAACATGCAAGAAAGAAAAGACTGTAATCAAAAGCAACCAGTCACTACACAAAGCATCAAGAACTAGGTAATGTATATAGTCAAGGAATGAAGGATTTAACTGTCAACCGAGGACCAGGGTAAAACCGGTGTAGACATGCACTGAGAAAGTAAAAGTACAAACCGGTGTCAATAACACAACTGAGAAATGTGCGACCAGTAAAGTAAAGGAAGGGGCAGTGACAGGTCAAAGACTCTTACCTGTTCACAACATGATCTCAACTGATCTAGCAATGACTCCGGTATGAACCAAGGAAGTCATAGTCAACTATTTGTTTCAACCAACTCTTTGACCGGGATTTTCTGCACTAAATCCGGAGGACTTTGAGTTAACATGGTGATCGGTTTGAGGCACGTCTGAAGGTTTTAAAGTCGGGATCTATGGCTTTAAAACGAAGAGTTATCTCTTATGAAAGAAATGTGATTGACACGCATCTATTGTTTTCTTCTTAAAGAAAATAAAGCAAGAGCATGCATCGGATGTTTCCTCTGTGAATTGATACTTCACTAAGTGATGTATCCGAAAGAGATCTGAAGTCAGGTCATGCATGAGAGGTGCAATTAGGGCAAGAACTTTATATATTCTTTTGCCTATTGAGAATATGAGTTGCCTTCATTTTGCCAAAGAAAAGAGTGAACCCGAAAGCCTAAGAGAAGCTAGGGAAAATTGAGAAGAGAAGAAGAGAAAGAAGAGTGTGCAGAGAAGCACAACAGTAGAGAACACACCTGCGACGACCAGTGATGCTTCTCAGTTGAGCACAAACAGAGATCTTATCAGGCTATGCAAAGCCACTTGTAAAAGGTCAATCCTTCTATTGTTTTCTAGCAATTACAATAGTTAAATCCTTCATTCCTTGACTATATACATTAACTAGTTCCTGATACTTTGTGTAGTGACCGGTTGCTCTTGATTACAGTCTTTTTTTTCTTGCATGTTGTCACCGGTTGCCAAACCAGCCTCTTTTCATACGGATCTCCTTAGCTCTTAGGACTATAGAGAGATGACAAATCTCTATCCACTTTTGTCAATCAATGACAATACAGTTACCGGTAGCAGGCTTACCGGTTACCATTTCTTTATGCCAACAATGCCTACTTGTAGAGATGGAGACATGGGTGATTCAGATTTGATTGGACCTTTAGCTATGTATGATGACCTCAAGGAGATCAATGGTGTTGAGACACAACCCCATCATGTTGGTGATTCCTTGGTGGAGTATGAAGAATTCCTAACATTAGGATTTGAGACACATGTCATGGAATCACTTGCTTTGGGTTGGTATATGCTTGGAAATGGTGAGTTCCAACAGATCCATGCACCAAGTTATGGAGATGATCATGAGAGTAGAAGCATTCCCACCTAAGTTTCTTGGATTCCAATTCAATCATCGTTATTGGGAGGCTATCCTAAATTGCTGCTTACAAAATTTTCAGATTGTAATTTGATGACAACAGTTGTTGGGATAGATTGGAATGATTACTCCAATATTGGATATTGGCATGGTGATGAGGGTCCAACAGCACACAACATTAGAGGCATTTCTTACACCATCAGGGGTATAAATTTCAGTCTATTTGATGTTGTTTTGAATTAGAACAGTGGTCTATTATGGTTTAATATATTCTTTTTTGCACCTTTGATGGACATTCATCATATTTTGGCGGATGCAATCAAAGTTAGATGTATAGTTGGCATTAATGACATGATTAGAAACATCTCTCTTCCATTTTAGGGAGTGTGATAGTGTGACGACTTAGGATCTAGGGATTCGCATGATAGATGGAGTGCTTCCTACGTTGCTACAAATTGATGACAGTTATGTCAGAGTGGTACAGTGGATTGATGGAACCATATCTCTGAGATTGATATGGGATCCTAGTATTCAAACTCGTATACAATTGCAAATAACATTTGGCATTGGTGGTATGGTGAGATACATCTATCTCCTCACTTTCAATGTGCGAGGTAGAATGGTTTGGGATCCTAGCATTGGCTTGACTGGTGCATAATTTCAATGGGATCATGAGAGTTGCTTCACAACTCTGGGCATAGTGATATTTATATCGGAGTGGCATAGCGTTGACATGGTGATTACTTTTTGAGGACAACTTGGGACCCTAGGATCACTCTTGGTTTCAATTTGTTCAGTCAAAGGCTTCTGGATTACATTGGCATTGCTTGTGGGCAAGCAACCTTGGGGAGGGTGGATTGTAGACTAACAAAACGGATAGAGGACCCATGAATTGGTTGGTTCCCTCTTGCTTTAGACAGCTTGCCAAAACAAAATAGGACGTATCAAATTATCAATCACTACTTTGTGATATTCTAAGTTGCCAAGTTAAAACAATACTTTAGCCTAAGTAATACTCCCTCAAAAAAGCACACTTATGATATGAGATAGAAAGATGAGCTTTGAGTTGGGCACCTTTCTTGAAGAGAGAAAGAGCTATGTGTTGGGTGCCCTTTGAGGAGAGAAAAAAAACTTGACTTTATAATTAAAAAATGAAGAAAAGAAAAGTCACTTTACTTGGGGGTTGCTCCACTTAAGTTGAAAATAATAAAAAATGGTTTAAATCAGATTTAAGTAAGAAACCCTACGGAGGTGTTGGGAAAAGGAGAAAACCCTAATTAAGGCGTACGAATAGGAAGCTTATAAAGGCAACTTGAAGTCATTTTAGGGATATGTTTTTGTGATTATTTTCTCTTTGCCTCTTGTGAGGAGCTTGGCTAAGCCTAAGGGTTTAGAGCAGCTTGTGGAGGCGGAAACCTTCACAGGTCATCACATCTATAGTAGTGAAAGATCTACCAAGCGAGTGGAAGAAGATCATGTTTCAGGGGTTTCATTTGTGCTAGAAATCAGTTTTGAAGTCTTTTTGCAGAAATTTCTGAGTGAGCTACTTCCTTGCTAGGCCAACCCATCTTGGCATCATTTGGGAGCTTGGCGGAGTCTATTCTCATCGCTATTTGGAGTTTTTTTGCAAGTTTTTCCTTATACATTTAAGAGAATAGTCTTCTTGATAGTTTTCAGAGGTGTAAGAGTTCTTTATAAGAAAATAGTAGTCTTGAAGGAGCTGCACAACTCACCTCTAAGGCGTGGGATCCCAAGGAGAAAGCGCCTAGTTTCTAAAGGATTTTTTCCTTCCTTTTCTTGGTGCCTGGGTCAGTCAACCTTGCTGGGATAATTTTCAGTTCGGAGAAGACAGATTTCTGCAATAAGTGGTTGCTAACTTGGAGTTCAGACCTAAAAGCCAGCTGATTGGGAGCCCTTCTTCATCTAGTTTCAGGAGAGATCTTCAGGGTATGTTAGAAATTGATATGGAAAGTAATTTTCTGATCTGGGTCTCTCTTATTCACATCAAAATTTGTAATTCCAGATCTAAAATTAAATCTGAAAAGTATTGCTGAAGGTGGTTGTTTGCTATTTTCATTCGTATACAACTTAAGTCACAACGTTCGAGTTCAAATTCAAATTCGGCAACCATAAAATTCAGATGTTCGGCAAGGGCAAAAATTCAGAAAAAAAATTGGATTAAATTTGCCTTACATAATATTATTTATTTTTAAATATAAGTAATATATCCACTAAATTATCAAAATAGTTCAACATTGCATCATATGACACTCATAATACTGTATTAAATTATAATATAGTTTAACATTGCATCATATAACATCATAAATAAAAAATCATCATACAACACTCATTTAATTATATAATGAAACCATTATTGTTTTCAAATTTGAATTAATAAACAATAATTTAATTATATTTGATTTAATTTAAAATTTTAATGTTATATTTTTCTAATATAGCAACATTTAACTAAATAATTACAACATTTTAAAATTTATATTATTGATACATTTAATATAATGCTTTAAAATTTATATTATTAAAAATTTAATATATCAGCATTCTAATACAGTTTGATTTATAAATTTTATAAGATATATTAATAAATATGAACTATAAATTATATCGAATGCTATAAAACAACCAAAACACAAATCAAATAAAAACAAATCGCAGCAGAGGTGCACGGGAAAGAATGTGCAGAGGGAAAGAACGTGACAGTAGGAGTTTCAATTGATTTGGAAATTGCAGAATTCGCCAGCCACAGACGCCTAGGTCAGACACTCACCTCTCTCAGTCCGCCACAAGGTTGAGCTACAGGAAATGGCAGAAATAAAGACGCACAGAATATTTTTATCACCCAACAATAGAGCTCAGCAACTGCTCACATTGACTCACAAACATGAATATTTTTTTTACCGCTCAAACTGAGTTGTGCAGTTAAAAGGGGCAGAGAGCTGCATTTTATTAAGAAAAATGAGTAGAAAAACCTTAAGAACTGTTTGAAACCCTTAAAAACACTTCTTAATTTTTTTACTTTGATGAAAAAAATGGCGTGTTATACAGTACGAATAACTGGCCGAACTTAAACGAATTCTAAATTAATATTTGAAATTCGGCAAAATTTAAATTTCATCCATGGAATTCACTGAATAGTAATACTATGACTTAATATACAACATTTATAGCTGATAGACCTTTCTGGTATTTGTCAAATCAATTTGTGTAATTGTTTTTTTTAGTGTTTTTGTTACAAGTTCATCTACAAAATGGAACAGAAAAGGAAAAAAACAATACAATTGTGTTTTACAGTGTTCCAGATTAGGGTGCGATACTGCAATGTGATTATTCATATGCAAGCAGAAGGAGCAGTATGTGAAAATTGCACAAATAAAAAGCGTGTTTACTGACTCTAAAAAATGACTATTTAGAATGTACCTGCACTCGGTTTACACAGATGTGATGGTGTGCACTCAGAATGTTGTGGACATGGTGTGGATGTATCTCCAATTTAGATTTCCCATGGTGTCAACATCCAACTCATCAGCGCACACATCAAGTGCAAAACTAGGAAGATCAACATTGTGAAAAAGAAAATAAAAATTCAAGGAAAGACCAGTAGCAATCACTGTTTTCCCTCAAAGGCAAACGGTTAACCTAATACAGTGTGCTACCGATTCTCACACTCGATACTCCAACTACTAGAGCTGCAAGGCAATTTTTGGTGACTTCAACCACAGATTTTATTTCTGAAATGTTGAACCTTTCAATGTTTTAATGTATGCAAGGATGTGTATTATGTGTGTGTTTTTGTATGTTCTTATATGAGAGTGTGTTTGTGTGTGTGTGTATTGCATAACACACAGAAACACCCCTATGCATGAACAGCACATGCATAAGTGAATTTTGGGGATTCAGACTTGATGCTTTTGTAATGTCCCCAATTTCCATAAGCGTCTTAATTAGGTTAATTAATTAAGTGGTCCAAAAAATTAAAATAATATCATAAGGACTTATTTAATTAATTAATTTAATTATTAAATAAAGGGGCCCAAATAATTAAACAATAAAATAAATTAATAATGTTGGCCTGTTGTAAATCTCTAGAAGCTTCTTGGAGGCCTTTATAAGGAGATGGCTAGGCATTGTAAATCATCATGGATTGCATTTGACTCTTCTTTGTATTTTTGGATGCTGAAGGCTGAAGGTAGTTGTACGCAGTTTCGGAGGTGGAAGATCGTCCCTATTCTGTGATCACAGTTTCGGTGGTTCATAGTCACCCTAGTTTTCCGAGGGAAATATCACTTTTGATATTTCATCTATACTTCATTGTCAAATTTGTGAAGTCTTCTGTAGAAGACAAATTTGTAATAAACAACAATATATGATACTTGTCCGAGTTTAAAGATCTATGTGAAGTAATCTAAAGTTTATTATTTAAAATTTAATATTTCCCCTTTTTGCATGTGCGAGTTCCAGACTTGTGTTTGTGCATCAATTTATTGTTTGGTGTATCTAGTTCACACCTGCATGAATTTGGCAACTGGAGTATCAGCATGAAGGAAGGGTAAGTGAGGTTGTACGGCCTTTAGGACTTACGCGGGCTGGAAGTAGTGACTGTACGGTCACATTCTAGACTGTATGTACCCCATTTCCCCCCTTGCACGAACGTGTGGCATAATTGATTCCATAGTACGGCAGCCTTATATCCTCACCGTACAGACATCATTCATAACTGTATAGTATCTATTTATCTCATAGTCGTACGACATTCCCATTACCATATGGCACACTTCATTGACCATACGACACCCTCTATTCTATCCACCATACGACATCATCCCATGAGCATCAACCTTCTCACTCACCGTAAGGACACCACAGGAGGAGTTGTAATCTTCAGGGTCGTACAAACTTGTCAAATACAAACGCGTATGGAGGTGATTACCCACGTCAAGGACAATTTTGGAGGTGACGGTAGCAGTTTGTGGCCGTACAAGAGTTGGGGACATTACAGTGGTATCAAAGTTGGTGATCTTGCCAACCTGTTGGGTAATTGAGATCGAATCATGGCACCAAGTGATGGATTGAAAGATGCATTGAGGGAGTTAAGAAGTCAACAGAAGCTCTGCGAGACCTTCGCAAGAAGGTACCACCGGATGGAGGAGAAGCTCAACTACTTGACAGAAGCAAGGACGAAAGGAGATTTATGGCGTTTCAACACAAGGCCGACTATGCTGACCTTCCTTCCAAGGATCGAGGAACAGGAAATTGATAGGACCACTTTGGTTGAGTCACTAAAGCAAATCAAGCTTGATTGGATTGATGGTGGATGGCAAACGGTCATATCTCTCGAAGACTATATAGAATTACGAATGAAGTTTCATCCTCTGAGATTAATATATATTCTACAACAATAATCTGAAGCAAGAGATTAACAAGTGGCTACACAACACCTTAAATCCTAAAGAGGATAAGGACATGCTCATAGACAAGCAAGAGACAATAATTATCCCTTCAAGTGGAGAACACCTAAACCTTGAAGATAGTTGCAAGGGTGAAGAAGATGATTGCACAAATTTCGTCGATCCAATGATGAAGATGCAAGGTCTATCAGTGACCCCCCAAAGGAGAAGGCTCTACTGGTGGTTGTTTAGCCTCCTAGTGATGCGTACTTGACCGATGATCATTTGTAGGAGCAATCTCTAAAATTGGTTGATTACGGAGTTTACCCTTTGGTTGGGCAAGAGGCGTGCATAATTGTAATCTCTTCATGTAAAGAGCTTCCTCATGGAATCAACAAGTTGTACCATGGGCATGATAGCATGAGGGCATTGGATCTGAGCATCAATGTTATTCGGTGGGATCCTAACGACTCCGAGCATGATAATGTTTATATCAGAGTGGCGCAGCGGAAGCCTACATCTAGGCGCATTAAGGAGGTGGTGTTCGTGATCACGGTGCAGCATGGAGATTTTTGGTGTTATGGCCTTCAACACCCACACTTGGTTTGGGATCCTGGAGCTTCGTCGGCAAACTATTTGATGTCGGATTGCTTAAGGGCAAGCAATCTTTGGGCGGCGAGGATTTGTAATGTCCCCAATTTTCATAAGCGTCTTAATTAGGTTAATTAATTAAGTCGTCCAAAAAGTTAAAATAGTATAATAAGGACTTATTTAATTAATATCTTAAGGACTTATTTAATTAATTAATTTAATTATTAAATAAAGGGGCCCAAATAATAAAATAATAAAATAAATTAATAATGTCGGCCTATTGTAAATCTCTAGATGCTTCTTGGAGGCCTTTATAAGGAGATGGTTGGGCATTGTGAATCATCATGGATTGTATTTGACTTTTATTTGTATTTCTGAAGGCTGAAGGTTGAAGGTAGTTGTACACAATTTCGGAGGTGGAAGATCCTCCCTATTCTGTGATCGCAATTTTGGTGGTTGATAGCCACCCTAGTCTGCTGAGGAAAATATCGATATTTCATCTGTACTTCATTGTCAAATTTGTGAAGTCTTCTGTAGAAGACAAATTTGTCATAAACAGCGATATATGATACTTGTCTGAGTTTGAAGATCTATGCAAAGTATTCTGAAGTCTATAATCTGTAGTAGCATCATTATTAATATAATTTCCCCTTTTTGCATGTGCAAGTCCCGACTTGTGTTTGTGCATCAATTTATTGTTTGGTTTATCTAGTTTGCACCTATGTGAATTCAACGACTAGAGTATCAACATGAAGGAAGGGTAAGTGAGGTCGTACAGCCTTTAGGACTTACACGGGCTGGAAGTAGTGACCGTATGGTCACATTCCAGACTCTACGTACCCCATTTTCCCCCTTTCACAGACATGTGGCATAATTGATTCCATAGTATGACAACCTTATATCCTCACCGTACGGACATCATTCATAACCGTATAGTATCTATTTATGTCATAGCCGTACGACATTCCCATTATTGTACGGCACACTTCGTTGATTATATGACACCCTCTATTCTATCCACCGTACCACATCATCTTGTGAGCATCAACCTTGTCACTCACTGTACGGACACCACGGGAGGAGTTATCTTCAAGGTCGTATGCACTTGTCAAATACAGACGTGTACAAAGGTGATTACCCATGTCGAGGACAATTTTGGAGGTGATGGTAGCAGTTTGTGGCCGTACAGGAGTTGGGGACATTACAGCTTTCAACTTGCACTCCTCCATATCCCAACCCTGATAAACTTGTATTGCAAAATAGGATTTGTATTTTATATTTATACAAGTCCAAAGGTGGGAAAACCAAACTGGGTCTTGGGGACTTGTTTCTCAAGTAACCAACAAGTCTATCCAGACTGGCCAATGCTAACAAGTACTGATATGAAGGCTCAGTCAACAGTGTAAAAAAAAAGATTAAAAGAAAACCTAAAAAAACATCAAACCGAATCACTTAATTCTACACTCTAAAAGCACACTCGTTCCATTAGCAAGCACAAGGAAAAAAAGAACAAGCATTGGAGCTAAAATTACATTCCATTGAAGAAAAAACAAAAGCAAGTTGAGCAAGAATTAGTGATTGATTTTAAATTGGGCAAGTTTGCAGCAGCCCTCAATGCATCTAAAGGATCCTATTGAGCATTTAAGAGTCTATAGTTGATTTGGAGCAGCCCACCATCAATCTCAAGTTTAAAAATGTAATTTTCTATTTTGAATGATTTTTGCTCTCTTTTTTTCCAATTTCATATGTCTTCCAAATTTGTATTGTCTTTTTTAAAAGATTCATAAAAAAAGAAAAGAAACCCTAGCAATCATTTTTTTATGAGCAAACCCTATTATTTTTTATTTTACTTTTTATATTTTATGATTGCACTCGCTAATTGATTTTAATTTTTTCTGGTTTATCATCTTAAGTTAACTAAATCATAAATATTTATTTATTTATTTTTATCGCAACATATTATATTTTTGTAAATTGTTCTAATGTTCACCCAATCAAAAGAGAACCTTGTTGAAAAAATGTCATCCTGAGGCAAAATAAGAGGAGATAACTTGTGTACATTACAAAACCAAAATGCTTGGAGGAGCATTAACTAATTGGAATATAAACTTGCACGAATACCATGATAAGATGCTAAAGTGTACCCAAATGCACCTCTTGAAGTTATATGTGGAGTGCAAAGTCAATTAATGGCCTTTATGAAACAAAAAAAAAAAAAATTTAAAAAGGCAAGAAACTAAAAGGTAGCGAAGATGTTTTTCCTTCAGTTCATTAACTTCCTAGATCTTTGAGTGGTAGAGGTAGTGCTAGTGTTGGACCTAGAGTTTGAGGATATAAATTAGATTAATATATCATGTCATGTACTATTCCAAGTTCCCAACCATCCCTTGAGAGCATGGATTGGAAGGACAAACATGATGTGACAAGGAGTACATTTGGAGACTTTTAGCCTTATTGTATCAGTTCATTCACATCACCAAATAAATTAATTATTGCTTTTAGTTTAAAGTATATATTATTTGATTTCTTTGTCTCTTGAATTTTTGAATTTAGAGGATTGTCTTCGTAGGATTGAAATTTTAAACTCTGAATTTTGTAATGCTTAATTTGTTTATTTTTGTTTGTTTTAAGTCTCCTTATTGGCAACATATGATAGATGACATTAATGTTCATAGGGTGAGGTTCAAATCCCCTAATGATGAGGAGCTGAAAGGCTTCACTTTGACCCAAAAGGTGGTTGATATGAATGGCACAATTAAAGAACAATGTGAAACATGAAAGAAGGGTTGCATCATCACGACCAATAGCTGGATAGATGGAAGAGATTGAACATTATTAAATTTCATTGTTCCGTCCTCATGTGCTTGTACTTCCTTAAACCCATTGATTTTCTGATTTAAGATCTTCAATTTTTACTTTACTGAACAACACTAGCATTTAAAATTTCATTGTTCCTTTCTCAAGTGACATAGCTTTCCTAAAATCTATAAATGCTTCAAGAATACTAAAAATGTTGAAATCCTTTGTGAAGTTTTGGTGAGGGTCCTGGCCAATGTGTGTGAGCAAAATGTTACAAAAATAGCTACAAATAATGCAGCAAATCATGTTGTTCCACATAGATTTCTCATGGATAAGGACCCATCCTTATTCTAGACTCCTAGTGTTGCTCATTATCATGACCTCGTATTAGAGGATCTTGGCAAAATCCTGTAGATCAAATCACATGTAGAGCAAGTTAAAAATATTTGCATGTACATGTACAACCATACTTGGGCCCTCAACCTAATAAGAAAATATACAAACAAAGAGTTGGCTCATCCTGGAATAACCAGCTTTGCAACATACTTTATCACCTTGCAATTTGTTCTTCAATCAAAGGCTACTTTGACACACATATTTATTAGTGAGGAGTGGTCTACATCATCATATGCTAAGATCAATGCAAGGGTTGACATAGTTGATTGAATCTTTTAACATGAAAATAATATGAATGTGAATGTTAGTAATGTTCATTTTGAATTCACAGAGATCCAATGTAGTGTGATGCCTAGTATAAATGTATTAATAGTAAATCCTTGTGATCATCTTGTGACTTCAATAATACTTTAACAAATGGATTTATGTGTCTGTCTGCCAAGTACCAAACTAATCAAAGCTTTCATGACAAGTTCTCTTTCCTGCTTAGTAAGGGTTTCAATGCAACTGAGACATTAATCTACTTCAACAAATTATAATTTAATATTAAAGTAAATCTGCATCTCTCTTAGGTGCCTCATATTGAAGAATCTACTCATTGAAAATTCTATTAGTTTCTATTAAGACCAGGGTGATGTTAGAAATCTTCCATTCTGGTGAATTAAGGTTTTGACAGCAAATACAAGGTGAATTGGTCCACGGGCATGTTAGTGACAGTAAATTGGGAATCCTGACAGTAAGAAGGTCCAATTTACTTGCAGATTCTTTGGGACCTTAGGGACGCCCCAGAAAGCCTAGAAAAATCTTAAGTGTGGAGAGGAGGACCTCAATTGCTAATATCCTAGATCTCTCTGTTCTCCAAAATAATCAATGCAAATGTGAAGAAGCCAAGTCCTCCAGGTCATCCATTTCGAAAAATGCAAGGATATGTAGCTGGGAATCAACAGACATTTTTTCAAAACTAACCCAATATGTCTTATTGCTACAAAAGGAAATTCAAAAATTACACTTGTAGCCTAAATTTTTCTCAACATTATCTATAATGACATTTTAATTTTGATCAAGCATCAACCCTTAGAATACAATAATTTAATATTCCGAAGAAAAACAATTTGAGCAGTCCCCTGTACCAAGTTGTTCCTTCACACATTCTGAAAACAGCTTGAAGAAAAGACCTTGTTCATTAGTTAAAAATCAGTTGTGACCCTCACAATGTCCTACATGAATCCCAAATGCAATGTTTCTGCTACTTGGCAGCATACACTGAATATGCATTCTCTGCTCAAACTTTACAGTAAATTTCAATTTTTCATAATTATAATTCTAAGACTAAAAAATTTTGTTTAGTTAACATGAGCAGTGAATTTCAACATCACTTCTAGAAGGCTCGCAAATCAGAGATATAAACCAACCATTTGCTTTCAGATGGGAGCTGTTGTCAACAGAGACCATTTTCTGAGGCTGAAGAGGCCCAAGTCGATGTGTCCAGCGATTGAAAGAGCACCGAATCCATACTTCAGCTTTACCATTCAAAACAGTATTTGATGGATTGTAGAAGACTGTAACAGAGTTCCCAGCTTGAACTTCCATAGGTTCTGTGTAGAATATGTGCTTTTGAGACTCCAGAAACCGTTTTTTTGTTTTCTGCTTCATTTCAGCTTTTAATTGTCGCATTTTCTCAGCCTGCAGTTTGAACTCATTTTAGGTCAAAATGTAGATTTATGAAACAAAGGTAAAATGTGTGATCAATACGTTATCTTCAAATCAAATAAGAATGACATTAGAGCTCCCAACGCCTTCATTACCGTGTGAATATTGATATAAAACAGTAGAAAATTTAAAAGCATTACCTAACTACATTTCCTGGCATATGATTCATAAATGCTATGTTATCAGTTGAAGCATTATTTTTTTAAATTTAAGGATTAACCTTTCTACGAGCTGCATCCTCAATTTTTTTTCTCTCCTGCTGAAGCTTCAAAAAAAGGAAGTTCTCTTCTTCGGCCCAAAAGAGTTCTTCTGGGAAAGATTTTGGTACAATGGCATGAAAATCTTGATAATTATTATTGTCATACACCTTAGCATTTCCTGGAGGTCCGTCAGCAAAGACCCAATTAAGAATAAATGCTCGATTTGGGACCTCCACTGCATATTTCCAAAATAAACAGTTAGTTTGCATAAAGAGTTCATTTTTGTTTTTCACGATAAACTCTATTTACATATAATTTTATGTCCTAGTTTTCCAAAAACGTAATAGATATTTACAAAAAATGTATGGATCTTGTTTCAAAAAAAAGGACACTTCGGATGCTAGATAGAAATATATATTTTCCACTATACAAGCAGTTCCTTGGTTGCGAATTTTTACAGTAATGTCCTACCAAAGAACATTATTTATAATTTAAATGCGCGTTTCAAAAGAAAAGAAATCCGTGACTAAGAATTAGATGACAGCACAAAGAAAACACACTAAAGTCTTTTTGACAACCTAGTCCATTTGTTCCTATTTTAACCTAGCACCTGCTAATTAAGAGATTAGCATTTTTTAACTATTATTATTGGTCGATTTAAATATTTTCCTTTAGTTTTCATGTAATTAGGTATTCAATCCTTTTTCAAAATATTTTAATTTTTCCATTCCACAAAATTAAACCTTATGGACTCTTGATTGTTAAAATATAGCTACGATTGGATATGGTAATATATATATATATATACATATATATTAAGATCATTTGATTATTGTATATGTTACAATGCAGTTAATATTAACAATCGGTTATGAAGGGTCATGACCCTACGTAGCATAAGCCATGTATGGTCATGGCTCTTCAAGACATGACTATTCTAAGGATATAAATGCATATCGATGGCTGGTGAAAAGATCAATCACAATGGTAATCTCTTTCAGTACAGCACTCATATATTCTCCATAGGACAATCTTGATTTTACAACATTGATGATAAGGATTATTTGTTCCAGATAAAATAATGTAGGGGTTTCTCCAAAGTTCTCAAGCCTTGTCTCTAGGGTTTCAAACAAGTACTAATTTAAAGTCCTCTTCTCTAAGTCGATTAACCGATATGCAGTTGCGCATGTGTGGATGGGTAGACTTTCAATGTGGTTGGCCTACTTCTCTCACCGCGTACCATCCTCGTACTTATACTAAGGAATGGTACCACTTATGCACAATTGTATCCTCCCTTAGCATGTACAAATAGGAGTTCTTGAGTGTCATGCATGCCAGCAGCATGCATTACATGCATTATGCCTTCAAAATAAGGTTTTCTCGCATTTAATTTTTGGGCATTACATGCTGTCACATGGAAACATAAATCAAGATGCCCTACAAGGTGGCAAGATCTTCTACTTTAATACCATTATAATAACACTAACAGTTATTTTAAGCCAATAAATTTAGGTTTCAATTATTTTTAATCCAATTTGATAAGTCCAAGAAATTTCCTTACCAAATGCCTACATAGTAACCTTGGACATTAAACTTAACAAAATAAAGTGTAATCTTTATAGAACAGTTAGGCCAGCAATAAAATATGGACATTATATTCAAATACACGACAATGATAACATGAAACAATAGCTGCAGCCACAGAAAGCACGGCAATCACAATGAGTACAATTGCAACTGCAACAAACAAAACTAAAAAAGACACTACAAAAGCTTACAAGAGTCTGCCACTCATATTGACATGTTGCAAATCAGGTTCATAATTTGGAATCCTCTCTCCACCTCCAACTGAAGTCTTCCTACCAAGTAAAAAAGGGTTTCATCCATGTCCCTAGGAAACCAAAGGTTTCCATCCTCTAGTCTTTACAAATCCAAGGATTTTCATCCTTAAATCTGGAAACTCTGAACAACAAATGATCTGAGCAGTATTTTTTCAAGTTCCAATGTATACAAAGAATGTATCTTCCCAGGAACACATCCAACCTTTAATATAATGAAGACCCATGGTCAAAATGAGTTCCCTCCCTGACAATGGCTGAGATTTGAAATTACCAAGGGGCTAAAGTTGCAAACACCACAATCTATGTTCCACGGAGTTTCGGGGATGGGGATGGTTTACAGGACAAGGACATGTTTCCGGTACAAGTATGGTTTAGGGCCAATTTTGGGGGGACGGTAGGGGATGGCTATTAACAAATAGGGAATATAGAGAAATTTCAAATATGCATATCATAACATTGATAAAACATTCATCATAGACATTTTAGAAGCTTAATGCATAGCATTAGACTTGAATTGAGATTTCACATTTGAATCGATAAGCAAAATAACAAAATTAAAATGCTTTCATTGTCAATATATGGCATACATATAGAAAAAATGCCCAAAGGCTCCAAATTTCAACCTTGAAATGACATAAAATATTAAAATGTAAATAGTATAACAGTATAACTAAACTACTAAACAAAAAACATAGAAATTCGCAATAATATATAATTGTCCATAATCAGAACATTGTAGGTCTAAGAGTCTAAATCAAGTAGATTTGACGCCCTAACCTCCTCTTTCAACTATTGTTCACTCCTTGACCAGTTGCTCTTCTCTTGCTGCTCTTCTCTTTTGCGAATGTGAAAATGATTTGTTTTTCCTCTTTTTGGTTATTTTATGCTTAGATTAGGCTTTGCTATTGTTAAATGTGGTTTGGGTGTTCTTGTGGGCTGGCCAGCCTTTTTTTCAAATTTAAAAATGCCTTATATTTTTTCACTGGCAGTCCAAAAATGGCTTGAGCCATAGGGGACGACTAGAAGTTCCCAGGACGGGTAGGGAACTTCTAGTTGTACACTTGTACCCTGCTACTCTCAAAGTGGCATTTCAGGGATGCTACCCAATCTGGCAAAAATGGGACACCTTTGGGGACAGCAAAGTCCTGTCCCCATATCGTCCCCAAGACGGGTGCGGGTGGAATTTTTACAAGTGACGCGTCCCCGTTGAGCATAGACCACAATAAATGAAGCAGCATTGCCTTCCACCATCAATGGCACAAGTGAAATGGTTATTGCTTGATCGATTAATGAAAACGAAGTTGTACTGTACGATCCCTTGCCTATTTGCACCAATAAATTGCTCTATCTTCAAAAGACATTTAGTCAAACAGTTTGCCTCCTTGATAATGGAAATGGTTACAGTTGCATTGAAATGTCAACATAATACAATTTAGCTCATATTCAAAGTGTTACCAACATTTGAGGTTAAAATCAGAAATCGCTTTCATAGCTAAATCACATGGAGCTAATATCTCAATAAAAAGAAAGCCAGTTAATCAATTCTGATTGCTACAGTTTCCTTCAAAAAACCAATATTTGAATGCTCATGTGACAAAATTTTGACCTGTGTATTTGAAATGCATTGGCAATGGTTTGCAGACATTGTTTGTTTTGATCTTCATTCATACTCAATCTTCCTCCGCAGTTGGTTGAATCCTCCCATTGCAAAACAACTTATTTAACTCAATGCAGTTTGGAGCCTGATAACAATCTTCAAATTTACCAAAGTGATTCCCAAGCATCCACTTTGCAAACAACAAAGACCTCGAGATTGATGTCTATTAGCCCATTGATCCTACAATGCTTCTCAGCTTCTATATGCTCTGTAATTGGGTGCGATAGAGTCACATCATGTTGTTGTATGAACCATTGTTGCCAGGGCAATGATACATTCACCTGATAATATTTGTGTGTGAGTGGCTGAAAATGTATAAGTTTGTTCCTGTGCTCTTTGAATTTTCCAAAAAGTATGAAGTCCCCGTAAAAGAATATATAGACTTTAGCTCTCACATCAGCACATAGTGGAGTCAAAAAATATGATTCAAAGGCCATGACAAAAACTTATGTTGAAGAACCATAGAAATTTAGACCTCAAGGAATCGCTGGCAAGAAACCTCAGTCTACCACGCACAGGCAACCAATTATAGTTCAAATGAGTCCTTCATTAGGCAAGATATTTTAACGAATATCACTAATAGATTATAGTTGCAATAAAATATTTACATACCACTTTTGTTTTCTCCTTTATGGCACTTTTGCAAGGCTGCGACAATGTCTTTATTTATAATTTCTGCCTCAACCAATAATAAAACTTTGTCCCCTATGATAATCACAAGTTATATTCCTTTCATAGAAATTGAAGATTATTAAATGACGGCTCAAATAGGAACCAGGACCCAAAATATTTTGCCAAGTAATACTCAGAAAATATAAAATAATTCCACGACTTTCTACAGATACCCATTAATCATATAAACCTCAGTCTTCAATTTATAAGACAAAAGCATATATTTAAATATCCAACCGATATTATTCAGAGTAAATTAACTATATTTTCCCAAACCTGATTAAAAATACTCAGAACTGCAAAATACCTTTTCTTTTTCTATAAATTTGTCCTCTAATGAAGACTTCACATGTTTGGCACAAGTGTGAATTTCGTCACGAATCTACTCCAAAGAAGAACCAAGTTTCCGTCCATCTCTTTGATCAATTCCTCAAGGTTTTCGTCTCCAGAAATCCAGCTAATGCAAATGCATCAGACCAATTCTTCAAATCAAAATAATATCTGAACATCTTCTGAATAAACCTCTCCTTGTACTTCTATAGCATTCTCTAGAAAACTCTTGGCTTTCCCACTACTTGATCTTTGGTATTCTTTTTCACTTTTTAAATAATAAAGTGACTTTTCTTTATTAAATAATTCTCTATTGACATAGAGTCACTTTGACTGCTTAATTAAATAATTAAATTTAGTCATCATTAAATTTGATATAATTTGACAACTTAAAATTTAATTATTTAATTGATTTCCGATGTCCCAAAAAAGGGACATTACAGTCCTCCCTCCTTAGAGATTGCTTGTCCTCAAGCAATCATGAATTTAAACAGCAATACCAGGATCCCAAATAAATTTGCAAATAACTCCATTGCACAATCTAGAACAACTGAACTCAAAACCTGAAGTCACCAAAAATTGCCTTGCAGCTCGAGTAGTTGAAGTATCGAGTGTGAGAATCGGTAGCACATTGTATTAGGCTAACCATTTGCCTTTGAGGGAAAACAGTGATTGCTACTGGTCTTTCCTTGAATTTTTATTTTCTTTTTCACAATGTTGATCTTCCTAGTTTTACACTTGATGTGTGCGCTGATGAGTTGGATGTTGACACCATGGGAAATCTAAATTGGAGATACATCCACACTATGTCCACAACATTCTAAGTGCACACCATCACATCCGTGTAAACCAAGTGCAGGTAAATTCTAAATAGTCATTTTTTAAAGTCAGTAAACACGCTTTTTATTTGTGCAATTTTCACATACTGCTCCTTCTGCTTGCATATGAATAATCACATTGCAGTGTCCCACCCTAATCTGGAACACTGTAAAACACAATTGTATTGTTTTTTTCCTTTTCTATTCCATTTTGTAGATGAACTTGTAACAAAAACACTAAAAAGAACAATTATTGGTGGCACTATTCTTGGTAAAATATGGGGTGGCTGAGGACACCCATAGACCCAGATTATGGTAACATTATCAAAATAAAAGAAGTCCCCCCAATTGTGCATGAAAGGGCAATTATCTAGAAACTACATGGGTTTGAGGAATCTTCTCACTCCCCCTATTAATCTCTCAATCGGGGTACCTAGCATGGTATACAAAGGTTGCACTATCCAATTTTGAAAACAACCAAAATTTGACAGGCAGGAGGAACTATCCCAAACCTGTGTCCATCTTTGCACAAGTTGTAAGCAATCAAATTCATACCTGAAGAGTTCGAGCTCATCATCCATATCCTTGAAGTTGTAGAAGAGGATTAGGTGCATCAACAAAGAGTAATGCTCGAACCTAATCTCTGAGGGTTGCTCAGCAATAGCAATTTTCTTCAAACCCTCGTGAAGCTCATTGACTATCCACCCGACATAGTCGTAGTCCTTGTTGACATGTGAACTTTGAATGTCCATAGACATTTGGAGTAGGTCTACAGTGACTGTCCTATCAGCTTCAATCCCCAAGACCTTGCAATAACCGTATACAATGCACTAGAAGAAATGGTGAAACTTGGTCAGGTCGTAGGGTGGCATCAGTTCTTCTGGTATGATTACCCTTTTACCATCAGCCCTTGGGATGAACTTTGGCATGACATTCTTCTTTATGAATTTATGGAACTTTTCAAAGTATTCCTTATCCTTATCAAGCTCAATCTCAGTGCACATTGCACGATTAATGTTGAATGCTTCCACAATGTTGGCTCGATCAATCCTTACCAATTCAGACATGTCCTTCTTCCTTATTACTCCTGTGACAGCATCATATTTTCTGGCAAATTCCCTCAGCAAGTCCACGTCCATGTACACATTCGGGCATATCAACTTTCCTAAACCTAGCTCCCGTGGATTTGAAATAGGGACCTCCTTAACTCTATTTTCCTAGAAGAAGTGGAAAAGAGAGGCTCCAATCATGCCAGGAGTGTCTACATTTTTACACTGGCCCCATGCATCATGCCACTAAAATTCATTAGCAACGTTTTTATTTGAGCACCTAGGGATCATCTTGATGAACTCATCCAAGAGTCTACTACCCTTCTCCTTCCTGGTAAGCGATCTAGCAGTTGATTGTCTCATCCTCCAATCGTTTCTAAAACCTGCAACTCAGAAAAACTTCAACAATTGCTTGAATACTAGCTCTGCAATCAAATCTCGGCATACACGAAATCTGAAAAAGCTCAAAGGGCAAGGTACTTGGTAATAGACAACACACATTCTTTTATAGCTTCTCGAGCCGTTTTCATGCCGCCATCTCAACGAACTATCATCATCATCATGCAATCTTCGTAACGATCTTTGCTTCATAAATTCTTACCAAGTTGATATACTATAATAACTTTTGCTTTTCTGTCACAGTTTCGAACCATAACCGTGCATTTCAAGGGATAGCTCCAGGTGTCAATCAATGATTCGCTGAAACAATTCACTTTTCTTCACTTTATGCAGATATCTCGCCAAATCACTAACACTTTTTAACAAACTTGATAGACCGCAGCGAGTTGGTGATTTAAGCCTCAAAACATATACTTGCCAGATCGCAAACACTTCATAGTTCATACTAACTGCCAAAGACCTCTGCGATCTAGCGACCAAAAGGAAATGAACTAACCTCTAACCTTCTTCGCCAACTCACTAAATTTTTTTATTACCGCCTAGACTTCCCACGAGTTGGCAACTAAACCATTTTCTCTAGCACTTTTCTTCAGTCGCAAGCTCGCTGAATTTTCCTCTAACCGCCCAATGACTTTGCGAGCTGGCGATCAAAGCATTCATCCTCTCATAAATAGCTGCCACACATCACTCAGGCGTGATCCCGCGATGAATAACCTTCTTGCATCTTTCCATTAAGGCATTACGCCTACCGTCAAATTAACTTTGATCTAACAAATCTTTAACTTTAGCTTTACCTCCAACTAGGGTCCACCATCTGCTATGTGGCATTTACTCGTCAACTCGCCAGGAGACCAAAGAATATTCCTTGATGCTTCGCAAGTTAACGACCACCATTGATTTAATCCTTTCATTCTGCTGTAACAAGGACACTTGGCACAACCTCATTAACTCGCAAAGAAAACACTTAAGTTATCAAAAGAAACTGCGAGTTAGCGATTGACATAAAAAACTTCATACTCGCTAGGTCGCCAAGGATTTCACTAACCGTCAAAAAGGTCTGCGAGCTGGCGATTAAAGGAAAAACATAAACTGTCGCTGGGTCGGTGCGGTCAACACCTAAACTTCTAACCCGCCCGTGAGCTAGCGATAAAAGAGATCACCAATTCGCCGCAATTAACTTTGACATTATAAAAGAGACTGCAAGCTTGCGACTGACAATTTATAGGGCTAGCGAGTTAGCAACTAAGTGGAAAAGGTAAAGTTCAATTAATCTTATACTTAGCCACTTTTCAAAAGACATGTGCTCAGGACTTAAAGGCGGGAAGGACTTTAAATGCAAATAGATACCTTCAAGGCAAAAATTTCAAAAACCAGAAACCAGGGCATGACATGAAAACTTTGGAAGAACAGGTTCATCTGATGAATTGTATCTTCAATATTTGTCTAACATGATTGCAAAATCTCAACAAGGAGTTATCTTGCTTAACATCCTTTTGGGTAAAGTTATATCTCTAACGATATTATGTTCCTTGTTTGATTGAATTGGTGATTGTAGGGCAAATTATAGGGTAATTCAAAAAGGTTGACATTACAAGGGATGTAGATCCAAAAGAGCCAACACAAATTGATGAAATGCTAGACAGATATGGCTGGATGATATTAGTTTGGAGGAGCTTAACCATGTAGACTCCAACAAATCTAGTGATAAGGAGTTTAGGGATGATTAGAGGCCTCACTTCACTCCATTTTGTTATTTTGAACATTTGTAATCATTGGTGTACTCATTGTAATCATCATTACGAAATCTTGAATATAACATAAATTTTGAATTCAACATTTTCATTGTTCAAACTTAAATTGTTAATGTTCATTTGAAACTTCAAAGTTTAGTAGTTTCTAAATTTTACTAGTTTGAAAAAGTTTCATTTGGAATTCTTATACATCTTTGTATAACTATTTTTTCAAACACTATGTATTTCAACACCAAATTAGGCCTTTGGTCCCCTCGTCCCCTAGTCAAGGAACTTTCAGGAACTATGGTTGGAACAACAATATTCCTCTTTGACTACAACTTCTTATATGTTGCAAGGTTCAATGGTTTTAGTTGAAAATTAATAAAAGAAGAGGAATCCTTGCAAGTAAAGTAGGTGTTTGTTCCTAAGGCTCTAATCGTGGTCTTCAAAAAATTCTAAATTCCAAGCCTTCACGATGTGTTGATGTGCTCCTTTAGAAAAGTCCCCTATTGTCCTCCTGTGAGGGGAATTAGAAATCCATTGCTACTCCTATTGTAATTCACAAGGGTGGAGATGATTCAACAATAATTCAATATACATTCTAACACCAATTAGCTCTTACTTTGGGGTAGAATAGCTTTCCTACACTATTATTCACTTACGGTAGCTTACTAGGCTACGCTAGCAACGTCAACAAGAAACTAAAAATTGGTTGGACCTTTATGAAATTCCAGTTTGTTTGTTAGAGCACAAAGCAATCTGCAAAAACAAGTTCACATAAACTTATTAGAAAAAAAAGCATGTTCCACTGAGTTTCTAGGACAAGTACAACAACGGATAACAGCCAATGTATGTATAGTTTATCAAATTCAAGATACCTAACCAAGGGTGATCAAAGCTAAACTTGAAAAGGGAAGGGCAAGATACGGATCAAGAAAGTCTAGCTTATGTGTGAGCAGTTGGAGGTAATTGAAGCTCTAAACCAATTGTAACAGATCAGTCCTTTTGTGTTCATGTGCATTCTAATTGGGTTTTTCCTTCTTTTCTGCTGGTGGTTGTGATATATATATATATATATATATATATATATCAAAGCTAAGCTTAAAAAGGAAGGACACGATATGCATCAAAGAAGTCTAGTTTATGCGCAAGGAGTTGGTGGTGGTTGAAGCTCTACGCCAACTGTAATGGACCAGTCCTTTTGTGTTCATGTGCATTCTAATGGGTTTTTCCTTCTTTTCTGCTGGTGGTTGTTTTTCTGTTCTCTTGTTTATTGTTCTAATGTCGAGTTCTAAAACCCATTTGTGGTTGGTTTGTGTTGCAGCCTTGCTGTAAAATTGCTGTATTTGCGTACAAGGTTTATGGTCCCTTCAAAACCAATTTACTTTAATCAAAAACATATTCATCGATTCAAGTGTAGTATCATTAAAAAAAAGATATTTCTGATTTCAATGTTCAATGTTTTAATTATGACAAAAGGTCAAATGGCTACAATAATAAATGATTAAATGACAAAATGCACAAAAGGCATCGTAATAAGATTATAAATATAAAAACATTAGTCGTCAGAAAAGCTATGCCTCATTTAGGCTATCAATATCAAATAGGCCCTCTGATTCTCAATCTGCGAAGTCCCTAATTTCAAATTACTTGCATTCTTCATGAACAAGCAAATATTATGACAAGGGGGTTGGCAGACCTTGTCTCTTGTACATAAGCTATATAATATATTTAGAAATAAGTGAACCATAGCAAGGTTCCTGATTATATGATGATTGATGCATTTGGTCCATCATCAAGACATCAATACTCCATGCAGCCAGTATTGTTATGACACTATCTAAAGGTGATCAATCATTTGATCACTCTTAAACGGTACCACAACCGTGCTGACTTCATGAAGGACCGGAGGCATGATGGTAGGCTAGGCCCACCTATCATCATGTAAGCAGCATTCATGATTGCATAAGAAATTATAAAATTGCATTCATATTCCATTCCTTTCACATGTTTCATGCCAGCCATACATTCCCATACTGCACCATCATTGCACAAATCATATTCCAAATTGCATTAATTTTCAGCCATGAGAACAACCAGCATTACCACTGCTGTTAACGATTTCCATATTTCACGTGTATTTCATATCCACATCCATATTGGCACTTTATCTTAGCCAAACAGCTATAGAAGACATTAAATCAGATTAAGTTAATATCTGACCAACTAAATTAAGTCGATGGCTTGAATATTATAATCAATTAATTAATTCAATTATTATAATAAACTAATCAATAACATAAAGAGATATAATTTGCATAACAAACCGATTTATGCTTGAAGAGGTATGATTTGGAAAGATACATCTCATCGAAAATCAAGAAATGCAATCCATTCAATATTGCAAAATATAAGATGGAGTTCAAACTCACTCCATAGAGGATCATCGGATACTTTATTTATTACATTTTCATCCTTTATGGATTGCTCTGCTTAGAGCGCATTACCTTATGGCATCTTTGGTGCAAGATCATAAAGCCTTATTCAGAGACAGCATATCCACAGTGCATATATTTATTGTTACATCAGACACAGCCAGCATTCTTGTTGCAAGAACATAGTTACGTATCAGAGACAGCAACCATATCGCTGTAGCGATATTACTTCAGACTTTGCATACATTCAGTGTTTTATCAAAAACAGCAACATATATATATATGTGTGTGTGTGTGTGTGTGTGTGTGTGTGCACGATCATAAGAGATATTTTCCATTGTATAAAACACAACTGCATATCAAATATGGCAATTGCCATTATCAGATTTACAATCATATAACAGACATTGTCATAAATTAATTTCAGTTTCCATCAAAATACATTACAGTGAGCATCACAATAGTATATCAGACATTGTCCATTAAACACATATATATATATATCAGATTTCATCTTTATCTTCCATTACTTGCTTAATTCATATCTATTTGACATAGTAAGTAGGGAATATTTGAATAATAGTCTCAGCATTCCTAATAGTGAAAAAGGGGACATTACACAATCATTTGTATATCAAGTAGTGACTCATCCAATGAGACCCAACTAATCCTTGTTGCATCTTATCCTTGTCAACCATAGTAACACGACTCACCCAAACGAGCCAAGACTCAACAAGTCCAAACAAGCCAAGATGGCCAAGTCTTTCCAAACTCACCAAGTCTTGGCCTAAGACTTGGCCATTTTAGTTTATTTATAAAAAATAACTCACAAAATTTCAATGCTTTTTTGGTTTATGACATGCCCATCTAGGATTTTTAAAAAGCAATATGAAAATGGTGTGCGCTGCCCCAAACCCCCACGAGGGGCATTGCCTCTCAGCCCCGCTAGCCGCTAGGGGTGTCACCCCTAGACCCCCGCGAGGGGTGCTACTCTCAACCTTGTTTCGGTGATGCCCCCAAACCCTCATCAAACTATAAGTCTAAGCAAGTAATAGCCCAATGGTGAATCATGATCATAGAAATTCTATCGAGGCTTTAATAATGTTTGCGATTGAAATAAAATCAGACAACGTCAAATTCGTTAATTTAGGCTATTTCAAAAAGAAGATATTCATTCATCGTGAGCTTCCCTTATCGTGAGCTGATACACATCTAGAATCATTGGTTTACAACTTTGATATGCCATATAGCTCCTTAAATGTTTCTCATCAGCTTCTATCAAGGAATGAGAGCAAGTGTGAACTGAGGGACTATGAAGATTAAACGATGAAGCGTTTAATGTGGGTATTCAATGGTGAAGAGTTTACAGTAAAAATGACTTCATATATTTTGTTCTTGGTTATTGCTTTTGAAGTTTAATATTACGGCAATTAAACAGTGGTGTTTGGGGGGGAGTTCCCTCTAAGAAAGATGGCCACTTGGAAGGACATCAACTCGCATAGTCTTTGATCATTGGCTCTTTGATTAAGATTTGTTGAATATTCCATGGCCTCTTTCCATTGGACGCGAATAGATTGGAATGGGAACCTTTTTCCTATTGAAATCGATGCTTCAATGATTGTTCAAGATTTCCCTGTTGAGTTGGTCTAAACCTCTCTCGGCATGGCAATTTACTTTTGGTTTAATTCTATAATAGCGTATATGGGAGACCAAATAAAAAATGATTTGATCAGTCTATTTATGTGGATGAATAATTTAATATATTAATTTGGCTTTACCTAGGAAGGCATAGGCTTAGAATATATACAGCTTGGGGTGCTTTTGTTATTATTATCATTTGTGATTGTCTAGTTGTAAGGCAATACAAAAGAGGGCTCTACTGAGACTTCTGGTTGCGTGACAATTGATTTTAATGACCACTCAAAACAAGTTCTGGGTTCTTCTGTGATGTTGCTTGAGACCGTAAGTGCCAATTTCATAGCGCGGGAGTGAGAGAGTTATTGTCTAAGGTGTGTTGAACATGTTGGGGCGAAGTCCAAGCAAGTTGTTCTGAGACTGTAATGAAGAAGGCATTGTCATGGGAATGTTTGAGAGGTCTTGGATCCTTGGCTTGACTATACTTGAGATCTTACTTGACAGGAACAGTTGGTTGTGAAGCAGAAGGAGTTGGACTCCACTGGCAAGTTTCTAGAATTGTTACTGAGACTGCCTAGTCACACTCATGATGTAGTCTTGGTGCACCTGCCTACAATTCACATGTTGAGCCTCCATTTTTTGTGACTATTGGTACAACTACACTGTTGAAGATATATTTGGAGAGGACAAGAAGAAGCGGCTCTGTAAGGCTCTTGGCGAGATAGCGGCTTGGTTCAGAAAAATTTTGGCCATTGAACCTATTAAAGGACACCTGCATTTGAATGGTTATCCTGCATGTGATCAAGATAGTGAAGTGCAATTACCCCATCAATATGATACTCAAAGATGTAGAGCGCAGCCCTTCGTATTGATTTCTGTCATGTCCCCTTTCTAAAGACATGTTCTTTCATGACGGATTTGCCTATCGACTATCGTAGGCAAATAGTTTGGAGAGAGAGTCATTGTGTGGATCATTTGATTGCTTATTGCTGACAGAGCCTACATTCGGCAGAGCCTACATCCAGTTCGAGGCCTACATGCAGTTGTAGCGGAGCCTACGTCCAAAAGTGAGCCTACATCCAGTTCGAACCTACATTCAGTCTAGTTGGGCCTACATTCGGTTATGAGACATCTTGGCCTACATTGTTATATTTTTGAGTTGAGAAATGTACTTTATTATTATAATGTTATTTTATTATAAAGTACATTATAATTAGATGTTTCTAGAAGTTTAGTAACTTCTCAAAAAAAAGAATAAATAGAGGGCTTGGGCTATCATTTCTACATGCTTGGATTTGGGATTTCTTCTACTTCTTCATTGTGAAGCAATTTGTAGCCTAGTGGTCTGCAAATATTATTCGATCTTTGGGAACGATCACTCCCCTAGATTGGCATAACTGAGGTAGTGAAATATCTACTGAAGGGTTGCAAGTTTGGAGTTGGTACTCAGCCATCTCATTGGTACTTCATTGAGAAATCGTCATAAGGGTTTGTTTGTGGTTGGAATAAGGATTGAAATTCACCCCTTGCAGTAGTGAATCGATTTGGCAAAGGATTGAAGACATTTTTGCATATTTTCAGACTTTTTATACCACGGCCTGGAATCAAAGTTTTGCTCATATCTCCTAGTTTTATTGGAGAATAATTTTATGCTTTTGGGAGGATCATCCTACATCCCTGGCGGTCCCTTTGATAGCAAATTTGGGTGTTGAAACCCCAGCAATTATTTTTGGCAGGAGCCGTACCTGTACGGCCTGGTACAGCAGTCACAGCAGGTACAAATCTGCAGAGTTTGGTTGACAATTCGGGATCAATTCAGGTCTGTTCTTCCAGCATCTTCACCCGCGTCTCAGTCAGGCAATAAGGAGCAGTTTCCAGGTGCATGTGTTGACATTGTTAGATACCAATATATATTGCATTTCAATCGTATGTAACAGTCATCAATCCCAGTCTAAATCTGCACTGTTATTGCATTTATTTTGTTACAATAATCATTCATATATCTCGGTTGTAACAGTCAGTCCTCAATCGTCAGATATATGCAAGGATATTACCACATTGTTATAGCATTGTAATCCTGAATATTGTCACAGTCAATTATAATCCGAGAACAGACATTGTATTCAGACTTTGCATTGTAATTGGGTGCATTGATAGGATTATGTTCATGTAAGAGGGTTCATATGTTTCACATCCTATTTCACATGTTGTAATCAGACTATAACAGTGCGTATATGTATTAGATGCCACAGTCTCATATATTCTGAAAGTGTAATCAGAATTTGATATATTACTTTGATACCATTGTTGCTCATTTGCATTACTTTTTTACATTGGTATTGTTATCACAATTGCATAGTTGATGCCAAAACAATATACACATTGAAACACATCATTGCAAGCAAAACATTTCAGTGCATGCCAACTGTTTGACGAATTACCACAGTTCAGATTTGGGTGTTTTAGTGATCCTACTAGTGAGGGTCATTACAATTTCGTTGAGCATTATAAATGCAAATTGCTGATATTCAAGTGAATGAATATATTGCGTCGTCCAATCGTAGCTTGCCAATGAGGCCAAAGATGTTATACTGTATGGATGACCTGAGATAACTGTAGAAAGTTGAGGCAGCATTGGCAAAGTTTGTGATGTTGGTTGACATGGCATGTGAGGCTGAGATTGCCTGCATTATTGTGATGGTTGTTGCATTACACTTTGGGGTTGTGACTATGTTGACACTAGCACCTGACCTTGCTGCCCCACATGTATCTGTGATTGCTGCCATGGTTGTGGCTAAATGTGCACTAGATTTGTCTATTCCTGATGCTTGGTTGAACGTGTCCCTGTTGATAAGTCTGCATTTGTTGTCAGAAGGTTGATATCAGATTCAACGAGAGTCTAATAATCCATTAGGGGCAACCTTGGACGAAGAGGTCAGGAGGTTGATGTAAGAACTTGAGCTTTTGTGACAAAGGGAGCAGCTAGGGAATCTGCTTCAGTTGACATCCGAGGATCTTGGTCATATTGGTTCAGAGGGAGTGGACCAAGTTGAGATGATTTCTCTAGTGATCAGGGATACTTCCATTTGGATCATAACTTCTCCAATTTTGTAATGAGATGGAAGTTGCATCAATGCAATATGATGATCAATTTCAGTTGAGATACAATAGCACTGATGATCAGACAGCAGATGTTCTCACCAAGCCTCTTGCTCGAGTGAAGCTTGTATACTTCAGAGATAAGCTTGGAGTTGTGGAGAACATAGCTCTGGCTGAGAGGGAGTCTCAGCTTCCTTGATACAATAAGTTGTATCTTCCACCCTCTGCGGGCAACGCAAGGTAGAACCACCCTCTACGAGCAATGCAAGGTGGTATTGTATTCTTCTCTGGGAGAAGATTTGAGGTGAAAGACCTCTTCCACCCGCTATGGGCAATACAAGGTGGATCCATCTTCTACGGGTATGCAAGATGGATATCATGGAAAGAGTCCATGAAGTTCTTGATCACCCTTTGAGAGTATCATGGTGATGATCACAATATAACTCTTAGAATCCTCCCTAGCTAAGAGGGAGTGTTGAATTTAGCCAGATCGGATTCTAGCATATTAAATTTTAACGTTGTTTTTGGCAATTAAAATTTAAATTATATTGTGATAATTCGATCACCTCTTGTAATTGGGCTGGGCCCCAAATAATGTAACTTATATTATACCATGTAATTGGGCTGGGCCCTAATTGAGCTTGTTGGGCACTTAAAGCAATTGTAACTTGTAATTTATAAATTTATATTTGTATTTTGGCGGCAAAATACAAAATAGAAAACCTAGGATCTCAAGGCTTGTAATTGGTATATAAACAAGGCATTGTGTTGCCTTTCATAATTAACTCAATCAAGTGAATTCCTCTACTAAGTTTGGCGATCTAATTTGCTCCTGAATAATCAGTGAAACAATCATTGAAGGTCTGCAATCATCAGTTATGAGTCTTGCTGGGCGAACCTACATTAGTATAATCTGCTCTTATGGTGATCGAAGGTTCAGATCAGTAATTGCAATCAGAAAAGTCAGTCCTTTTCTTATGCCCTAGGTGGCCGAATTTGTAATTGTACTACTGCAGATATTAATAATATATGATTTGAACTTTGTTGCTGGGTTTTTCCTCCAACAGGGAGGTTTTCCCAAGGTATCTTTGTGTTGGTGTGTGTACATCTTGCTTATATTCTAAGTCTTATTAATTCTGATCACTAAAATCAACAGAAACAAGTTTTAAATCCTTCAAAATCTATGAATTTCTTGGGTTTTACAATTTGCCGAGTCTAAGTCTGGGTCAAAAATCAGCTTGTCGAGTTTGTGTCGAGTCTAAGTCTCATAACTATGTCATCAACCAATCTCACATCTTCAAGATCAACATTCCAATATGTAGATGGAAATTATCACTACTCGTGAGTCTACTGATTAGGGTTACATAAGGGGGTAGGAAGGGCTTGTGGGTGCCTCACACTCCCTTTTAAAGGTTTTTTAATTCAAAGTATTTTTATTAAAAAATAATAAATATGTGTACTAGCAAGGGATATCTAACCACTCCTAGAACAGTCGAGGGACATCTCTAGTTATCTCAAGGATGGCCAAATGTCCCAAGGAAATTAGAGGTCCCCATGGACGTCATCCTAAGGATGTTTCCCAATTTCCCCAATAACAAAGAACACCCCCTACTATCCCATTGTCCGAAGGATTATAGACATCGATATGGAGAGGAAGATGTGTCCGCATCTTACCTTGGAAAAAAAGGGCTTTGTTTGTGACTGTATTTATATTGGATGACAAGGAATTAACACAAACCAACCATGATATGACATTATTTATCAACCAATTATTTTAGGAATATAATGGAATGATAATAAATCATTATGGAGGAGTGTGTAGGGAAAGGAATTGATGTGTGATAAAACTTCAGAATAAGATATCAATATCTGCTCAAAAGAGTGAACTTGTTTGTGGTAAACACTGACTTCCAATTATTCGAGAGGCAAAAGCACTCCAAATAATTTATGCAGTTCATAGTCCAAAACTTGATTGGTAGACATCCTTTGGAGCCATAACTTTGTGCAAATTATTGTATTTCTTACAAGGTTAGCTGAAACAGAAACATATAGTAAACAATTGTGGAAAAAATTTGCAAACCAAGTTTCTAGCTCCTTTCAATAACACAAGAAAACTTAGTCAAGAAAAGAAAAAGGAATGAGACAACTAAATATTTAATGCGTCAAAATTAAAATATGATGAGAATCTAGAAGTTAGAACTGTGAAGCCACTGTATGAGCTTGTGCGGAAGGTGGTTTTTAAAGTTTGAGAATTAACATCAAAATAGTAATCTTATAGAGTTAAACCAAAAAAAAACATTAAATATGACAGCATGCATACCCTCCACAGACCACCAGTCGCCATCTTCTGCATTATCATAGGCCAGTTTTTGAACTATGGACAATGCATCTTGCCAATTGTTGTAGCCACCATGAATCCAAATATCTGAAGACAAAGCAAGTGGACAAGATTTTCGATTATAATAAATTTTCACCCTGTCTCCTCCTCTGAAATCATCAGGCTCAATGTGCCATAAGCCACTGACAGATTTTACAGCCATCTGCAAGACTTGCCGTGTTTGTTCTCGCCTTTCAACCACTAACTTCTTTGCTTCTGCTCTATCTACTTCCACTGCAGCTTTTTGTTTCTCCAGCCTTTGTTGCTCTGTGGCCATTCTCTCCCTCTCAGCCTCCTCTGCTGAAAGTCGCTCCAGCTCCCTGCGTTTTTCTTCAAGCAGAAAGTCTTCAAAAGATTGTTTGTCCAATCCACCTTCAACTACTATTGAGAAATCTCTGTTGTCATTATTTTCATAAATTTCAACTCCATTGAAGAACACAAAATCTATTTGGTATACCTCCTTCAGTATGCTTAGTTTACAAGTCCACCAATCCCCACTGATTTCACTCTTCTGCAACTCTGTCATGAAAGAATTCCATTTCCAGTTATTGAAAGCCCCCATTATATAAACCTTTGGTTCATTGGATAGGGTTGTTATGCTTTTATTCAAGAATACTTCGATTTCTTTACCTGCCTTTGCAGGAACAGGATAAAAGAATATCTTATTGTGAACAGAAGAGTTCTCTTGTGCAAGTTTTTCCAATTCCCTTTTCCTTGCTTCAGCTTTTTCCTTCTCTATTTTCTGTTTTTCCAATATCTCGGCTTCTTTCTTCTTTATTGCAGCCGTTACATCTTGAGTCACGTGTACCTGTTGATTGGCACGAACTTCTTGTGATTTCTCTTTTTCAAATTCTCCAGTGCCTAGTTGAGATCGTCTGTTTTCAATAAGGTCACTTTCAATACCTTTTATAATTTTCTTCTTCAGATTCCTTTTCCCACCAGTTACCACCATTTGTTGAGCTCCCTGGCTTGTCTTGTCAACTTCATCTGAGTCTGTCTCACTGACGTCCTGTTTCTTTTTTCCCTTATCTTGATCTTGCAAATCTTTTGCCAGCGCTGGAGCAGAAATAGGGGACCCTGGAGAGTCCCTTGAAAAGGCATCCTTAGTCTTTGGTTGCTGTGATTTCTTACGAGATCTTCTCGTGAACTCTGCAAGGTAAGACTAATTGAAATTGTGAGCTAGAGACTTCCATTTGATTGGCAATAACAATGGATGCAAGTACATTTTTCTGCTGCTTACCATATCTTGTTATGAAAAGATTGATTCATATTAAGTATAAATTACTTGCATAATCTTGCAGTAAAGGTCTTGTCTGTGTACTTGTTTTAGTACAATTTATTACATTCAAATTAATGAACTCTTAATATTCTTGTCAGCTTTCAAACTTTACTAAAATGTGAAAGAACATGCTAACCTTTACTCGCCACAATACTTGTGGAAAGTCTATTATTCTTTGAAACATCCTGCAGAGCACCATTCTGGACCTGCCAGAAATATAGGGCGAAAATATACAATTACATGATAGAATAAGTCAAAGGAAAATTCACGGCCTATGCTACTGTTTATGGACTTTAGCGTAGATCAATTGGTACTGAGCAATGGCTTTCACAAATTAAGATAGTCTTAACTATTCTGAATTTTTATAGAGAGGGAATGCTAATATCCAAAAAACCAAATATATTAAAAAGATTCATTTTATACTTGAACAATAGTGTTTTCCCATCATTTTCTATCGGATTGGCATGACCAACCAACCTTACATTCTTAGGAAAGAACATCAACCTCAAAAAATTAAATATGGAAATATAGTCTGCAAAACCTGAATATGAACATACAAATACAGAATATGCTTTGCTAACAATTCAGGCATGCTCCAACTCCTATTATAAGAACCTTGCATTCCAATTTGCAAGTTTCAAAACTAGATGTTGACCAGAGTTGATTTGCACCAACCAAAGAATACAACCACATATAGGCCAGTTTGCTCGTCCGTGTATTAAAGAAAGTTCAAATGCCATTTCATTCTTGTTTTTTGGCTTCACAGTCTTCCTTATGAGAGGTTTCCAATGAACTCGGGATGTTGATAAGGTTAAAAAAATGAACTTCGACTATAACAATTAGCAGTGTCCCTTCTCAGTCATGTTAAGCGCACTTTATTTAGGCTGCAGCAGAATGTATTGGCAGCTCAAAGCCCCTACCAACCAGTGTTAAGAGAACCCCGAAGTGAATAAAATTCATATTAATGAATTAGAGTTTCTTAAAGCTCCTCAACTTTATGGGATGATGAATTGAAAGGGGCTTTGAATTGAACTTCGATTAAATACTGGTGAGCTCAATTGAGGCTCTAATCTGACTGAACTTCTATAAAATTATTGTTTGAGTAGAGTAAACTGAAACCCACATATATAATTACATAACTTTGTTGAGTCTGAGATTTCTTCGCAGAGGCAAAGACTAAAAGTAAAAGTTAAATAAAATGAAGTGATCTATAAAAATATTTTATACTGAGCTTCTGATTCGCACCAGGCAACTGTCAAGGTAAAGTGAGTTCAATTTTGTCCTCTTAACTTCTGTGTATAGTCGTTTCATCACAATTTTCTGCCGTGTTCTTCCAATAAATATCATAAAGGATTTGGTTTACTGGTGGTTTACCATAAACCCTATAAAATCAAATTTTGTTCAGTATATTACCTCTACACCATAAAATAAGCCAAAATGTCCCTCGATCTATAAAAAAGTGTCAGCGAAATCCCGCGAACAGGTAGTTTACTGATTTCCAAAAACACAAATATGTATGAAAAGAATTGGCCATGTGTCCGACAAGTTTACACTACATATAAAGCGTTACAGCCCACAACAGCTGGTTGCCTTAATTTAATGCGCTAGGCATATTAGAGCAGTGTCTGTACTTGGTAACTTCAAGATGAAAGGACTCTAAAAACAATTTGTGAATTTGTCTGGTATTATACATGTTTTCTGTTTTCCAAAAGATAGAAAACGTAGACATACTCATTGTTTGTGCATCCCTAACTGTAAAATTTTCTGAATCCAGCAAGCCAATCAGTTATATATGCTGGTAAGAATGTCCGTTATCACTAACCAAACTTGTTTCGAAACATAAGTCAAGAGGACAGAAGCTCCAAATAGAAGGCAAGGTTTCATATTCCGCATGTAAAGTGAAAATGGGGAAATAAAATGCGAAAAAGAGAACCTCGGGAAAGGAAGCGAAAGAAGCGTAGAACTTGGAAGAGGTGTTGCAAAAGAAGCGAGTAGGTTCCAACGAAGCATGAACACTGGTTCTCCATGCCATCGACTTGTGCAGTGCTGAAAGATTTGCCATCCTTCCACCTGGTTGGAGTGGATTTTACGGGCACAGGAAGAGAGAAATAAGCACAAGCCTTCAAATCTCACTCGACCCCACTTGCAATGACCATTTCTGAGGTAAGGTGGCCACATAGTCAAAATACTAACCAATCACTCAATGACGCATAGGATTTGGGTATATGCAACCGGAGCTGCGCCTCCATTTATAAGGCTGCCTCTGTAATTTAATCACTTGTTTTAGTTTAAGCCCTTTGCATGGTGATGTGTATGAAATTTGGAGGGGAGTTTCATGTTTATCTTGTTTGCTGTAGTGGCCGTTAATAAATTCGCTCCCAACATCATATGATTGGTTAAGAATTTATAGCATGTGCCCACGTCCCTCTCCGAACACCCTATTCCCGACAGTCGCGTTAAACATCCCTCTAATAGTGTGCGTATAAAATCCTATTTTACATAATCCATTCTTTTATTAAAATAATGTGTAATGGTTATGTTATAGTAAATATGTATTAAATAAGATATTGGAGATTATTAGTACTTGCTAATATAGCAAGTATTATTGCATAACTTTTTGGATTCTTAATCTTAATGAAATCTTAATGAGTGATTAAAACTAATTGAATGAACCAATAATAATTTAACATATTTTATATTTCATTATAAATTTTATGTTTTTCATAGTACAAATCCAATATTTTTAACTTTATAAATTTTTAACATATAATTGGTCCATTTAGTTTGAGTCTTATGTCAATTACCTGTAAATAATAACAAATACATGATAAAAACATAGTTAGGAGACATGAATTTTTTTTTTAAATTATATTTTATAAATTTATTTGTAGTTTAAAATTAAAAATTATATTTTATAAATTTATTTGTAGTTTATACTATTTATTTTTACAAAATATTACAATTTAAATCAAACTTATGATATTATAATATATATTGATTTTTATTATAAATTAAAATATATTAAATTAATATTTAATTTTAAAATCATAGTTTTATTTCAAAAAAATTATTTTAAAAAATTATTATAAAAATATAATATTTAAAATCATAGTTGTATTTCAAAAAAAAAGTTTTAAAAAATTATTATAAAAATATAATATTTATATTAAAATATTTTGAATATATGTTAAGTATCAATTTTTGATTAAAAATAATGATTATAATATATATTAATTTAATAGTTCTACATGTTTAATAATTTATTATAATTTCTTGATATTATTTTTAGTAGCTCAATTTCAAAATAAATTTTATTATGATGATGATTATTAAATAAAATTATATTTATGTAATAATTTATTAAAATTCTAATTATATATTTTACATTATAACTGCACTTGATTATTTTAATTAAAAGGCAAGTACTAGTCACTATGTGGCACTTGTTAAAAAATGTAAAGAATTTAATTTAATAGCAATAGTAATTTATTGTATATCATAATGAATATAAAAATAATAATTGAAATTCCCCTTATAAAAATAAACTTACAAAATTCAATTTTAATTGTAAATATAATTGTAGATACCTAAATCTGATTACATAATTAAGTAATCTTATTTAGTTCTCTTCTAAGGCATTGTTAATTAAATATTTAATATTTACTTAATTCATGTCATCCCTCTAGTTAATTAACTATAGTATAATTAATTATCTAAATGACAACTTATAGTCTAATAATTAATTAAATATTTATTTATCTATTAATTTGAATAAATACATAACTTTATTTAAATTAATTCTCAAAATACTCATTTAGATTAAATAACCCTCATTTAACCAATTAGAACACATGGTTCCTAACTTTAACCCCTAACCTAACCTATCTCAACCACCTAACTCCTAGTTCCAATTCATTCACCCATACTAAACCTACTTAATTAATTAATTAATTAATCTTGATTACTTAAGTGACCCACTTGCATCATCATAATTCTCTCACTTGCGCCCTAATCAAATCATTTGCACAACCTTAATCATGAGGATTAAGGAATCCTAAGCCAACTCAAGTCAACTCTCATGTCATATCAATCTCAATCTTCAACCGAATGTGCAAGAACTCACATGAGTTTCTTACACACTTGTCCCCTCCAAAGAAATATTTAATTCCTTTTGCACATCCTTCAACACATTTCACATTATTCAAAATCCTTCACAATCTCAAAATGGTCACATTCCTCAAAGATTGACTTTTAAAATTTGGGACAAGATATGTCTTTGTGGAATATCTTCTCAACTAATTAATCATAATCCACCCCTAATCCTATCATATTCATTTATACAATTTTAATCATGAGAATTAAGAAATCTAACTCAAACCCAAAGTCAACTCTTGTCACATCCTCTCACTCTTCAACCAAATATATTTATGTCAACCTTAAATGATCTTACACCTCTCTTACACATCCCTTACACCTTTTACACATTTGTCCCATCCAAGGAATATTTTAATTCTTTCTTCTCATTCTTCAAAATCTCTCCCACTTCTCAAAATGGTCACATTTATCAATGTTTAACCTCTATGAATTTGAGGCAAGATGTGCCTTTATGGCATATCTTCTCATTCTCTCATGTCCTCTCAAACTCTCTTCTTGTCACACTTGTCACAAGGCTATGAGTTTGAAGAAAAATAATATGTGTGCTCTCCTTCAAATGCATCTCCACCCTTCCTCCACTTTCAATCTTGACCCTCCATTTACCCTCTCTTGACCTATAAATTAAACACTCTACCCTTCACAAATTATCCACCTTTTATGTCAAGTTATAATATCATTAATCTCATAATGTCAAAATATCATCACATTATTGAAGCTTGAGCAGGAATCCATTTGAACACACATCCAATCTTTAGACTACATCCAAAGATCAAGAAGGACATCAAGGTTTAATAAGGTTTGCACATTCTTATGCTTATTTGGTTCTATTCTTCTTTTGACCAATCTTAAGTGTTGCAATAGCTTAGTTTGTTGAATGTTTAACTAGTTTTAACATTCCTTTGCACACTAGTTTTTATTGCATACAATAATAATATTTCTTAAGGATTCAAATCATTGTTCAATTAGGAGTGGTATTCAATACAATTTAATGTTCACTTATGTTCAAGGTTTCGTATCCTATATTTTAGCTTGGAAAAAATAATGGGATAACCCTATCAAAAAATTGTTTTGTGGCTTATGCCCCTCTAGGCATGTATTTTGAGGTAATCTTTGAATGTCCTTGTGTGTGTTTTGATTCCTTAGAAAGTCTGGTCATTCGGATTGTTGTCATGTCCTTTCATTTTTCACAAAATCATTTCCATTTGGGAGTTAGGAATTTTTAACTCTTGCAAATCGATTTTAAACCCAAAACTATAAGTCTTTGGTTGCACATAGTGCAATTCCAATTTTAAAACCCAAATTATAGGGTTAGTTTGGCATATCACATGCAAATCAAGACTTAAATCCTAATTTACATCAAATTTCATCAAATTTTAATTGGTGATCAGGTTTTGAAACACATGTTGGATTGTGGAGAGGGGGGATGAATCAGTAATCTTTGATTCTCTGTACCTTAAAAACTTTCTCTGATTCAACTCAGTGTCAACTTGATTAGACACACTTCAATATTAACCAATAATAATAAATTAACTTTATCAATCAACAATATTATTCACAGTAAACATTCAACACATATAACACCAGTATTTAACATGGAAACCCAATTTGGAAAAAATCACTATGGGAATTGTCACCCACTAAAGAAATACTCTTTTGAAGTATGCTTGGTTAAAAGCCAATCTCGTTAAAGATTACAATACATATTGTTAAATGTGACCCTACTAGGGGATTTACATCAGATCTATTAGGATCTTCACTCTGTTAAGAGTGGTCTGGTTAAAGGTCTTCAAACACTCTTTTAGAATGTTACCTTTTGCAAGGATTTACAATAAGATTGTTAGGTCCACTAGGTTAAGGTATTTTTCTACTACAAATGTTAGTAAGCAACAATGAATAAATTGACCTGTAAATATGCAATTATCTTTTGCATAATCAAATCCCTTATGTGCTTTTTATCTTCATCTCACTTCTTCACTTTCCACTGGCTTCAACACTTCATCAATCTCATCTTTTTGACTCAAAATTCAACCTTTTCTTTCTTCACTACAACAATTAGTGACTCGTCAACCCTTCAACTTGCCTTCTTTTTGTTCATACAATTTCATCCTTTATATAAACTTTGTTTTGCCTCTTAATCTCCTTTATTATATTTTCCTTTGCTTAATCTCAATCGTTCAATAATCCTCACAAATTTATTCAATAAATTTTGAGCTCGATAAAATGTTTTATCATCACCTCAGAACTTGAACTTGTATGCACCCTAAAATGGTCGCGTAGACTTTGGGCCCCATTTATTCAATTTGTCAAATATCAATTTTCTGAATCAATACTTTACAATATATTCAAATCAATTTCCTTGATCAAATCATAACTATTTCAATCATTTCAATAATCTCCTAAGGTTTAATCATGTCATCAATAATTTTATTTAATTAAAAGAAATATTCTCTCTTAAATAAATAAAATAACCTTATTTAATTGAAAGAAATATCTTTTAAATGAAATAAAATCTTTTTTAATTAAATGATTTTATCTTATTTAGAATAATATCTCTCTTTTAATTAAATAATGTTATCTTATTTAATTAATAGAGAATCATTCTTTTAAATAAATAGAAAGTCCTCTTAAAGCTCTTTGTGATGAAAAAAGGGAAACAAATAATTAAAAATAAATAAAATCCCTTTTCTCTCCACACTCTCTAAAAAATGAGATTTATTTTCTCTTTTTGGATTTATCCCACATTGCAAGAAGGATGCATTCTCTTCCACATTTTCCTATATAAGGAGCCCTCTCCTTCTCATTTGGAGGATCCAATAATTTTCATGTTATTGTTATACTGCAGGTTTGGAGAGCAATCTTGGAAGAAGCTTGTTGAGCACATTTGGAGCTTTGGATATTTGAGACTTCTTTCTTCTTGTCTTTTTCTCTCATGCCTTATGGCAATCCATAGTTTAGATTAATTTTGCATTCACATAATAGTTTAAATTCATGTTTCCTTTCATAGATTAACATTGTATAAGCATTCATTTCAATAGAATAGTTTATTTCTTGCATTGTTATCATCTAGACTAGTTTCATTTGCATGCAATAACTTGATGATCATGGAGATTAGCATGCTTGCTATTCATCTTTGAATCTCTCATTTCTTGGTGTACTTGCATGGGCATAACTAGGTCAATCTGAGGGCCTCATATACAAACCCCTGCACTCCACGAATAGAGAGCTATGAATCACTGTTTGAGACCTCATTCTTGAGTGTTCTTGAATGTAATGATTCACAGAAGTGTGACTACTTTCTAGCACACAGAACTTTCTTGGAACTTGTACCTTCTTATTTTACTGCTTAGATCTATGTCATAGATCATCACTTTGAATTTTCCTGATTGTAGATCTCATTAACTAACTCTTCCTCATTATTATAATCTTTCAACTCATCATAGCTCAACATTAAATGTCATTCTGGTCCTTGTATTTAATGTGTATTCCTTGCTCGTTGTCTAACTCATTTTATTTCAACTGAATTTTGGTTAACTTTTCTCTGTAACTGAAACCTTCTACTCTGTGTCTTGAGTTCCTTTCTCTTTACAAAAACTTACTTTCCTTTTACCGAATGACTTTTTCATGCTCGGTAGCCAAACTATTTTGCTTATCGACTTGACTAATCTTCTTTACCGACTTGATATAATCATATGTTTGGTAGAAAACAATTATATCATCGTAATCTTATCATAGTCTCATATGTATTTGTTGTCCAATTAAGTTTTTTAATCTTCACAATATTTCACTTCTTCTTCTTCTTTAACTCAGTCAACTTATATCATACTCTGAATGATATGACAACTCAATATAAATCAGAAATCAATTGTTTGACATCAATAACAAGATAATAACTGATCTAATCATTATACTATCTTGTATACCTCTAATCTTAGTCATTCTTCTTCATCATCACCATCAATTATAGTAACAATATTCATCTTTGGCATTAATGGCAACACTCACTGTCGATTGATGATTGCAACACTTACTAACTTGTCTTTTGTCCTTTACTCCCTCTAAGTTTTATCTTCTTCTTTCTTCTTTTCTTGATCTCCTTTTGTACATATTCTCCCTCTATCACTGTAATCATTAATAGCAATCTTCTCCTTCAATAGATCTTCTCCCTCTTAGCAATCTTCTCTCTCTTTAACAACAATGTCAAAGACACATACTCCTAAAAACTTTGTTCAGGTAGTGAATCATACCTCAAATGTAAAACTCACGGCACTATTATCTAAAAAGAAGGTTAATTCAGCCCATCCTGAACCTGTAGGGGCTTCTCATTGTATACATAAATATCTTTTACAACTTCAGGCATCACCCAAATAGTGAACACTAGCATCAACGCACAGAATAGATATTCTAATGAAACCTTGAATTGATGCAACATGCATCTTGCCTTTGTGAATATTGGATAGGGGAAGAACCCCTAATTTACCTCAGAGATACTCACAAGAATCCTTTAGTAGTAATTTAGTAAATATATCAGCTATTTTATCCTTTGAATTCATATACTCCAATATCACATGCTTGTCTTGAACTTTCTCTCTCAAGCAATGATACTTGATAGAAATGTGCTTTGTCTTTGAATGCATCACTGGATTCTTTGATATGTTAATAGCACTAGTATTATCACAATAAATAGTAACTAGATCTATAATCTCCTCTTGCATACCTTCAAGTAATTATTTGATCTACACTATGTTTGAAAAATTTATAGCTGCAACAACATACTCAGCTTCAATAGTAGACTATGAAGTACAACTTTTTTTCTTGCTTAACCATGTCACTGATCTTTCTCCTAAAAAGAAAGCTATGCCACTTGTACTTTTCCTATCATCAATGTTTCCAGCCCAATCAACATTAGTGTACACCTTTAGATCAAAATATCCTCCTTTCTTGTATAGTAGACCAAAATATTTAGTCCCTTTCAGATATCTAAATATTGTTTTAACTGCAGACATGTATGTTTCCTTTGGATTGGTAGGAAATCTTGCAACAATACCAATAGTATGAGCAATATCAGACCTATTGTGTACAACATACTGTAGCTTACCAATCATTAGTTAATAGAGTGTTTCATTTACTTTATTTGTCTCATCTTCCTTTAACAATTTATAACCATTAGTCATTAGTGTACTAACTTATTTTGACTCTTCCATACTGTTTAGGATCTTCTTGATATACTTTGATTGTGTGATGTAGATCTCATCTTTCACTTTTTGTATTTGTAGTTCAATAAATAATTTTATCTCTCCTATCATGAACATCTCAAATTCTTTTCTCATCTCCTCAACAAATGATTTACTCATTAATTGATTTCCTCCAAATATGATATCATCAATAAATAAAATGAAAATATTGATCACCATAATAATGTTGTATTCTCATAGGACCACGGAGATCAGTAAGTACTAATTCCAACATACTATTAGATGAGTAAGACTTGCTTGAAAAACTTGATTTTGTCATCTTACGAATCTGCAATTCCTTACACATCACTTTATCAGGTTTTCTTAATTTCAGTAAACCTCTGACTCTATTATTTTTGCTCACCTTAATCATGTTATCAAAAATTACATGACAGAGTCTTTTGTGCCATATCCATGCATCCTCAATTTTAACAAATAAGCAACTATTTGCAATAATGTCAAGATAGAATAAGTTGACTTTAGATTGTTCACCAGTTACAATAAACTCTCCATCAACACCATATATCTTCACTTTTCTACTTTGAAACTCTAGTCGGCGACCAATGTTGATCAATTTTCAACACTCAATAAATTATAGTTTAGTCCTTGATTCTAATAAGCATTATCACATTTAATCTTTTCATTCAGCATAATGGTTCCTCTTCCTTTTACAGAACATAGAGCATCATTCCCAAATCTAACAAATCTTCCATCATACTCTTCTAGGTTCTCAAACTTATCAATTTCATTAGTCATGCGATGTGAACAACCACTATCAATAAACCAAGGGTCGGTTTTGCTAACATGAGAAATAAGGGCTTTTTCATCTTCATACTTCTCTTCTTCTTAATCATCCTTCACATCAACATAGACAACTTACACAATTTCTTCTGTGTCATCATATTCATTATCAATTATTCCTTCCTCGGCTAGGTGGCATGATTTCTTTCCTTTATCCTTGAAGTCTCTAAACCTTCGGTATTTGTTCTCCTTCTTATCACTTTTATCAGTCTTATCATTTTTAGGACACCTAGATGCAATGTGACCAATCTTATTGCAGTTAAAATATTTTAGAGGCAATTTACCTTTATACTTCCCTTTTTCTCTCAATAGCCTCTTTGCCAATAGTTTTTCTAGTTCTTATTCTTTATCTTTAGTTAGAATATTGCCATAGTCACTTCCACATGAAATATAGTGATTCTCTCTTTCTCTTCTTGAACTACCAATGCTTAAAGATGATTTGAAAGCTATTTCAATAGTAGGTAAACTATTATCATAGTTACTAAGCTCAAATGCGGTCAGCTTACCAATCAAGGCATCAAGTGTAAAAGTGTTATTTGGTATGGATCTCGATTTTTGAATAGCAAAGACTCAAATAGCATACTTGGATGACAAAGTTCTGATAATTTTTCTTACCACTTCTTCTCTAATTAATGTTCCACCAGCACCTCTGTTAGCAGTTACCACTTCCTTGATTATGAAACTATATTAAGTAATGTTCTCTTCATCTTTCATTCTTGCCTCATCAAATTTTCCTTTGAGATTGTCGACCTTTGCTTTTTGTACATGCAGATCACCTCCATAAATAAGTGCAAGCTTATCCCGCATCTCTTTTGTAATAATATAGTCCTTAATGTCATTAAACTCAACATCGGTCAAGGAGGAAGCAATTTCAATCATTACTGAGTTGTGTTCCTTCTTTTCTCTCATTTGATCAAGATTCATAGGGCCAAGAGGCGGTGGAGTGTATTCATTATCCAAAAGGTTGAGTACAGATTCTCTAATTCCAAATACGTACAACCTCATCCTGCTTTTCCATGTAGAGAAAATTTCCTTGTTCATCTTAGGTACTTCTCTCCTATACATCTTCGGATCCTTTAATCAAGTCTTTCAAACTTATCCCTTTAGAGTACTTAGCTCTGATACCAATTATTGGATTATGGAGAGGGGGGTGAATCAATAATCCTTGATTCTATGTACCTTAAAAACTTTCTCTGATTCAACTCGGTATCAACTTGGTCAGACACACTTCAATATTAAACAATAACAATAAATTAACTTTATCAATCATTAATATCATTCACAGTAAACATTGAACACATATAACACCAGTATTTAATGTGGAAACTCAATTTGGGAAAAATTAGTGTGGGAATTATCACCCATTAAAGAAATACTCTTCTAAAGTATGCTTGGTTAAAATCCAATCTAGTTAAATATTACAATACACATTGTTAAATGTGACCCTGTTAAGGGATTTACCTCAGATCTGTTAGGATCTTCACTCTGCTAGGAGTGGCCTGGTTAAAATTCTTCAAACACTCTTTTAGAATGTTACCTTTTGCAAGGATTTATAATAAGACTGTTAGGTCCACTGGGTTAAGATATTTTTCTGCTACAAATGTTAATAAGCAATAGTGAATAAATTGACCTATAAATTTGCAACTATCTTTTGCATAATTAGATCTATTGTGTGCTCTTTATCTTCATCTCATTTCTTCACTTTCCACTGGCTTCAACACTTCATCAATCTCAGCTTTCTAACTTAGAATTCAACCTTTTCTTTCTTCACTACAACAGTCGATGACTCATCAACCCTTCAACATGCTAGCCTTTTGTTCATACAATTTCATCCTTTATATAGACTTTGTTTTACCTCTTAATCTCCTTTATTACATTTTCCTTTGATTAATCTCAGCCATTCAATCATCCTCACAAAATTATTCAATAAATTTTGAGCTCGGTAAAAAAATTTATTATCACCTCAAAACTTAAACTTTCTTGGAAATTTTACCTTCTCTTTTTGTTGCTTAGATCTATGACATAGATCATCACCTTGAATTTTTCTGATTGTAGATATCATTAACTAACTCTTCCTCATCATTATAATCTTCCAACTCATCATAGTTCAACATAAAATTTTATTTTAATCCTTGTATTTAATTTTTGTTCCTTACTCGGTGGCTAACTCTTTTTCTTTCAACTAAATTTCGGTTAACTTTTCTTGATAACTGAAACCTTCTACTCGGTGTTGTTAGGAATAACAATCCACCAACACAACTGAGAGGGGGGTGAATCAGTTGTGAGAAAAATTATTGAGCTTTAAACTTTATAAACCAAATACTCAATTAGAATATGAACACATTAAATGTAACACCATAACACAACGATATGTTGTTGAGGAAACCTTGTTAAATGTAAAACCCCGGTGGAAATTAGCACCCACAAATAATGTACTGAAAGTATAGTATCCCTGTCAAAATATTTAGCCATGTTAGGAGCTTGTTAATGCACATAGTAAATAGTCCCTATTAAAGGAAAAACCCTGTTAAAAGTCAAGAGAAATAGTAGGCCCAATACCTAGGCATACTACCTAAAGAAGGTTAAATCCACCTTCAGGACTCATTGTCCGAGATACAACTCTATATAAGATGTACAATCTGATAAACTAGCTGATAGAAATTATCTTTGCTTGATCAATTCCAATGAAGTTCTTCAATCACAATCTCTACTCTACATCCAGCAAACTTCACAAATACAAGCTCGCAACTTCCACATTACAATTTTTTTCATGCCACCCTTTCTATAAGAAACAACTCTTCTTTATACCCTATTGCAATAATCAATTAGGTTGGTTTGTTAAGACTTCCCTAATGAGTAAACAATTAAATAAACCCTTTCTAAGATACACACGATACCTTACACAAGTAAACAATAATTAAAATTCATCAAATATACTTTAGGATCCTAAATCCATGCTCTCCATCTTCAAAATATGTTACACCATTGTAGTCGGCCATAAATAGGTCTTCACAAGACCACACGCTTCAATTGTAGTCACCAAGAACACATAGACCCAAAAATCATAAGAAACATTCTCCAACATATCTTCTAGCATGCCTTGAGCTCACAAGTCATAGTTCATGCTCTCATCCAAGTTATCTTGGAAATACAGAGACCAATTATGTCACTATTCACTGTCACTATCTGGTACATAGTCTTCACTAAAACAACTATAACTCATTTTTTTCTGTAACATAAAGCCATGCAACCTTAGACATGAGATCATAGCTCATCTTTGTACACTTTTCCATCTTCACATGCTTTGAAACATTTATACATTGTCTATACACTTTTGTCAGTCATCCATACACCAGTGATAACCAGTTTGTTTGTCTTTGTCTGAAATATATGTTGACATCAATGAAAAACTATGAATGTCAACACTTCTTATTGAACCAATTCCAACAATCTCCCCCTTTGGCATTAATGGAAACATATGAGAAAATCCATCAACCCAAAAGTACTCTTCTCAATAAAACTTTTTCAATATCCTCAATTCAACTCTTACTCAATCTCCCCCCCCTTTGACATCAATGGAAAAGGGTGTCATTACTCTCTTCTAATCATCTCATCAACCAGGTGCAAAATTACCCAAATGTGTTATGTTTTCTTCCTGTGATCACTCCCCCTGAGGAGTGGATCCAAGCATCAAGTCCAAAGATGATATAACTCTGAAATGCACTAGAATGATGCATTCCTACATCAATTAATTTTCACAAGGAGGGGCTCTCACCCCAACATACCTTTGAGATATTCAAAGGTATCATTTGGAAAAGGTTTTGTAAATATGTCTACTATTTGTTTCTTTGTACTAATATACTCCAATCTAATCTCCTTCTTTGCAACCTTGTCTCTCAAGAAATGATACTTTATTGAAATATGTTTAGTTTTAGAATGCATAATTGGATTCTTCAACATAGTCACTGTGCTAGTGTTATCACAATGTATAACCACAAGCTCTTCAAAATTTATCCCAATGTCCTTTATCATTTGCTTCATCCAAAGAATCTGAGTGCAATTTACAGTAGTAGCAACATACTCTGATTCAGCAGTAGATTGAGCTATATAGTCTTGCTTCTTGATGCAGGAGCATCCTAGGATTCTTGGCAATCCTATATCAACCAAAAATATGTTTGTCTTTGAAGGTAGATTGTTAGTTTTGATCCTAGTTTGGTGGAGTACTTGCTCGGTTTGGGAGACTGGTTGCTTGGTTTCTGTGTTTACCGGGGTGCTCGGTCTCTGAAGAACGCTCGGTAACTGAAGGCGTCGGTTGCTCCTAGCACTCGACAATAATTATGTTGCTCGGTCATGCTTGGTTTGGTCAGTTCTCTAGCGCTTGGTTATTTCTCTGGCGCTCGGTGTTCTTGCAGACCGACGTGGTTATTTGGATGAATTGGCTTGGCCAACTAGTGCATTTAATTTGGGTCACGTTCTTCAAGTTATGCATTGACCATTGGACATGTAGGGACCTATATCTGGTGTGTTGCATTCTTCTATGCGGATTTGATGACCATTTGGGGCCATCTTGGATAATGTAATTTATTGTATGGCTATTTTGTAAGCCGACTTATGTTTTGGCATTTAATAATTATTCATAGGAGTTAATTGTTTCATCTAAGCTGACTTGCGGCTGTGGATGAGTATTTAAGTGGATGCTTGGGTAGTTGTTTAGGGGAAGATAGGTGATAGTAGAGTTAGTAGCTTGCAAGCTTAGGCATCAAGAAGATTTCTTGGAAGTTGTGAGTACAAGTTTAGATCTTTCCTGGGACCCTACCAGTGTCCTGTCATGTTGCAGACCTAGGCTAGCTGAGTGGTGAAGTTGTGAAAAGACTTGGATCTTGCGAGATCTTGTAGACTATGACTTGCTTTGTAATTGGCCATAACCAGGAAAGCCTTACAGCCCAACACATTGCATGTAATCAGTGAATTTATGAATAAAGATTCCAGTTTTCTTTCAGATTTGGTGTTTAATTTGTGTAATTCTATTGTGCTGGTGTTGGCTACAAGTTTGGTCAGTCCTTCATTGGATTCTCCATCCTTGATTGCATCTAGTGGTATCAGAGTGAAGTTTTTTCCTATTGGAGCGAGTGGATCTTGTATGTGTGGACAAATCTTGGCAGTTTGCACCAGGATCTTGGATTAAAGATGCCTCTAAGGAGACCTTGTGAGATCTCAGAGGAGGAAGCTACTGGAGAATTCAGTCTTGATGATTTTAGGGCTTTGCAGAAACAAGTGCAAGATCTGCAAGAATAATTGAGGAAGAAGAAGACTACACCGAAGGAAGGTAGTGATGATGAATCTGAGGAAGAAGATCATTTTGAAAAAGATGTAGAAGAAGCTAGAGATCTTGAAGAGAATAGACTCCCAAAAGCTATGTCTAAAATTGGGAAAAGACCTAAGATTGAAGTTTCTACATTTACTGGAAGCCTTAGGCCAGAAGAGTTGATTGATTGGATTAATGAGATGGATGAATACTTTGAGTATGAAGAAATAGAAGACCTTGATAGGGTTAGATTTGCAAAGACTAAATTGAAGGGTCATGCAAATATTTGGTGGAGAGAAGTTCAGTTGGAAAGAAGTAGGAGAGGAAAGGAAAAGATCATTAAATGGAACCGAATGGTTGACAAGTTGAAGAAGCAATTCATTCTGGTGGATTATGAATTGGACATGTTTAAGAAGATGCAACCCTTGAAGTAGAATAACAAATCTATGTAGGAGCATACCGAGGAGTTTTATAGAATCATGATTAGAACTGGTCATTCTGAAGCTGATAAAGAGAAGGTTGCTAGGTATGTTTATGGTTTGAGACTTAGTATTCAAGAAGAATTACTTACTATTTAGATGACAACAATAGGAGATGCTTATCAGATGGCACTGAAGATTGAAGAGAAGTTGAATAAGAAGTTTGAAGGAAGGCAAAATAGTAGGAACCAAGGTGGTAAGACTGGTGAAATAGTTGCTGAAAGTAATGTGGTAGAGAACCCTAAGAATACCGATGTGGAATCTGGCAGTGGTCATGTATCTAAGAATTTCAATACTTGATAGAGAGGAAGGTGGAAGAATGAGTTCACTGGTACTTGTTATCAATGTGGTGAAGTGGGTCATAGAAGTTTTCAATGTCCTAAGAAAAGAGTTGCACTGACTGCTGAAGAAGATATTGTGAATGTTGCAAAGAAGGGTGAATTTCTGATCACTAGAAGATTGGCTACATGTGTCCAGGAACCAGTACAAAGGAGAAATTTGTTCAGAACCAGATGTAAGTGTAAGGATAAGGTATGTAATGTTATATTTGATGGTGGCAGTTCTGAGAACTTTGTATCAGAAGAGATGGTTAGTAAGTTGAATTTGGAAAGAAAGAAACATCCTAATCCTTATCAGATTAGTTGGATACAAGATGTATCTAAGGTTAGGATTGAAGAACAATGCTTGGTTAATTTTCAGATTGGATCATATCATGATGAAATATTGTGTGATATATTGCCTATGGATGCTTGTCATCTTTTGCTCGGTAGGCCTTGGCAATTTGATAGAAATGTTTTATTTGATGGTCGTGCTAACACCTATGCGGTTAGGCATGAAGGATCTAGACATAAGTTGTTACCTTTACAAGAGACAGGGGCTAAGGGATGTGGAGTTATCAGGTGTTGTCCTTATGACAAACATCAGGAGCAGAGGGTTGATGAACCTATTCCTACAAAGCCTAGTTTGAAAGAGAAGGAGAATGATATATTTGAAGAGTTTGTTGAGATTAAGAGGCTGATGGTCTTTCTAATAGAGATAGTACAGTAGATGATGACATTTGTGACATAGAGAGATGCGAATGATGCCGAGTTGATTGAGGAGTTCGGAGAGGATAGTGTTTACCGAGGTATTGAGGTGGTCGGTAGTGAAGGGAATGGTCAGAATCAGTTTTTATCAATTGCAGACATAAAAGATAAGAGAAGTGGTAAGCATGAGATTTTTTTGTGAGACACAGTGGATGAAGTGAAGACAATTTGGGATGAAGGACAAGAGGAGATATGGTTTAAGAACATATATGGCATACCTGTTCTGATTCCCTTAAAGCATTCCCGATTTCCTTATGAGAAAATCTTCTTAACCTGGGGTGTCTGATGCAAGAGCATCCTAGGATTCTTGGCAATCCTGTATCAACCAAAAATATGTTTGTCTTTGAAGGTAGATTGTTAGTTTTGATCCTAGTTTGGTGGAGTACTTGCTCGGTTTGGGAGACTAGTTGCTTGGTTTATGTGTTTACTGAGGTGCTCGATCTTTGAAGAACACTTGGTAACTGAAGGCGTCAGTTGGTCCTGGCACTCGGCGACAACTGTGTTGCTTGGTCATGCTTGGCGTGGTCGGTTCTCTAGTGCTCGGTGTTTTTGCTAACCGACGTGATTATTTGGATGAATCAGCTTGGCTGACTAGTGTATTTAATTTGGGTCGCGTTCCTTTAGTTATGGATTGACTATTGGACATGTGGGGACCTAGATCTGGCGTGTTGCATTCTTCTATGTGGATATGATGACCGTTTGGGGCCATCTTTGATAATGTAATTTATCGTAAGGCTATTTTGTAAGCTGACTGATGTTTTGGCATTTAATAATTATTCATAAGAGTTAATTGTTTCATCTAAACCGACTTGTGGCTGTGGATGATTATTTAAGTGGATGCTTGGGTAGTTGTTTAGGGGAAGATAGGTGATAGTAGAGTTAGTATCTTGCGAGCTTAGGCATCAGGAGGATTGCTTGGAAGTTGTGAGTACAAGTTTAGCTCTTTCCTAGGACCCTACCAGTGTCCTACCCTATTACAGACTTGGGCTAGCTGAGTGGTGAAGTTGTGAAAAGAATTGGATCCTATGAGATCTTGTACACTGTTAATTTATTTGTAATTGGTCATAACTGGGAAGGCCTTACAGCCTGACACATTGCATGTAATCAGTGAATTTATGAATCAAGATTCCAATTTTCTTTCAGATCTGGTGTTTAATTTGTGTAATTCTATTGTGCTGGTGTTGGCTGCAAGTTTGGATAGTCCTTCATTGGATTCTCCATCCTTGACTATATCACTTCTTACTTAACCATGAAACTAATCTTTTCCTAAGGAAAAATGCACCTCCACTTGCACTTTAGTTTTGTACATAGGTATTAAAGATTTAAGAATCTTTGCGATCACTTCTTCTTCATTGTATGTGCCTCCAAAGTTTCTAATGCCAATAACAGCCTTTGTAACCCTTTGTACATATGCCCTAACATTTTCATCATCTCTCATTCTCAAGCTTTCCATCTTTGTCTTCCAATTCTGTAACTTTTCTTTCTTAGTAAACTTGTCTCCTTCGTAGAGTGCTTCCAATCTTGACCATATTTTGTGAGCTGAATCCAAATTGTTAACCTTAGTAAATTCTCCTTAGAGAGTGCACTAATTAATGCTTCCCTTGCAACCATGTTACAAGAAAACATCTTCTTCTCATCTTCAGTAGAACTGTCTAATTCATCTTCAAGCTTGATCTGATCTTATGTGAGACCTACCTGACAATCATAGTTTTACTACTTTTCTTTCCATACTTTCAATGCTTATTTTGTGGACATACTTAGACTTTTGAGACACTTATGTACTTGAGGATCTGTTGAATCCTATGTTATACGTTCGATACCTGATTATGTAATCAGGGTACACTTGAGATACTACATGTTTTGATTCAGTTTCAATTTATGATGATGTCATATATGATGAATTATGGTGTTAGATGCTATTGTGATGAAAAATTGGTTTAGGAAACCGATGATATGTTTAGTTTATTCAATCACAAACATAGTTTTATAACATGCAGTATTGATGATGTATTATGTTTTATATCATGTTGTTTTGGACCTAATGATGTGTGCAACGAGTGTGTAGGGATAGTTAACCATGGATCTAAAATCGAGGACCCAATATTGGAGCCTATGTTATATGTCGTGCATTCCAAGGTCCTCTTTATATAAAGAAATGTGGACCTTGTTGTATAGTTGTTTATTTGTGAATGTGGTTTGCATGTGTGTATTTAATTTAGTTAATGTGAATGTGATTTAGCCATGTCATTTGTTTAAATTAATTGTGTCAATTTTGATAATTATTGCATAAATGTTGGCATGGTTAGTGTTAGAGTAAAGTATTAATTATATTAATTAACTTTACTCCCTTCTTAAGATGTCACCTTTTTTGCTTTAGTTGTTTATATTTAAACCTCTCTTGCATTGGTAGTGTTATATTTAAAACACTCATGCACTAGTTGTTTTAAATATAAACCTCCATGCATTAGTCATGTAATAATTAAACTAATTATTATATGCACTTCTATTTTTTAGGGTTTTCCTTTCAAGGCTTTCGATCTCCTTTATAAGGTTGATCCATTGTATATTTTATTCATTCATTATTTGAGGATATTTTCATCTTCATTTTTTCAGTCAAACCCTTGCCCTCTTCTTATCTCTACTTCCTTGTAATAGGTTTTTGTATGTAGGTGATCTTCGAGTTTTATGGATTTGTATTGCTCAAATCCTACATGATATCAGAGCCTAATCTGCTACAACTTGTTAGCGTTTGAAGGATTTAGAGATTAAAAATTCATATGTTTTAGATTAGGGCTTTTTTTTGTTTTTTTATTGAAATTAGAGGGTCCTTAAATTTTGGTGCATGTTGAACTCAAATAGACCTCACCGTTGAGCTCGTAGCACCCAAAAACCCCTATTTCGATATACAACACGTCTAATTTGGACAACTTTGCATTTTGGAGCATTTTTGGTACTAGACAGCCTAACACGCTTCTCGAGGTAGAATTTGTACGTACTGACATGCTTTCTGAGGTAGAATTCTTGGTTTTAGCATGTAAATCAAGGCAAAAAAAATTTCTATTTGGCATGCAAATTAAGACTTAGAAAAATTAGCATGTAAATCGGGGTAAAAATTTGAATATCCTGACATGAATCCCGAGGCACACATGTGATTTTGCAAAAAAAATTAAAAAAATAATTTTTTTTTGGGGGGCTAGCAACGGCCATTTGGTCGTCAAATTTAAGCCAAGCAAATGCAGTTTAGCCTCTGGTCATATGGCAACCAGGGGCCCAGAATTTTAGCCCCAAGGGCCTTGTATGTTGCGACAATCATTTGGCCGTCAATTTTAAGCCCCTGAAGTGCTGACATCAGCACATCTAGACACCATTTTGGGCCCTCCGAAGCACTCGGTGTTTTTTTGCTCATAACTTGAGCATACGGTGTCGAAATTGGGCAAACAAGATATCGTCAAAAAGTTGGTTTTGAGCTCTATCCAGATCTAGAGGTTTGAATTTTTTATTTTTCTTTTTTGATGGTGTTTTGTATTGTCAAATCTAGATGTCCAATTTTACACTCCGGAAGCTCTATCTTGCGCATCCGGACTCCATTTTGGGAAAACAAGATATCATTGGAAAACTTGTTTTGAGAGCTTTCTAGTTCTGTGAGTCATTTTTCCAGATTCTGCTCTAAGTATATTTTATTCAATTTTTTACATTTCTGCACTCTGGTGGATATCTTGGATGTTATAGATCCTGGGATCTCTTCCCTTTAGGGGATGGCTCTTGTTAGGTTGTTCTTTTGTTTCAGCAGCCTTCGCTCTTCTTTGAGCAATGTATACTTCACTTTTGTAGCATTCTTTTATGCACATGAACTAAGATAAAGTGTCATTCTATTGCATGCTTGGAATCTTGAACATGTTTGTGCTATTTGTACTTGCACTCCATTATAAAGTGCCATGGGGGGGTTTGATTTTTGCCTTTGTTTTCCATCTACCTTTGTCAAGTGAGTGTTCCTTCCATGACATTAGCCTCAGGGTATCTTTATTTGTGCTTGTGCTTTCTATGCACCTTTGATGTTCCTGATTCTTCATGATGCAGTTCTTATTGGCACTCTTTTCAGTGTACCTATCACCTCTCTCTTGTCAGCATTATGGAGGGTTTTTATTGATCATTCTTCTACTTCCTTGGTTTGATAGTGTGAGCTATGTATTCAATATTTGTTCCTATGTACTAGCTGGATGCAATGGCTGGGTACCTATGCATTTTGGTGAGATGGATCATTTACCATATAGACACTCTTTCTTTCCTATTTTTAGAGGCACTCTTCCATCTTTGATTGGTCAGCTCTTCAGACTTTGGTGTTTTATACCATCTGTATCTTCGAGTACAGTTATTTTCCTTTGTTTGCCTCTTAATTCGAGTAGTGTCATTTGAGGGCACTCATACAGATTACAGTCTTCTCTACCTGGTCATGCTCTATTTCAGTGGAGGATCTTCATATCAGCAGTTATTTCTTGATAGAGTTTGCATCTTCTTGCTTTAGTGATGTTCTACATGTTCATTCTTGTTCTTATTTTTTGGAACATTCTTAGTTTTGAAGGCTTCTTCAGTCCTTCAAATTAGTTTTTATCTCTTTTTGGAGTAGAGTTTTTTCCATGTGGCTTTCTCTATTTCTTCACTTTATAGACTCTCTTTTGTACATGGGTACCTCATCAGGCCATGTTGTCGGGACCCATTTTTTGCTTTCAACACCGTAGTTTCCTTTGCTTTCTTCTTACATTGTTTGTAGTTGCATTGTTGCTCATCTTAGGGGGGGTGTTAGAGTAAAGTATTAATTATATTAATTAACTTTACTCCCTTCTTAAGATGTCACATTTTTTGCTTTAGTTGTTTATATTTAAACCTCTCTTGCATTGGTAATGTTATATTTAAAACACTCATTCACTAGTTGTTTTAAATATAAATTTGCATGCATTAGTCATGAAATAATTAAACTAATTATTACATGCACTTATATTTTTTAGGGTTTGCCTTTCAAGGCTTTCGATCTCCTTTATAAGGTTGATCCATTGTATATTTTATTCATTCATTATTTGAGGATATTTTCTTATTCATTTTTTGAGTCAGACCCTTGCCCTCTTCTTGTCTCTACTTCCTTGTAACATGTTTTTGTATGCAGGTGATCTTCGAGTTTTGTGAATTTGTATTGCTCAAATCCTACAAATAGTTAATTATATTTGGTTAAGTAAAGGGTTAACAAGGGGTTAACCATAGTGTAGTACCAAGTTACCATGGGTTGGAAAGTTTCTAGATAGTCAACCTTGACTTAAAATTCGTTGGTAAACTTTAGGTGGGGTTTACGAGGATCTTTTGGGCTCCCATGGGGTAACTAGTGTCAATTTTAGCTACCCAGATTGGTACCCTAGGGGTTAGGGGTCATTTTCAACCCATTAAGAGCCTTTAATCACATTTATGACACCCCAAAAGTCTCCATTTCTAAGTTGTGCGAATTTGAGAGTTGTGAGGATTTGGTTAGCCTCTCTTTTCTTTCCAAATTTGCATTCAAATTCATTTATGGAGGAGGAAGGCAAATGGGAAGAAGGGGATGAAAGTTTCTTCCTCACTTGTGATAGGTTCCTAGATTTTAGAAGATTTGCCTATTTAGGGAAAGGTTTAGGAAAGGCTTGAGTGTTCACCCACTCTCTAGTTTTAGAGACCATTTCTGATTTAGAAAGAGCTTAGGGAAGACTTGCTTGGAAGGAGAACTCAATTTTCAGAAATTCAACCTTGGCTTGGATTAAGGTTGGCCTCTTGTAGATTATTTGTTTTTCTTACATGTATGTGAGCTTGGAGCTCCATTAATGGAGTCCATGGCTTTTTATGATTTTTTGCTTGAAAATTCTTGTTATGCAAAATTGTTGTTTTTCATTTGTAAAATCAGTTTTGAATGAGATTCTTCAAGGCACGCTCTCCCTAGGGAGGGTAGAGTAACCTTAAAGGGGGTAGTAGGAAGAGACCCAAGATTGTGCAGTCTCTCATGTGTAGAGGGATAAACATGAGGTTTCATGATACCCATGATGTCAAGTATGGCCTACAAGCACCTGGGGGGCATAAAGAGTTTTTAGACCACATCTTTTGAAGATGGTCTTTCCAAGTCCATGTGCGGCTTGTGAAAATTTGTACTTAATACTGTGGCTTCTCCTTCTGATAGTCCACCTCTACCCTTGTTTCAGGAAGGTCTCTTGGAGACCTTACTCTTGTGATAACCATGTTGGGAAATTCTCTTAAGTATTTTATGTGATGAATGTTTCCTTCATGTTAGTTATTCCTGTTTGTTACCGATTCCATGTTGGATCCCCTAGCTCAGGGGTGGCCTTGAAAAGGCCTAGGTTGGGAGGTGAGCCTCTATGGTCAAACTCACTCTATCAGATACTTAGCTAGATGCAGGACCTAACATACTTGTCAAGCTAGATATTCAATTTGTACAATTTTTTGTAAACTTTGCATTTCATGTTTATGTGTGATTTGGAAATCTGGGATTTCCTTGTAAAATCATACCCTTTGAAATTGTAAAATTATTGTTATCTAATATATTGGAAAGGAAACTTGTGAACCATGATGCATTGAAAATTCATAATTTCCATTTAATTTTATGTTTATGAGATATTTGATTTTTTAGCAAAATTTAAGAATGATGGATTTAAATATTATTTAAAATTCGATGCAAATAATTTCAAAAGAATGAAATATGTTGGCAATATGATTTCAATTATATTTCTAAATGAGTTTAAAAGGTTTATTTAAATTTTCTATTGCATAGATTAAGTTAAATAATAGCTTACCTTTGATGTATTTAATAGAAAATTTAAATTAATAAGATGTGAATAAGATTTTGGGGAGATTTAATTATTTTTGTACTTGGGATTTTTTTTGAAAATTTATCAAAAAATTAAAATGCTTGAATCAAATTTTCGATTCCTACAAGTTGTAAAGCTATCTAATTGGAATACCTATATGTGATTAAATTTTTAAAAAAATCTCCTTAAGTGCCCGTTGTTTGAATTTTCAAGGATTGAAATTCTTCACCAGCAATTAAATTAGATATTTATTTACACACACACACACACATATGTAAATATAATATAAATTTATATTAATCATAAACCTTTTACTTTATCAATTTTATTTAAAGTTTTCGAAGTGAAATAGGTCTAAAGTGTAGGGCACTTATTTCTCTTTAAAAAAAAAAATTAAAAAAAATGGTTGCGGGTAGGCCGAAGCCCTAACCCCCAACCCTTGTGTGGAGGCCGGCAGCACCGGCTCCACACACGACCATTGCAGTGGTGGGTGAGAAAGGCGCTTTGCGTCGTGCCCCTCCTACTCACCGCTTAACCCCCCCGTTCGTACCTCCTCTTTCATTCGCGTTCGGCCCTACTGAAACACTCGCAAAGATGGGGGATTATTAAGAGTTAGGTTTTAAAAAAACATAGTTGTTAATTTTATTATATTTTGTATTAAGTTTGACTTAAAATTAATATAGTTACCTTCCTTTTAATTAATAAATAAGTTTATTAAAGTAGGTTTGTTTAATTTAGGATGTTTTTTTAAAATTAGAGATACATAATTATGTATTGCTAGCAAGGGACTTATTTAATAGATTTAATTTAGTATAAGGAAATTATTTATTTATTTAGAGGCTTTATTAGGGGGACTAAATTTAATTCAATTAAATTTATTATTGTCCTATTTAAGAGTTACATTAGTTTAAGATTTTTCTTTGATAGACTAATTATTTTATACATAAATATTTTTGTTTGCATTAATAAATTTGGAGGGATTATATGTTTATTATGTTGGACATGAGCATTTAAATATGTCCAAATAGATTTTAATTAAGTTTTAAATTAAAATTGGAAATTCTAATTCGGTTTTAACATAACAATGTTATATTGGGTTAAATCTTTTAGAAAACTATTCTGGCATATTAAATTCAACTTTTGAAAATGTAAATCGTAATGTTTCAAATTAACCTTATTATTTAACTGATTAGCAATATTGTTGATAGGGTATTTTATCGACTTCCCCTTATCATTCTTGAGTCAATTAACCTTTATAGACTTGTTGACCATTTTTTGTGTACAATTGACTTTTGGTCAACCTTTAGTCAAACCTTTTGCAAGCACCTCGGTTTATGTGCACAAACCTCCCCTATATGTTTTAAACCTTAGTAGATCAACATTGGTCATATTTGGGCACAGTTGACTTTAGGTCAACCCTTGGTCAAACCTAGGTCAAACGCCTCAGTTTGCATGCCCAAGTATTTCTAGATAAGTTTTGTTTTCTTTTAGCTTGGTTATATGTATTTCGGTGCATGGTTGACTTTTGGTCAACTTTGGTTGACTTTAGTCAACTATCTCAAATTGTGTGTTGGTCAAAGCTTGCAGTATAGGGAACCCTATAGTATAGTTTGTAGTTATTCGATGAAGTTTGACTTATGGTCAAACTTGGTCAACCTTCTATGGTTTGACCCTTGGGGTGTTTTTAGACACTTTAATGTTTTCAGTTATCTTTTTTCTCCCTACACCGTTTTACGTGCACATGGAGTCTTGTGCCAATTAATATTTTACTTCTTAGTTGCATACATATGTATGTTTTAGTTTATCTTTAGGTTTTAGAAAAAAAATTGTAGTTGTGTTTTTCTCACCTTTTGGGCATGACATTTTGGTAGTAGAGCACATTTAGTAAACCTTGGGAACCTAACCCACTTCATAGATGCTAAAATTTTGTGTTTGTGTGTGTAGGATGCCTCCACTTACTCGATTAGCTCATGGACGTGGACGTGGATGTAGGCGTATGACATTATCTTGAGAAGAGGTGCAGCTAGAGGTAGAGGTTCGAGGAGAGGACCAAGGTCCACCTCCCAAACCACCTCTTAATGCGAATATAGAGTTACTTCAGGCCTTTTAGAACCTTGCAGGACTCATCCTTAACCGTATGCCTCCAATCATACCTCATAATGTACAATAGGGTATGGATGGACGTGGTTCCTCAGCTAGGGAGCAAAGTAGGAGTCCCCCTCCTAGATTCGCAGAGGTTCAGGATGAGCCAGAAGTTGGGTCCATTAGGGGACCAGAGCCTCCACCCAGAGATGAGGTTCACATATATGAGAGACCACCTCTTGATACAGGTGATCAGATTAGAGAGTTGATGCAGCTTCAGCTGCCACTATTTTTGGGTTCTACTAATGGGAGAGAGGTCGAGTCTTGGCTTTTGAGCCTTGAACATTGTTTTGGGTTGCTCCCTTACAAGAGCAACCTTAAATCATGCTTTTCCATACATCTTCTCAGAGGTGGAACCTCCACATGGTAGAAACACGAGGAGTTCAAGGGTCATCTGGTTATAGACACCTTGACATGGGAGAATTTCCTTCAGATCTTTACAGCCAGATATCTCTCTGAGCAATTTAGACAGCATCTCATAGAAGAATTCCATGATTTATAGTAGAGGGGACTTTCAATGGCCCAGTATGAGGATAATTTCATTGATCTCCTTCCTTATGTTGAGTACATGAGGAACAAGAAGTTACAGGTGAATCGGTTCTTCAAGGGATTGAACCCCTCTATTTATGACATGGTACGTATGATACCACTAGGAGACTTGCGATTCACCTATGATAGGGCCTTAGTTGTGGAGGATATCGTTAAGGGATCTCAGTATCACAATTCTGCACCTTAGAATTCTAGCTATCAGAAGCCCCCTTGGAAAGGGAATCAAAGGAACAATTTAGGGAATTTTAAAGCCCCATAGCCATAGCAGCAACAACAACCTCAAGTAGATCCAGGCACCAAAACCACCTAAGGGATAGCAGGGCTCAAAGCCCAAGCAGTGGAATTCTCAAGGTCCTAATAAGGGACATAAATCTTAGGCCCCTTATACACCTCCAACGCAGACACAACATCCCTATAAGGGGGGATATAATGGATCTACTCAGATAGGAGGATCTCAGCAGTCCAGACCATAGGACGTACTAGTTCAAAATGGAGGGCCATGCTATACTTGTGGTGCCATGGGGCACATAGCTAGGGAATGTCCTCAGGGAGGCAATCAATAAGAAACGATGTCTGAACCTATAGTTGGGGACATGGGCAAGTCCTACAGAGTTTTTACAGTGGTTGACAACCGCTAGGCAGCGCATTAGGCCATAGTCATTGAGGCCTCAGGTACGATCTAAGGTAGTGTAGTTTCTATCCTTTTTTATATTGGAGCTACTGACTCTTTTGTTTCTCTGTTGGTCATGGAGCATTATGGGCTAGTGGCAGTTAGGCAAAATGTTATGTGGGAAGTTGAGTTAGCTTCAGGAGCTAGAGTTTTGGTTAACTCGATGGTTAGGGAGTACCCGATTCAAATTGGTGGTTTGACCACCTTAGTAGACCTTAGAGTAACACCTCTCAGATCTTATGAAATAGTTCTTGGCATGGATTGGCTATATTCTCACAAGGCCAAGATGGATTGTCGTAAGAAGTTGATCAAATTATTGGATGATGATGGCAACACTACTGTGATTTCTGGAATCCAGAGGCCTATATCCCTTCGTATGATCTTTGCTATGCAACTTAAGCAAAGCATGTGGAAGGGATGTTAGATGTTTTCCATCACCTTCAACGATAGGGAAGATGAGGCAGAACAAGAAGCTTCACTGGATGACCATCCCATTCTGCAAGAATATATAAATGTATTTCCTTCAAAGCTACCTGGTATGCCTCCTCGAAGGGCAATTGACTTTCATATAGATCTAGTACCAAGAGAAGAACCGATTTCCAGAGCACCTTACATGATGACCACTAATGAGCTTAATGAGCTCAAGTTATATCTCGAGGAACTGTTAGAGAAAGGACACATTCATCCTAGTGTTTCTCCTTGGGGTGCACCTGTGATCTTCATGAAGAAGAAGGATGAATCTCTTAAGTTGTGTATGGATTACCAACAGTTGAACAAAGTAACCATCAAGAATTGGTATCCACTTGTTGGTTCCTGATTAGGAGTTTACACTCAAAGAGACACCAATATGCCTATGATGGATATTAAGGATTGGTTAGTTCCAAATGTGGGAAATCTATAGGCAACTGGACTAACTATAGGGATGGATTTTCCCTCTTCTACTTTTGGCTCTGTAAAACCAAGGCAGGTACACCTGATCCAATAGTACTAACTCTAACTGATAGTTCTAACTCTGCCCCTTATTTCTTTATTGGATCCTTCAACAGATGATTACAGTGAGAGAATACTAAACAAGAACCTATTGTTCATTGATCCTCCATCACTAGGTAGGACAATACATAAATGAAAATGAAAGTAAAAACTGGTATTGATTTAATGTTTCTTGCAGAGTGTAAACAATCATGCAACACATGTAACGGCACAAGGGATACTAGCTTATGATCAGTGCCTTATCCATTGGGCATCATACTTGAAGCAGACATGAAATACAAGAACAACTACTAGATTCATCTAAGAAACCAAGCCATAAACATAGTCAAACATCTCTTACACTGCTTGCAGATATCCTTCCTGATTGAACCCAATAAATATATGCTTCACTCAGAGGCTTTTAACCTAATCCTAGATCAGGGCTGAGAGACAAAACACATACACCAGTAACCTAATGCAATGAGTTAGAAAACTCAAAATTCATCAAGAACAACTGAAGGAGAGATCCAAGAATGTGAAACTATATTAAGTATGTGGGTTCAAATCCCTGTATTACAAACTGATTCAGTGATGCCATAGACAATATGCAAAAGATACATAAGTCTTCTTCCTAGTATTGATACAGAAGCAAAAATGTTACAACCTAGACTGAGGATACACACTTGGCTTTTTAGCTTCCTGTGTCAAGAAATTCCAACTAGCCTCTCAAAATGATTACAAAATTCCCTTTATACCAGGACTACAAAGCAAGCACGATCATTTCGAATTCAAAATTTCAAAATCACCTAACCCCACTGAGAAATAAACATAGACATGACAGGGGTCAAGCCACAGCAATTGACAATCCACTCTGCCCACTCCAAGCGCTCAAAAATGAATTTTGGTACCTCCTACCACCGAAAACACTCAACAAGCTCAAACGATCACATGCATTGCACGAGCATTAAGTTTTTTAACCATTCGCCTTCAGTCGCACAACCGTGCAGTCACATCTCTCACCGCCACAGGAAACGAGCTCCAAAATATGCTTGCTTGCATGATCGCATAACCCAAAAACAGGTTATGTGAACATGTGACAGCCCGCTAACCACTTGCCTTTTGCATAACCACCAACGCAAGACTGTTACCACAAAAGGGCATGTCACATGTTCGCAAGCCAAAAAATTGGCTCATGCAAACATGTGACAAGCTGCTAACATGCACCCCGCCGATCATCAAATCACCGCCAAAAATCCTACCTGGGCCCGCGTTCCAAATCCACCATCCTGCCAACACGGGCCAATCGGAGACCGCCACGACCCCACTTGCCAGCTAGCCCACCAATAAATACAGACGGGCCCCAGGGACACATGGCGCCCTGTCGCATGATTGCATAGCTCGGAAACGAGCTATGTGAACATGCGACCACCCGCAAACCACTACCATAACTGCCACCACAACCGGTACTGCACTGCCAATGGGCACGTGTTAACCGATCGTATGATCGCATAGCCAAAAATTGGGCTATGCGATCATGTGACAGCCAACCCAAAGCTGCCACATCACCGCCCACCAAAAGAAAACTACCACATGTCACGCCACCAAATTGTAACCAGCACCACTTTGCCGATGGGCCCTAGGACACGTGGCAAGCGGTCGCATGATCGCATAGCCAAAAACTAGGCTATGCGACCATGCGACAGCCAATCACAGGCTGCCACATGTCCACCTCCGGGACCACTGAGCAAATACGCCACCAACTGCGAATAACTGGGACCCACGCGGATAGATGGCAAGCGGTCGCATGATCGCATGTCAGAAAAGTCTGACATGCAGCCATGCGATAGCCAATAAGAACATGCCATCTGTCCCCCTTCTGACACCTTGAAGGAACTAGCCCCACATCATTGCACTTGCGCGGTTAAGACAAATGAACAAGGAGAGCTGGTAGAAAAGAAGACACACAAGGTTGAAAACACATAGTGTTTTCATGAAAGATCGAAAACACACAAAATTTTCAACATGACACAAAGGTGAACAAGGAAGCCAAAAACAATGAGGGTTTTATGTAGGCCAAAAAGGTCAAAAACAACGTGGATTTTCAAAAACACAATGGGTTTTCGACACTATGGCTGAATTTTAAAGTTTGCTTCCCGCGAACCCTAGGATTCGAATAACTTTTTGGGTTTTGCACATTAGCATAGGCGACTTGGGCTGAAGAAAGGTAACACATGAAACACATAGGGCAAGACACGCACAGCATGAAACACTAAGGATTGTCTTTGCAAGTTAAAACTGTGACTGCAAGCCGGGCAGGACAACCTCAAAATTTGTAGAGAAAAGGCCATTTTAAAGGATTTTGCAATGACTGGAAAAATGGCTTAACACCACTTCCTAGGATTGATGACCTATTTGATCAGCTACAGGGTTCCAGAGTGTTCTCTAAGATTGACCTTAAGTCAGAATATCACCAGTTGGGGATAGTGGATAGTGATATTCACAAGACTACATTTCGCACTAGATATAGCCACTATGAGTTCATCATGGTCCCATTCGGTCTTACAAATACTCCAATTGTATTCATGAGTCTTATGAATGGAGTATTTTATAATTTCCTTGAAAATTTTGTGGTGGTTTTCCTTGATGATAGCTTGATCTATTCGAAGGATGAGAGAGAGCACGAAGAGCACCTGAGACAAGTTTTGCAGTGCCTAAGAGATAATCAACTTTATGGTAGCTTGTCAAAATGTGCATTCATCATATCAGAGGTCAAGTATTTGGGTCATGTGATATCTGGCGATGAGATCTCAGTAGGCCCATCGAAGATTGATGCCATTTTGAATTGGCCAACACCTACCACAGTGACTAAAGTGAGTAGTTTCATGGGTCTAGCCAGTTATTACAAATAGTTTATTGAAGGGTTTTCTCGAGTGGCACACCCTATTACATCTCTTCAGTGAAAGGGAAAGAAGTTTGAGTGGACTGAAAAGTGTGTTAGAAATTTTTAGGAGCTCAAAAGAGCATTGACTAGTGTACCCATTCTTGTAGTGCCAGAGCCTCTAGTAGAGTTTTTAGTTTGCATAGATGGTTTAGGGGAAGTTATTATGTAGGGTGGATGAGCAATAGCCAATGATTCCATGAAATTGAAGACTCGCGAGCTCAAATACCCTACCCATGATCTCGAACTTGCCAAAGGAGGTATAGGATTTTTTGAACAAGTACAAAGGGATAGTTGTATATAACAGTACAAACAACTTACCACCAAAGAGAGACATCAATCATTGCATAAACCTCATCCCTAGTTCTACAATTCCTAATAAAGCTTCTTATAAACTGACTACTGAACAAAATGCAGAAGTTGCAAGATAGATTCAAGGTTTATTGGAGAAAGGCTTCGTTAGGAAGAGCATAAGCCCTTGTGTTGTGCTAGCAATCCTAGCTCCTAAGAAGGAGGGTACGTTGAGGTTATGTATTGACTCTAGAGACATCAATATGATAACCACCAAATATAGGTTTCCTATGCCAAGGATAGAAGATCTCATGGACTATCTAGGTGGGGCAAGGTACTACTCCAAAATTGACTTAAATAGTGGATACCAACCGAGAGGGGGATGAGTGGAAGACAACATTCAAAACCAATGAAGGATTGTTTGAATGGATTGTGATGCCTTTTGGTCTTTCAAATGCTCCGAGAACCTTTATGAGGTTGATGAATGAAATACTCAAGTCTTTTATCAATCATTTTGTTGTTGTTTATTTAGATGACATTTTAATCTTTAGCAAGCATAAAGATGAGTATTTCATGCATCTTGAAATGGTGTTCAAAAGGTTACATGAGGAGCAGTTAAGGATCAATTTGGACAAGTGTGTGTTTTTGCAAGAAGAGCTTGTGTTCCTTGGTTTTGTCATCTCTAAGGGTGACTTGAAAATGGACCCCTCAAAGGTGGAAGCCATATTGAATTGGCCCACTCCTAAATCTTCTAATGAGGTAACAAGTTTTCATGGCCTTGCTAGTTTTTATAGGAAGTTTGTGAAGAATTTTAGTAGGGGTAAGTGCACCGATGATAGACACTATCAAAGGAGGGAGGAAATGTCAATTTGTTTGGACTGATGCTGCAAATAAGTCATTTGAATATCTGAAAACAAGGGTTGCTCAACAACCTATCCTAGTGCTTCTTGATTTTCACAAAGTGTTCACCATTGAATGTGATGCTAGTAAGAGGACCATTGGGGGTGTTCTCAGTCAAGAAGGGAGACCTATGGAATTTTTCAATGAAAAAATTAATAAGGCAAAGAAAAATTATTCTACCTATGACTTGGATATGTATGTTATGGTTCAATCTCTTAGGAAGTGGAGGCACTACTTTTTGCCAAAAGAATTTATTGTTTTTACTGACAATCATGCTTTGAGTTTTATAAATAGATAGGAGAAGTTGAACCACATGCACCTCAAGTGGATGGAATACTTGCAAGAATTCACCTTCACCATAAAGCATAAGAAGGGTGTAGCTAACAAGGTCGTTGATGCCTTGAGCAGGAGGAACCTAGCCATACAGGAGATTCAATCGGAAAGTTTTGGTATCTCTACCTTGAAAGAGATGTATCCCAATGATGGAGACTTTAAAGAGGATTATTAGGTTTTCTTGGAACTAGAAGATAAGTATCAGCCTATATTTTTAGAATATATTATTCAGGAAGGACTATTGTTCAAGGCTAGTCAACTTTGTATTCATGATTGCTCTATGAGAGAGAATATTATAAGGGAAAAGCATTGTGGATGTTTATCTGGCCACTTTGGTCTTGAGAAAACATTAGAATTGGTTAGGAGATTTTATTTCTGGCCTAAGATGTAATCTGATGCTAGGATATTTGTGGAGTGTTGTTTAATTTGTCAAAAATCCAAAGGAACAAGTTCCAATGCAGGCTTGTATACACAATTGCCAATCCCTGCTAAACCTTGGGACTCAGTCAACATGAACTTTATTTTGGGTCTTCCAAGGACCAAATCAGGTTATGATAGTGTTTATGTGGTTGTGGATAGGTTGTCCAAGATGGAAAAGTTCTTGCCTTGTAATACTACACATGATGCCTCAAGTATTGCAGGGTTGTTCTTCAAAGAGATTGTGAGACTCCATGTTTTTCCTCTCACCATTGTATCAAACAGGGACCAAATTTTTTAGGCCATTTATGGCATACCTTATGGAAGAGACTTGGAAAAAATTTGGTAATGTCATCTGCCTATCATCCTCAGTCAGATGGGCAGACTAACTTCATTAATAGATCCATGGGTAATTTATTACAATGCCTAACTAAGAAGTATGGAGGAGCATGGGACTCTATTCTACCTTACAAAAAATTATCCTATAATGATCCTATCAATAGGAGTTCGGGACTTAGTCCTTTTCATATTCTGTATGGATCACATCCTAGGGGTGTGTTTGAGTTGAGGAATGTTCAAAACATTGGTCAGAGGAGCTCTCAAGCTGATGAATTTGTAGAAATCATGAGGGATAACCATCAGAAAGTCAGGGAAAGACTTCAACATACCTTAGAGAAGTATAAAAAAGAAGCAGATGTCAAGAAGAGGGATGTTCAATTCAAAGTAGGAGACATGGTTATGGTTCACCTCAAGAAGGAAAGACTGTCTAAAGAAAAGTATACCAATCCCATGATGAAGAAGATTGGTCCCTTCAAAATCTTGAAGAAATGTGGCAACAATGCATACCAGATTGAACTGTTTTCTACTATTGGATTATAACCTATTTTCAATGTGGCTGACCTATATGCATATAAAGCTCCTATTTATGATATTTGTGTTGTAGGTGATGAAGGTTCTCAATAGGGAAAGGGTATGCAAGACTTAGCAAAGCCACCTTTGTAAACAATTGAATGCATCCTAGATAAAAGAATATAAAAACAAACCAGTAGATCCATGTTTTATGAGTACTTAGTCAAATGGAAACACTAGTCCTTGGAGGATGCTACTTGGATGACTCATGGGGATATCAATAAGGCTAGATTCAAATTAGCAGACATCCCAACTCAAGGGACTTGAGTTTCTTTTGTCTTGGGGAGTATGGTGCAGGGCACCCTAGGCAACATCCTTGATGATTTTGTGTTTTGTGTGTTATGTAATAATTGGATAGATCTTGCAAGATCATCCTTTTTTGGTTTGGATCCATTTGTGTGGTCAAGGATCCCTAAGGTAGACCCATAAGCCTTGGGATACCTTAGTCCACTTGGATTATTAATCTTTGAGCAATAGGTGAATTAGGTGTTTTGATGTTTTCGAGTTTTAAACATGATTCCATTGAATTTGGATCATTTTAGGCATGTTTGAATTGGTTTTAAGGTTAGAATCTTAACCTATGGTCTTTAGAGAGAAAAATTGAAACAATTACAAAAGTTGCACAAAAGATGTAAAAGTTGCTCGAGCAACTTTTCAAAAGTTTCTCAAAACGGTTCACATTGGAAGGCCAACTGTCATAACTACATATGAACCGGTTCGGCTTCGCATATGAACCTATTTTAACTCATTTTTACCTCTTTGAGAGAGGAAAGAAAGAGAGAAGATTGTATTATGCTTTTAGATGCAAAATTAATGAAGAACCAAGAGTTTCCCTGAGTTAATTCTGACTGGTACGACCATGTACGACGAGTTGAGTACAAGTTGTTTATATGTGTTGAATCATTGAAGTGTCTACTTTCTAAAACAATTGGAATTAGTTTGACTGGTTTTGTATAGTAAAAATTAGAATTCCTTTTCTAAACCCAGTTCAGGAAGAAGCCTTAAACATTCCATATCCTATAGGGTGCGACTCGAAGGATCGAGGGTGTTTGCATCAAACCATAGGCTGAATATCTCTATGTATTTAGCCAGGTTGATGTGTGTTGGAGTGTGCAGTCTAAAGAATTGATCGGTGGAACCAAACTGAAGGTGGATTCATGTTAGTTGGAATGTGGAGGAGGTGTCCAAAGTCTTGAACCAATTTCATGAACCCATGCTTGACCACTTTCTTTGGAAGCCAAGCCTAATTTGGCTAATTAGGTCTGAGATCTTAGTAAATGTTAGATGCTGCAGAAGTGGAGTTGGGTCTTAGAACTTTGGGAATCTTTGTAACATCCAAAAAGGGTACCTAAATCTACCCTTAGTTTTCCTATTTGATAGGAGAGATTTCATACCAAACCTAGTTAAGGAGACCTAGTAGGATTCCTAGGTCAGGTTGTGTCGAGTGCAAGTAAATTATTGAGTGCCAGTAGTTGTCGAGCGGTCCAGTATCGATCGAGAAGTCTTGTATGTGCCGAGTAAGCTGAAATTTATTAATACTCAGTTAGTATCAATTTTAGAAGGATTGGATTGCACTAAATCCATACTTGGAGAGTTTGGAGAGGAAATAGAATATTTCCTAAGCTTCTTGCTGACCACTCTACGTCAATGGGGGAGCCATGTTTGCACAAAGAACTATACACAGGCCAGAGAACTGGCTAAAACAAAATAAATTAACCTAAGCTAATAAAAAACCTAATAAAAAATAAATATAGAATGGAAGCAAGATGCTAAATCTTGATTGATTCTTCCTTCACAAGAAAAAACTATTCCATTAGATACTACTATTGCATAAAACAAGGGACTGTGTCCTCAAAATGACTGTAACAGTGATTACACACTTAATGCTAGAAATTATAAATGTTTCCAACCTTGGTATTAGAGACTTTTAGGGCTTAAATAACCTCTATCCATAAGGTTTGGGTGGTCAGGACCCCCATTTGACCTAAAACATAGGTCGGTTCTCTTAGGACAAAAATTTGTCATGCAACTTTGCAAAATTGCAAAAGTTGTCATGACAACATTTTAGCAACTTTTACATAGTTGCTCATTTCATTGCTCAAACCCCTCAAAGGCTCCTAAAATGCTATTAAAACCTATCTAAGGCTATTTTGGCCCTTTTTAGACTATAATAAAACATTTGACTAACAATTCCACATTTGTGCCCTTTTTACAATTTCTAGGACCAAGCTAGGTCCTAAGGACACCTTGGCCTATAAACTCAACTTAACTAACACAACCCTAAGCTAACTCAAAAAAATAATCTCCTATCACACCTAGTCCATCATGGAGCCCTTTATTAACCTCTAGTCTGGCTAGGACCAATACAAATTAAAAAAAAGGACTTTCAAGCCTAAGTCCTAGGTGCTCCTACACCAAGGGGTTACTGCATAATTTAGAGGTCTCATCGGCCTCTTCTTCGCCTTGCACCTCTGTGAAACACCTTCATTATTAAATATAAGAATGTTAGCTTTGTGGATATTGATTTTTCTACACAGTTTTTCTTTAAATATCCCTTTGGCTATCATTCTCCATTTAAATACCCCTCTGGATATGATATGCATGACTCCTTCCTTCTATCCTAATAAATTTCCTGAAATTGTATCTTCACAAATTTGGCCATTTTCCAAAAGTCACCTACCTTCTTTAGAACATCCATTTCTATTAATATCTGAATAATGAAGTCTTCTAGGGAGAATAATTTATAACTTCTGAATTCATACACACTAGAAAAATCTCATGACTGTGCTCCTTGAACACTAGAAAAGTTGTTTGTGTGTTGCTCTACATATCTCTGCCTTTTCAGTATCAAATCTTGTTGTCAACCCACTGTGAACCTAAGAATCTTATGAACTTTTTGACCATAATGACCCTTTTATTCTTGTGTGTACCACATCAAACACCTCCATTCATGGAAGACCCGTCATGTATTTTTCCTTTCTCCTGAAACTCCTCCTTAATACCATGTAAAAGTCTCATGATAATATGATGGCCTGCTACCATTTTTAGCTTTCAACCACTGTCCACTAACCCTCATACTACACATGACAAACCATCAATCCTTTCCCTACTGGTATGTCAAATGACAATCATTGGTCCATATGAATGCTGACCTTTGACATGGAACATGGACCGATAAATCAACAAGTGGAAACACCCAATTCATCACCTCATCGACCAACACCACCTTTATCAACACTGGCAAACCACGAACACACGTGGCAAGATCTCATGATCTTGCGCTAGATAAATATCAATCAAATTGGGTCACGTGATCAGGAGAACCGTCGATCCCATCCTTTCTTTAACTATCACTCGCAACACAAAATCATCTCTATGCAATAAAAATTAATCACCTTTTTGACTAGATCAAAATATTTTTGTTGATTTTACCCATGTGCTAAAAGATTAGCACATAAGTTGCAAATATTTTAACCATAACACAATCAAAAACTTTAATATTAAAACTTTGCAATTGGGTTTGACCAGTCAACCACATCCATCTGTCGGTAACTATCATGCAACCCCACCCTTGCACATTCTCAATGACAAATGAAACAAGACACACGATATCATCTTGTGATCTTGCACTGAATAATCATTGAGAAAGTTTGATCATGAGATCACGAGGACTGTCAATCCTTGTAGCACTTTAATCAATGAGTACCAATGGGGTAGAATATTCATCGAGAACCTTTTTAGGTGATCACCATTGAAAAAAACACATGTTGAAAGATGGATGTGTTAGTAATATGATCTTTAACCAAAAGGAACACTAAACATATCATAAAATATTAACATAGACTACTAGTCAATGAACAACTGACAGATGGAAAAGCCTCACCTTCCCAGGATCAGCTGAGTTCATCTGTGACATCATCATGAGATTGTGGGGTGAATGGGAAAACATACGTAGCCCACCATTTGGAAAGGTAAAGGGTCTCGCCAAACATGAACAATTAACACATTACTCGGTGAAAATAAAAAGGAAAGTGCTACGTGGCGAGACCTTAGGGAAAAGCAACTTAAGGCACGAAAGATTAAAAATGACCAACACTTAATTACTTACGGCACTAGGTCTTGACAAATAGGTCCCCTTTTAATGATGACTACCCCCTTGGTCATATGAGCCAAAAAGGTAATGACAAAAAATAACAATGTAGGGTTTAGTGAAAATATTTTAATTGATCCACAACCCTAAACCTTAACAAAGAGCAGGGGTTAGAAGTAATCACAAGGGACGAAAGCAAGGTGAAGAACATACCTCCTCAAATGATTTCTCATGGAAATCACAAGGAAAATTGAGAGCAATGAAGGACATAATGGGGCACCTACTCAAAACTTCAAAGGGCTCCTCAAAATTTTAATAGTGGCAATCTCAAGAATTTGAGAGTACCGACAAGGATAATGGAGAAAAAAACCAAAGTGAGGGTAATGGGGATGCAACCAAAATGAGGAGACAAATAAAAAGGGTGCTATGGAGATTGAGGGCTTGGGCACTAAAAACTTGTCTACCCATGTCTCTAACAGTGTGAAGTCAGGACCCATTGATATGACCAAGGATATATGATGTTAGAGGAAGAGGATGTGGGCAATGTGACCTGTAAAGACACTCACAGTGGGACCTATAAAAATTGCATGATATTGATTAAGGAGCTTGGTAAGTTGAAGACCAAAGTCGTTGACCTGCATAGGAAGATTGTCAATATTTCTAGATTTAGCCTACATGTGATGCACAGTTCAACCACATCCATTTGCATTTTCTGGTTTTATATTTTTGATGGTTTTTTTCTCTGTCAAACCCAGATCTTCAATTCTGCACTCCGGGAGCTCTATCTTGCACATCTGGACTCTGTTTTCAAAAAATGATATATCAATGGAAAGCTTGTTCAGAGAGATTTTTAGTGATATGAGTCATTTTTCTAGATTCTGCTCCAGGTTCATTTTATTCAGATTCTTGCTTTTTTGTAGTTTGGTGGATATATTGGTTGTTTCAAGTCCCGGGATCTCTTCCCTTTGAGGGATGGCTCATCTTAGGTTGTTCTTTTGGTTCAACAACCTTTGATCTTCTTTGAGCACTGTATACTTCATTTTTTGTAACATTCTTTTATGCACACGCACTGAGATAAAGTGCCATTCTATTGCTTTGATGGGATCTGGCACATGTTCATGCTCTTTGTACTTGCACTCCATTATAAAGTGCTAGGGGGGTTTTGATGTTTTCCTTTGTTTGCCATCTTCTTTTGTCATGTGAGTGTTCCTCAAATGACATTAGCCTCAGGCATCTTTATTTGTGTTTGTACTCTCTCTGCACATTCGATGTTCCAGATTCTTCTTCATCATGCAGTTCATATTGGATGATCTTTTCAGTGTACCTGTCATTACTCCCTTGTCAACAGTATGGGGGGGTTTCTACTATTGGTTCTACTGCTTCCTTGGTTCGATTGTGTGAGCCATGTATTTACTATTTGATCCTATGTACTAGGTGGTTGTAGTGGCTGGGTACCTATGCATTCCGGTGAGATAGATCATTTACCATATGGACACTCTTTTCTTTCCTATTTTTGGATGCACTCTTCCAGCTTTGATTGATCAGCTCTTCAGGCTTTTGGTGTTTATGCCATCTGTATCTTCGAGTTTAGGTGTTTGCCTCCTGATTTGAGTAGTGTCATTTGAGGGCACTCATTCAGGTTACAGTCTTCTCTACCTAGTCATATTTTTGTGGAGGATCTTCAGATCATCAGTTTCTTCTTGACAGAGTTTGTAGTTTCATGCTTCAGTGATGTTGTACATGTTCATCTTTGTTCCTATTTTCTGAAACATTCCTGGTTTTGGAGGCTTCTTCAGTCCTTCAGACTAGTCTTTGTCTCGTTTTGGAGTAGAGTTTTTCCCATGTGGTTTTCTCTATTTCTCTGCTTTGTAGAAGTGAATGGTATTATATTAAAACCTTTTGACCTATCTAGGTCTATTAGGCAGGGATGCCTACTTTCCCCAATATTGTTTGTGGTTTTTTTATAACTCTTTATTACTTATTAAGGGGTAACTCACTCTCTCCTAGGGTTAAATAAGTAAGAATACCCAATGGGGATGAATTATCAAACATATAGTTTGTTGATGATACAACTATTCTAATTGAGTTGAAAGAAAACAATGTTAGCAACGTAATGCGCAAATTAGACTTATTTTGTGATGCCTCAGGGATTAAATTTTCACTCTCCAAATCTATCATGTTGGGTTGGAATGAGTACCCTCCTAATTGGTGTCACATATTTTCCTTTTCTTGGGGAGGACCCAACCACCAAGTCATATACGTGGGCATTTTATTCTCAGATAACCCAAACTTGAAGGAGATGTGTGGTCAGATAAAAGGTAAGATTAACAAGAAGATTGGTAAATGAAATAATCACTACCTCTTCTTGGTTGAGAGATTTCAGGTTTGTCATAATATTTTGTCCTCTTATACAATTTAATATGACTCATCCTAGATATTCAATCAAGAACAATTTAACTACATTCAAAAATAAATTAAAAAGTTCCTCTAGTCAGATGAAAAATGGAGCAAAAAAATGCATGTTGTTAATTGGAAATGGTGTACTACGCCTAAGGATAAAGGTGGTCTAGTTTTTAAAGAATTAAGGACTCAAGGATTGACTCTTATAGTTAAATGGATATCTAAGGCCACTTAGGGAGAGGAGCCCTGAAATATCTTATCTAGACACAACACTACAAGAGATGTGCCCACTAAAGGACCTTCATGGAGAGGATTGCATTTAAGTGACACTATGGATAGTATTTTCTCACTTAAAGTTGCAAGATCTAATGTGTTCAAGGCCATTTGGAAAGGATGGGAAAATGTTAGGATTTTTGTAACTAATAATAGCATTATAAGTGAGGATAATAATATATGAGGGGAAAAATATAAATGGTGGAATCTGAAGCATGGAGACAAGCCTTTGGTCTAGCTCCAAGGTTACTTTTCCCAGATTTGGGCAACCAAAGGCATCAAAAAGTTTATTGATATCATTTAGGAGGGTAATATTTTGAGTTGGAAGGAGATTTGGATTTTTTTTAATGTCCCATAGTCCCATTGGAGGACTTACTCAGTGTTGAGAGAAGCCTATAACATTATCTCCCTTCCTAGATGTTGTAATTTAGTGATTCTAGGATATCCCACTTTAGGTGGTCTGATGGTACCCTTATCCTCAACACTAAAGCTAAATATATGTATAGTCTCCTCACTAATAGTTGTGAATTTTTAACCATCTCAACTCTATTGGAAATCTAATATGGGAAAGTGAGATATTGAGAGGGGGGGGGGGGGTGATTCAGATATCCACTACTACTTCCACTTTGACATAAATTCAACTTACCATAAACATAAAATTCAATATTGAAATAGATCTAACAATCTAACTTCATCCATGTAATGAAGCACATAACAAAAAGATTTTGGTTACCCAGAAACCCTTGAAAGGTATAATTGGGGTGGGGATGACACCCACAAATATTCACTACTGCAGTATTGAAGTTTTCCTTTTAGGGCTACAAAATTTGATCATCAATTGATGGTCTACCTTGTGAGGGGTCTGCCATGTTAAGAGCTTATAGACTTATACAATCTACCTTGGTTAAAGGATTTAAAACTTACAACAAAGTAAGCACTTGGTTGACCTCGACCCTGACCTAGGGCAGAGTCAACCACTCTGTTAAGAGATTTACCCTGATTCACCTGCTAAAATGTATTAGTACCCGATCCTTTGATTTTCACTATGATGCTAATAATAGTATTCTCCTTCCAGTTTAAGTTTTTTAATTATGACTAGGGTGATGTGCTCACCCAGTCTGGGTGCAAAATTAAATGATCTGGATTATGATGTTTGATACTATTTCAAGCCATTGGTGCCTTTGGTTTAAGTTTTATAGTTTCTATGTTACTGTTAAATATTGGTTTTAGCTTAATGCTTCTATGGATGATAGCTTTGTTTTGGAACATTAGTTTTATTGCTCCTATGTTAGTTTATATAGTTAGTATAGCAGTTGCTTTTAATTGGGTTACTTTACTAGAAAATGATAGTTATCCTTTGTTAGCCTTCTGGGCTTGTTGCGTATGGGCCAACACCCTTGATTTTGCTGCTTTTAAATATAAAAAACATAGTGAAATAGAAAGAAAAATATTATATTAAATATTTATAATTATATCATATTTTTTAAGGCAACAAAGGCCTAGAACATTGTTTGTTTAATACATTTCATTCCAAAAACATTTAAGATATGTAGATAAGATTGAATGATCGCAAATTCACCCAACCTACTATGAAACAAGTGCCACGTAGTGGCCAGTACTTGTCGGAATTAATTATAATTTTAGCTATAAATAAATTTAAATCTAATTTTATTATATTTATTATAAATACTAAATTTTTTTTAATTAATAGTTATTTAATAAAAAAGAAATCAAGAAAATTAATTAAATTCAACATTATAATGTAATTATAAGAATCTTTATATATGAATGATAATAATTAAAATCTTTATAATAATATTCTAGTAGCCTTTAGTTTTATAATTAATTTTAATTTATATCTAAATGTAATTCTAATATTAATAAATATATTATAATTATTAAATATATTATAATTAATTATAAAACTATATGATAATAATTATATTAGTTTTTAATTTTAATTTATATCTAAATGTAATTCTAATATTAATAAATTATTATAATTATTAAATTTATTTTAATTAATTATAAAACTATATGATAAAAATTATATTAGTTTATATAATTATAGATGTAGCAATAGATATTTTTATTTTTAATTATAATTATTTTAATAATATAAATTGTAAATTGTAATTAATTGTAATTAATTTTTATGTTAATTTAAATTATTTTGTAAAGTATATAATAAGCTTAATTTTATTATAAATGAAGAGCTGATTCAACCAATGTATGCATATATTTCATAGTTTGTTATTTACATTATTAATATATTTAATATTTATATTATATAAAAATAAAATATAATTTAATTTATGATAATAAATATAATAAAAATATCAATAAATATTATTATTATATTTTTCACGAATAAGTAAAATTTTTTACAAATGAGCTAAACAAAATTACAAATGAGCTAAACAATATTTATAAAAAAATAAAAAAATAACACTTCATTGAGATATTTTCTCTCGAACTTGATAAAAAGTAACAAATGAGCTACACAAAATTCTTATCTTCATAATTTTTTTACAAATTGAATGAAAAAATAAATGTAAATTCTAGATCTTATTAGTTCTCCATCACTTATGCATTTCTCTTAAATATGAAAATCATGAATAAGTTAAAAAGTATCGTATCATTTCATAAAATACAAAAACTAAAATACTCAAAATAAATATTCCTTAAGATAGGGATCTACTCTGCTTTGCTCTGCTTTGTGATGATATGCGGTGACTCATGAATGCAAGTTGATGGATCTGACAGTCTTGCTGGCGTCATGAATTTTGAATGCTCTGTCAACAGTGCGGTTGGCGCCCTCTCCAATGCAAATGTTGCGAACATGTGTGATCCTTCTATGGCCTCATCTCCCACTAACATTAATTCCTCTCTCTCTCCTCCTTGTCGATCGACAGTGCCCGTACCCGCCATTAACATTCCTCCCCTGATTTTATCGCATCCTAATTCAGATGGCAAATTTGATAAAGCTGCCAATAATATCCAGGCCTCGACTTCAAAGGAAGTTAATCCTTCGCCTTTGCAGTCTACAGCTCCTGTTAAGCCCAAATCCTTCCTTGATGGCGAACTCTGCACCTGCCATTAGCACCATCGCGAGGTTTACTTCTGCGTCAAGCAATGAAGCCCGGCAAGTAGGTAAGATCCCTAGGAACCTTTCCTCATTCGATGTATCTCCAAACCCTGAAATGATAGTGGAAATTCTGAAAGAAAAGGATAGGTTGAGGAACTCTGCTATTTTCTTTTTCATGGTTGAAATTGATAAGGTTCCTCCTAGGAAATTTTTAGACGATTGGTTCCATAACTACTGGAACCTAAAACTTGGCTATCACATTTCATTCTGTCGTCAAATCCAAAAGGGATTGTTTGTTATCTTTTTTAATAACCATGAATCTCAATCTTCTATTCTCAAAAAATAGTACTGGACTATTGGTAACACTAGGTTTCAAGCACTTGCTTGGACTCCTGAAGCTATCCTTGATGAAGTTGTTGCCCTTTCGGCTCCCAGATGGATTCTTGTTAAGAAAATCCCTCCCTTTCTGTGGCGTTTCTTACCTCAACTCCTCGAACCCATTGGTAAATTTGTTAGAATGGATGACTCCATCCGTTTGGTGCCTCACATGGATGCTAGGGTGTTAATTTCACTAAACCCAGGCAAAGATCTTCCTAGTGAAATTAACATTGTCATTACGAATGAGGTTTTTTCTTGCCCTATTGAGGTTCTTGGTGGTCTTAACGCTTATTTTCTTTGTAGGAAAGAGGGACATTTTAGAAAAGACTGTCCCATTATCAAGTGTAATAAATCTCCTAAATCAGAAAATCCTACTGTCTCCCCTACTTTCAATCCCCCTGAACCTACAGATTTTACCTCACCTATGTCCAATCCTTTGCCCTCAATAGATGTTTCATCCCAGTCAAGTTTGGCCTCTCAGCTTTCGCTTAACCCCCCGAGCTTTGCCTTGCCTAGCCTTGAGGACTCTGCAGATGGTTTCTAGGCTGTTTCTAAGAAGAGGAAGAAGCGTGGCCACAAACCTAATAATTCCTCTCAACCTTCCACTTCTTTCCCTACTCTTGCTTTTAACTCCATGCACAATCCTCATTCGAATACCATTCCCTCCTCACATCCATCTACTGGTAACTCTAGTGAACCTTCCGCCTTAGCTCCGCCTGCTTGGCCTAAACTTCCGGTTAAGAACTTCAAAAAGATTACCGATGATTTTGTCTTGGAAGTCATTCCGGCGGCTCCTAGCTTGTCTAGCATTCTGAGTATGGAACTGGATCCTGCATCGCCGTCCCTCTCAAATAATGATGATCTCCTTACTTCGAAGAGGAGAGGGAGACCTCTTGGCTCCAAAAACAAAAAATTTGCGACTAAAAAAGAAGGTAGCTCTGTCTCTGTGGGAGTCTCTCCTATGGAGGAACTTGCTTGTGCTGATGCGTCTAATCTTAAGTTGGTTTCCTCATGAATTATGTTTCGTGGAATATTAGGGGACTGGAATGTCCCGATAGGAAATTTGTTATCAAGAGTTTTCTCAATAGTATTAATTCTACTGATATCCTGATGTTGCAAGAAATTAAAACTACTGGATTCACTCTTGAATCCAACCTAAATTTTCTTTGGAGCAATGCGATTAAGTTTGTCACTAATGACCCTCATGGCAGAGGGGGTGTCACCATCTTGATTAACCCTAAATGGGAAGGCTTCATCAAGGACAGTGGTATCTCCCCCTGCAATAGAGCTATTTGGATTATGTTTAGCTATAATAATAAAGATTTTGGTATTTGTTATGTTTATGCTGCTAATGATTATAAGGAAAGATCTAGTCTTTGGTCATTGCTAACCTCTCTCCCTGATATTCCTTGGTTGCTGGGAGGGGACTTTAATATGATCAAGTCTCAGGAAGATAAAATTGGAGGACTTCCGTTCTCCTAGAAAGATCAAGAAAAGTTTCAATGGAATATGATTAAGCATTATAAGCTCCTCTTTGACCCTTTGACGGGGAACAAGAATACTAATCCGGGGCTTTGGCACACCTGGTGCAACTTTCAAAAAGGCCCATCCAAGATATACTCGAGGCTAGATAATTTTTATCTCAATAAGAATTTTTTCTCTATGGCCCCTGATGCTCGGAATAACTTAGTCTTAGTTACACCTACTACTCTTTTGGATCATCACCCTATCTCGATATCTATCAGGTTTAGTTGTTCCCCTAACAATAGTAGGGTCAACAGTCCCAAGTTTATTCTCAATACCAGCCTCTTGGTTGATGAAGATATTCTTTCTGCCATTAGCATCATTAGACATATTAATAGATTTCACTACCCTTCCATTTCCCATGCTGAGAGGTGGAATATGAATGTGCTTGCCTGACAGAATCTGCTTAGAACTGTTGGTCAAAAGAAAGCCAAGGATTTTAGATGCTCTAAGACTAGGCTTGTTGCCAACCTTTATGATGCTGAGGTTGCTATTCAAGATAGACTGGATAATCCTTTTCTGATCCCTCAACTCGCATGTGCTAAGGAAGCCCTTAGACAACATCAGCAGCATAAAAATCATGGTGCTAGGATTCGTTCCAGAGCCCATAGGCTGCAATATGGTGACAGGGGTAGTAAGTTCTTCTTTAACCTAATTAAACAGAAGCATGCTAATGAGTCCATTGAGAATATTGTTATTGATAATCATGAAATATCTGACTTAAATAGCATAAAAATGGAATTTTCTCGCTTTTATGAAAATTTGTTTTCTTCTGAAGACTCCTTGGAAGCTAGCTCCCTCAGGGAACAATGCAGAAACATTATCCCCAAGAGGATTATAGACAGTGATGCCTCCCTGCTCAATAAACATATTTCCCTGGAAGAAATTGATAATTCTATTAACTCCCTTAAGAATGACAAGACGCCTGGCCCTGACGATTTGCCGGTTGAATTTTATAAAGCTAATAGTAAGTGGATCTGCAAAGATCTGCTTGAGATCTATAATGAAGCTATTAACTCTGGCTCCTTGGATTTCTCCATTAATAAAGGAATTATCAAATTAATTCCCAAGGATGGGGATAATACCCTTCTTAAGAATTGGAGACCTATCACTCTCTTGAATGTCTCCTATAAAATCTTTGCTAAAATTTTGTTCCGCGGACTTGAAACCATCCTCTCGAAGTTTGTCTACTCTACCCAAACTGGTTTTATTAAAGGAAGGTACATTCTTGAAAACTTGATTACTAGTTGGGAGGCGCTGGATTAGGCTAAGCACTCTAATCAAAACTCTTCTATGTTTTTGTTGGACTTTGAAAAGGCCTACGACAGGGTTGAATGGAGTTTTATTACTATGATGCTTGATGCCTTTGGTTTCCCTCCCAATTTTTGTAAGTCTATTGAGATGTTGCTTAGAGACGCTTATGCCCAAGTTGACATCAATGACTCTCTTTCAGAACCTTTTCCCTTGGGTCGCTCCGTTAGGCAAGGCTGCCCTTTGGCCCCTGCCCTCTTTGTTATTGCCTTCGATGCTCTTTTTTACATTCTCAGAGATGACTCTCTTTCCCCTACGGTTAAGGGTATTACCCTCCCTGATGGTAATGAGCTTATCAACTGTCAATTTGTTGATGATACTGCTATCTTCCATGAAGCCTCGGAAGAAAATTTTGCTACTATGAATAAAAAGCTCAATATTTTTTGTGATATTTCTAGGGCTCATCTGTCTCAGGCCAAATCCATTTGTCTTGGTTGGAAAGACCAGCCACCTGATTGGTTTAATAAGTACGGTTTTCAATGGGGAGGCCCTTGCAAGATTGTTAGGTATCTTGGCATACCGTTCTCCATGGAACCCTCTCTTAAGGAAATGTGGCTTTGGGTCAAAGATAAAATCTTCAACAAGCTAAATAAATGGCATAACAGGTCTTTATCTCTTGCTAGTAGAATTCAAGTCTGCCAAAACATTCTCTCATCCTACAATATTTATTATGCCTCTGCCTGGATGTTCAATGACTACCCAGTTGCTAAAATTCAAAAAGCCATCAGGAATTACCTCTGGTCTGATGGCAAAGGTAACAAGAAGATGCATTCTGTTAAATGGGAGTGGTGTCATGTTGACAAGCTCCTTGGGTGTTTAGGACTAAGGGACCTTAAAATTAGTGGCCTTGCTCTGGCCTCCAAGTGGATCTTTCACTCTCTTGATGGAGATGATCCGTGGAAAGTGCTAATTAGAAACAATATAGAAAGAGGCTTCCCCAAGAATGCCAAATTCTAGAAAAATCTTCCTTTGTGTGATCTGATTTGTGGTAACTTTCCTATTGTGGTCCAAGGTTTTGTTGTTTTCAAATCCATTTGGAAGGCTTGGAACCATGTTAGGCCTTACATTAAGAATAAGAACTTCTATGATGACCATCATCTCCATGGTGAAAGATCCATTTGGTGGAACTTGCATCTAGGTGGCAAACATTTAGCTCTCTCCCAAGGATGCTCTGCCAAGCAATGGGCCACCTTGGGGATCAAGCAATTTGTGGATATCTTTGAAAATAACAGACTCATTCTGTGGGATGAGCTGAAGAATAAGTATAACATTCCTGCTTCTCATAAAAAGACCTATAACATGATTCTCAGAGCCAGTAAGGACATTCCCTCCCTCTGCCACGTTGATTCCAACAGATACATGAACATTAAGTGGCCGGATGGTACCATTATTACCAAACTTAAAGCCAAGAATATTTATGCTGTTATTGACTATAATGAATCCATTATCAGCCATGTTAACAAGATTTGGTATACTAATCTAGATGTCTCCTCTTGGAAGAAATTCTTTGATAAAATTTGGAAAAGCTCTATTGATCCTAAAATTAAGTGTTTTAAATAGCTCTTAATTCTGGATAAACTTCCTATTAGGAAGGTTTTTTCTGATATTACGTACTGCAACATTTGTAGGACCCCAGAAACAAGGAGGCATATTTTCTTTGACTGTAGCTTTGCTAAAGAGGTTTGGCTTATGTTTGGTATCTCTATCCCTACCAATTTTAACATTTTTGAAATTATTACTGGTTATATTGATGGTACTAAAAAGGACATTAATATATTTTGGAATATTCTCTCTTCTAACATTTTATGGAAAATTTGGAAATGCAAGAATGAGGAAAGGTTTCAAAATATTCCCAGGGTTCTTACTAAGTCTTTTCGAAGTCTCACGCATTTTAAAATTTTCTCGCAAGTTCACATTACCATGAAAGTTGATAAAGATAAATTCAAAAGGCTTCTCAGAACTGGATACGCTACGTTCTTCACCACTGATTTGAAGGATGAGCACTTTTGGAGGCGTCATATGGACAATCTTGAACTCTTTGATCAAACTGTCAAGTAGCTTAACAAGGAAGTTAGGAGGAACAATAAAGATACTACGGGGAATATGATCCTCATGCTCAATCAAATTCAAAATCAGAAGAACATTGTGTGGATGGAAGACACTGTGGAGTGGACTGCATGGGTGGACACTCATGATGACTTTCTGCATTAGCCCGTGGTTCCTGTGGCTCTTTTTGGTGGTTATGTTGTCGGTTTATTACTTCTCATGGATGCTCTAGTGCTAAGGCTTAGCCTCTTGTAAATCTTTTTTGATTCTCCGCGGTCTCTTTTTGTATCTTGAACTCCTTATATTTAATACAAAAAAACTAAAATACTTTGATAATATTTCAAAAAAATAAAAAATCACACTTCATTCAGATATTTTCTCAAACTTGATTAAATGTAACAAATGAGCTAAATAGAATTCTTATCTTCATATTTTTTTAAAAAATTGAATGAAAAAATAAATGTAAACTCTAGATCTTTTTAGTTCTCCATCATTCAAAAATCTATGAGTTAAACGAAATCTAATTATGTACAAAATAAATAGAATTTTTATCATTATAAAAAAATTAAGTTGAATGAAAAAATAAATGTACATTCCAGATCTTTTTAGTTCACCATTCAAAAATATTTAAATATTTAAAAAATATAATATATATGTGGTGAAAAATCTTTTCTCTATATTAAAAAATTGATTTACAGCTATATGATAAGATTCCATATCATAGTCATATATATAATTGTCAAAATTTATTTGATTGATAATCATTTTGACTTCTATCATCAAAATATATACTTTCATCTAATATTAAAAAAAAAAAACTAAGTTAAGGTTGTTTTCATAATCTGTAGACAATTTATTTTGATTGGTTTCTTAACTTAAATATAAATATCTAATTTAAGGTAAATTTGTTCATGATTTATTTTGATTAGTTTATCGTAAGGTGGGGGCTTATAAACTTGGTTTTATTACACGTGAGTACTCTCTCTAGTTGTGTTATCTTTTTATTTAAATGATCATGGGAATGTTTGATGTAAAAATTGACTAAATAATGTCACATAGTTATCTATAGAGAAATAGATTCGTCTTTTGATTCAAGATTTCCACAGCAATTTAATACGTAAACCCTCAAATGAAAGCTTAACTATCACTTACAAACTAATAAGTAAATGGTTAGGGTTTACTAATGTAATCACTTGTGAATAGTAGAGAGCATGATTATTATTATTCTTTTTGTGTTCTTAATATTGATGAAAGTTTTTAATTTTTTTAATTTTTTAAAAATTTGTATATTAAAAGAGATTCAATCATGTGTATGAATAAGTATTTTTAGTTTTCATTTGTATGAATGGAATTGAGGAGTTTGTAACATTTTTAAAAAATGTTAATTTATTTAGCAATTGTGTTGCATATAAATATTTTGTATTCTTAATTAATTAATTTGTTATAAATATCAATTTTTTATTTAAGAAATCTATATTATTAAAAAAAAATGATTATAAGAAAATGTGTATTTTAAATAAATTGTAGTCGTGGTATATTGATTTATCATTATAAAATATGGTTATTCTTAAACGATTTATTTGTACATTACCTTTCATAATATCAAAAACAATGTAATAAGTATAATCTAGTCTATAAATACATTTCTCTATTTAATTTTATTATTTTTCAAATTGCCTATTAACAAATTGAGAGTTTTGATAGAAGAATTTCTATTTTATTTTGGGATTTGAAATATAGATTTTAGGTTGATTTGTTCACTGTCACATATAAAATAGGTTTGTGTGCAATATGAAACTTTTCTATATTACTAAATTAATGTCTCTCATCTACAGTCTTGCTACAAGAATCTTTAGTAGTTAATGGATTTTGCTCTTTTATCTCTATTGATGAATATGAACAATTCTTTCTCCACTTTTAAAGCTATATTAACTTGTTTTTTGGCCATAATTGTTTTGAATATAAATATTGAAAATATTATTTTCAAACTATTTGATGTATTTTACAAAAAATAAAAGAATGGAAGAGTATGTTAAAAAGTAAAGCATTTACTATATGTAATATTTTTAAGTTTATAATTGATAAAATATATTTTTCCAACATCTGACCAAATCAATTGATGTCTTATACACAAATATTTTAATGTTATGCCATCATTCTTCACACTTCTATCTCATGGATTAATTCTACCTATATAATGTGAAAACCCATATAAAATATATAATATTACAATACAATCTAATATATAATATAATAATGTATCATATATATAATTTTATTTCAATCATATATAATTAAAAAATATATTAATAAAATAAAATAAAGATTAAGAAATAATACAAATAAAATTTATATTAGTATTTAAATTAATTATAAGTTATAAGTTATAACTATTTAAATAATTATAATTAAAAAATGAAATTATTTATTGTTTTAACTATACTAAAACAAATAATCACAATTATGTAATTTAATCATCAATTAAAATACATTTAATTAAAATTAAGATTTTGGTTAAAATGAACACATAATACTTTTAAGATTATGATTAGATTTCTATTCTTATAATTTCAAGTATCATTAATGCTATATGATTGTACATTACAATATTTTTATTATAAAAAATTATTACTTCTACTATAACTATATAAAATATAATAATTAAACAAGGCTGCATGCGGAGCAGCGAAGTTCCTGCCAAAATGCTAGTAGAGTTGCTTAAACTTTGTAAAATAATTTTACATTTTAAAATAATAATTAAAATAAAATAATCTTGTTTTAATTCATTTTTTTTTATATAATTACACAATTGAACTATAATTATATCTCTACAAATAAAATTGATGTTTAAATACATAAAATAAGTTCTTCTCTAGAAAAATAAAAAAATGTTCACAAAATTATAATACATAATTCTCATGGAAAAGAACTTACTCTTCACAAATAATTTTTTCAAATATTTAAGTATATTTTTTCAACTCTTATTAATGGTAAATACTTGTAATCTACTTTGATTTAACATAATTATTTAAGAAATCATAACATCAAATATTTAAGAAAAAATATTATTGACAGTGCAAAAATTTCAGTTAAGAGATCATAACATAAAATATGCAAAGAGAATATTTATTCTTTAAAAAAATAGATCTATATTTAAATTAATATTTATTCTTTAAAAAAACCTTAAATTTATCAAAATAACTTTAAATAACTTTGTACAACAATCTTACATTTATTAAACTAACATGCTATAATTTAAATATATATAAATGAAAAGAACTTACATCTTATATTTATATTTTCTAACATCATAAATGTTAAATATATTTAAATTTACATAATGATTATAATCTTCTCATTCTATTACAAGATTAAAGTTGTTGTCACATAGATTTTTTAGTTATTAAAATAAATAAAAATAAAATATTTTTAATACATATTAAAGTTGTTATTTTATGAAGGGGGATTTTAAAAATATTTCAATACAATTCATTTTAAAAAAATTGATAAATATGAAATTTTATTCAAATTTTCAAAAATTGAGGTCTTAAGTTTTTAACAGTGTGAAAAAATATATCTAAAAAATATGCTTAATAATAAGTATATGTTAATAGACAAAATGTAAGTTTACTATAAAAACTAATATAAAGTTGATCATCAACTATGTCTATAGTTTTTAAAATAAATTTCCGCAAAAAAGGCTCATATCAATCCAATTTTTTTTAGCAACGAAGTTCTTGCCAAAATTTAAAGAAAATATAGTTTAAGTTTAAATAACATATTTTCATTTCCAAAAAGTGTGGATATGTGAGGGTGATAATATTAAAAATTAATTATTTTATTTTATTAAAAAAATAAAAGTTCTTATTTTATTATTTTATAATTTTAATATTATATTAATCTTTCATATCATAAAATATTTATATTTTATAAAAAAAATAAAATAAAAAATATATCGAATGTAATATATCATAATTAAATTTAATTGTTAAATTAAAATCATGATTTTACTATTAAATAAAATAGAATACAAAATAGTGTACCGAAATTTAAAGATATAATTTTATATTTGATATACACTCATTGTTTACAACATTGTTATGTATTGATTAAATGCAGTGTATATTTTAATAATTATATGCTTTCATACTGTATATAAAAATATAATTATGCTTTCAACCAATATGCTTTATAATTATAATTTCAATTATATATATATATATATATATATATATATATATATATATATATATATATATATATATATATATATATATATATATATATATATATATATATATATATATATATATATATATATATATATATATATATATATATATATATACTTTCAACCAAAACAATATTAGTTTTAAAATATAATTATTAAAATAATATTAGTGTATATATATGATTTCAACCAATTATTAATATACACTAAAATTTTAAAATTAATATTTTAATAATAAGCATTAAAATATAAAATAAGAAATAAATAAAATAATAATAAATATGTGAGGTTTTCAAAAAAAAAATTCACATGTACTTTAGCTTATTAGATTTTATTAAACATTTTGATGAAATTTTATTGGTTGAAATTGCATATTTTAATAGGAACTAATAAACTACAATCGTCCATATTGAACTTTGAAATTAAACAAATATTTCCGAGAAATCCGCCCTTATCGCTCAATTTATCTTAGCCAATGAGATCACATAAAACTAATTTTCTACATTTATTCTGTTAAACAAATTGCATCTTACTTTAAATAAAATAAATATTTTTTCAATATCACAAAAATACTAATATGTCATTTGTTAAAAACTTAGTTATTAATAACGAGTTAAAGTTCAGTCGATGCCTATAGTTCTAGGCCTTCGGCAGGAACTAAAAATCAATATATTATTACTTTTACTTTAGTTTCTACTATAACTAAAGGCAAGTACTTAGCCACTATGTGGTACTTGTTGAATTATGAATTCCATAGGTCTATTGGTTAATTCATGGTGACATTTTTCTTTATATGTTTATAACAATGTAACATATTGTAGATACTAAAATTGTCTACTATCTTTAGAACATTTTGTTCAATTATTCTTCTAAATTAATTGGATAATTTTATTATTTAATTAAGCTAACATCATTCTTCTAATAAATTTTAAATTTCAAATTTCATTTTTTTCATGACATTTATAATTAAATATATATTTTAAAAATGATTTAATTAATTTATTCTTGACAATATTTAAATACTCTATCTTAATTAATTAATCAATCAATTTTTTCCTTTATAGTCTCTAATAATTAAATAATTATTTTAACCAACTAACATTCTCTTCTAAAATTAAATAAATTATTTTTATTTATTTAGTTATTTATTTCTTAAATTTATTTCTTTGAATAATAAATAAAATTATTATTTTATTTATTTCTCACATTCATATTTAAATTAAATAATAAATTTATTTAATTCCTTTTCTAATTCTTTTTCCTCGTGCACATAAATTAAATACTATTTTTGTTTGATTCTTTTTCTAAATCTTTTCTTATGCACATGATTAAATAATTTTTAATTATTTAATTATTTTTTCTTCTAGTCTTCTATAATTAAATTAATTCTTTAACTTATTTAATTATTCATTTTTTAATTATATTTTATCTAAAAATGAGTAAAATATTTAAATAATTTTTAAATATTTCATGCTAATTTTATCTCCACTTCCACCTCTCAACTACTACTCCACTTAGTTCAATTGATAAATCAATTACGGATAACTGCATCATGCAATTAGTAATCTCCTAATTACAACATATCATTAAATCAAAGCCATTGATCTTCAATCTTTCCTATCAGATAAATCCATTATCGATTGATATATGAACATCTATACAACCAATCATCTTTCATCAAACCGTACCCTAGCTAACTAACTATTATCAAGCATTACCATTATCGGGCCAATAATACTATTAGTCATCCATCATCATTCTATAACCACAATCTTTGAGCTTTTGAGCGATCATGCTATAAAAACAATACCATATTGAAAGCAACATTATAATACTTCACCATGGACCAGGCTTCTATTGAGGAGGGAAACAGTCAAAAGGAGAACACCTTAGGACTCCTAATGGGTGCTTCTAATCTGGAAGAGGCCAACATAGCTAATGGTCAGGGCTCTACTCTAGATTGGATTAAGCGGGAGATGTAGGAGATGAAGAACCACCTTCAGGCCATGGAAAAAACTATGACTACCCTGACTACTAAGTTGGAGAAGCTGGAGAATAAGGTTTTGGATAAGGTAAAGAATAAAAATTGGAATGAGGATATTATTGTTGAAGTCAACAAGATCGTCGACAACAATGTTAAAGACATCAAGGCTAAGAACAACAACAATGAGAACATGATAAATGAGGTCATGATTCACAACAAAGAAGGTCTTAGTGATGTTGTCATGAACCTGAATAAGCTGCACAACTATCTGGAGATAAGCGAGTTGGAAAAAATGACCATTTGTTACAATTGATGATGATGCTGGGAATGCTAGTCTTGGAATGAGAACTAGAGGGCACACTCAGAGAAAGATCCTTGAGAAGCCTAAGGAACTGAAGGACCTGAAAGATGCTATTTAGAAGATGGAGGACCTGAAGATGAAGGCAGAGAAAATGATAAAAAATAAATAGTCTGGTCTGGTTGGCAGCTAGGTGTTGCTGGTAGTTTTGCTAGAAACCATTTTTCTTTCCTCTTGTTGTCATTTCTAGGGATGTATCAGGTCTTGCTTTTGTCTTTCCAGCAGAAGTTTCTTTTTGTTTGACTTTAATGCTATATCTTTTTGCTCTAATGTAAATGGTTTCGGGTTCCATTCAAAACCTGTTTTTACCTTAATCAAAAAAATTATAATACTTCACAAAAGTTGAGAAGAGTAATGGAGGTAATCAAGGTTTTTGTTTGAAGGTATATTAGATTATTTATTCATTCATTCCATCCATAAATTTTATATATACTCTATTGTTGAGACTAGGATCTAGTGTATTTTCTAGGGTTTGTGGTTGACCTATTATTGATACACATTAATTTTTATATAATTCTTACACATATAGTAAGACATAAGCAATCTATGATAACATTAAACATTTGAAAGAGCCTAACAGTTCAAGGTATAGATAGGACAGTCAAAGATGACAAATATTATAGAGCGAAGTCATAAATTCTAGAGCATGCATAGAAGTAGAGTACAATGATAATATGACAATTTAGTATAGGATTTATGAGGTAGTTCAATGCATAGAAAGGAGTGATATAACTATTTACGCACTGTCCACAAATGTTGGCAGTCCATAAAGGTCGTGATTTTTACAATTAAAGAGACTATCATGGTAAAACCATCAAGAAAATATAATCATGTTAATTAAGAGGTTATAAAAATTAACATACAAAATCCTAAAATCTTGAACAAGGTCCCTTTCTCAAGTTAAGAGGAAGGACAACAAGAAAATAAACCCTATCCTAGAAAAATTTTACACCCTCCTAAGGAATTCAACAAATTAAAGCTTATTATGCAAATGTACTATCAACAAGGAGAAGGACTTAGAAGTTTGAGAGAATATAATGGAAAGATTGAAGATGTTTAAAATAGTTTGAACATATCTTGATGAGTTGAATTATAGATGAACACATATACTTGGCAGTTGAAAGAGGTCAAAATCAGTTGGCAACTATCCAAGAATTAAGGAATAGTTGGAAAAAAGTGTTGGAGGAAGACAAAGTCAAAAAGCTTCTTCAACTCCACTTGGATATACAAAGAGATGAAAAAGAAGACAATTTTTTAATACCAAAAGATGAAATTTGACTTAGTCATTAAAAAAAATTATTTGTCTTTTGTCCCCAACCATGTGCCTAATCAAGGAGAAGTTAGTATGCCTAGTTTCCTTTTCTTTTCATCAATTCTAGTTGTTTTCTCAATTATGTATTGTAAGTTTATGAGTTCTTTTCAAGGATGAGCAACATTGCAACTTTGAAGTATAGGAAATAGACTTGTACGCAACTTTTAAATTTATGTTTTGATCAATAAACAATCTTTTAGGCTTCTGAAATTCTTCAATTTGTGTGAAATTTTGAGAGTGATAGATGTGATTTTGTAATATTTGATATATCCTTAATTGTATGTCTCAATTTCAATTCTCCTTCATGTAGAAATAACATTCAAGTGTAGGTCATTGTTATGTTATAAAGCTATGAGTCTTTCAGCTATGAATAATATCTAATTTTCCTTCTAAAATATTTAGAGACTCCAACTTTACCATAAAATACCTATGCACACAAAGATCTGAAAGTTGGGTTGTGTCTACTATAGTTTGTTTATTTAGCATATTGTATACATCAAACTGTGCTACATGTCACAAGATTTTGGTGCATCACCCATTATATTTTATCTTTCATTTTAATTCTTTCCTTTCACTTTTCTTTGTGAAAGTAGAAGTATAGGTGAAGTACTAAAACATGAATCAACATAATTTGGAGTTTCACTCCAACCTGTGAGCTGTTAGGCCCAAAGTAGACAAGCACACATAAGAAAGGGGGAGTGAATCAGTTGTACTGCACTTTAAAAATTTAACACACTCAATCCAATTAATGATATGAAAGATAAAAAGTAATGCAAGATCTACAAAACATAACATAGAACACCATATTTTTTCTCGAGGAAACCTAGTTAAGGGAAAACCCTGGTGGGAGTCAAACCCACAAGATAAATGTACTATACTAAAAGTATTGCCCGATTAAGAGAAAATGAAAAAAAGAGAGGAATGTACTTGCATTCACATGTCCATTTCCTAGAACACACTTCTCACAATATAATGATCTGACCCTCAGTCGGGTTCACCGATCAATCTTTGATTACAATTCACTAAGGTGGATAGACTATCCAATATAACCGAATTGACTTACATCATCTGCAATGCCAATATAGTTCGAATGAAGTACAATTCCTACTTCAGTCGCATAATACATCCATTATCTCATGCACACATACTTCCCTTTTATTTCAAACTCTTATATCACACTTCACAATCACAAATGATTGCCCATTTATACACATTACAATGAATAATCAACAACAAGGTCAGCCAAGACCTATAAGAACAAATGATATGAACAATATGCTCCAACTACAATGCAATCCAAATCAAGTTGGCCAAGACTTAGAGAGGACCCAAAACATCATCCTTGAACACACAAAAACTTTTCCAAATCCGAACCATGAATCACAACACATTACTTCACCAACTCGGCCAGAACCTAAATGAAGAAACACCAACACCCTATGTAATGCCCACCCTAGCATCTTCCTATGTTAGACTGACAGGACTTTTGCTTTGACACTTTGGATTTTATGATGGACTATGATTATTATTTAGTTAGCATTTTATGAGACATTTGAGCTTATATATTTGGTTACTGTAGTTTATTTGGAAATATTAAAATAGGATTTAATGATGAATGGTTAGAAATGAAATATCAGTAAAATGTTTTACATTGATTTGTGTTATGATGTTTATATGATGATCTAACCCTACTGACCCTATTATGGTTTGACATTTACTAGTTGATGTGAGTGTAGGATGAGGAGGGGTAGTCGTAGTTACTCCTACGGGAGGTCCACACGATGTCGCACTCTCCCTTCTTGTTTGTCACTGCGTGTTTATATATATGTATATACATATTAGTTGGTGATGTAGGATGCAGGTACCAAGCATCGTCTCCACTTGGCTACACAGGTCTGAGTGTGCCTTCAAAATCCTCGAACTGTTGACGTGTGGAGATTTAACCAAGTTACTCTCGAGGTTACCCATGGATTTAGAATTCTGTTTAGGAAGTTATCCTAGTTGGGAAAGTAGAATGCAGTTTATGTTATGAACTAGATTTGATGTTGGTCTGAGTTTACGTTATGAGTTAAAACTAATCTGTTTTATATGTATAATAAATAATTATGTTATAATTGTTTGTATTTTATATAGGTATGTGTATATGTGGGTGCACACACATATATAAATGCTTATATAAATAATAATTATTGTATGTTTTCATTAATTGTGTAAATGGTATGTTATTTATAATAAGTAAATAAAGTGAGTGAAATAAAGTATATTTAATGAATGTATTGAATAAAAAGTAAACATAATAATAATAAAAGGAAGATGTCCTTTGTAGTAAAATTAGCTATCTAGGAGGGAGTTGAACTAAAGACCTCCTAGAAGTTAGGCTACTTGTTTTCCTATTGTGCTATGTGTTTTTCTTGAAAGGTATTTGTCTATTATTCTTGTTATGCTTTTATTTAAAAGATATTTTAATTAAATTTATTAAAACCTTGATTAAGTCTTTTACGGGAAATTATTTGGTTGGCACTCCAACCAACTATGGAAGTTGGAGAAGTTGCTTCTCGTAAAGCAACTCCTCCAACCACATAGTTGGAGGATAAATAATTGAAAATTTTTGTGTGCGGGAAGGATGATAATTTTTGGAAGATTTGTTTTCTTTTGAGTTGTCTGTAATTGATTTCTCTGGAAATTTTTGGTGAAAGTTTATGTGAGTTTGAGAGTCTCTGGTTGGTGAAGTCATCTGTGTGAGGATTGCTTGGAGTTGATTGCCAGAGGAAGATTTCCAGAAGGATATCTACTCAAGGATTGAAGTTTCGCAGAGATTCTCCAGCCAAGGGAAGAGGATTCTCCGCAGGACCCAAGGTAGGGTCTAAACTAGGAAGAATCTCCATTCTTCCTCTTTGTGTATGAATGTGTTTGTATATGATATGATATTAAATTATAACATGATTGTTTTCCTATGTGTCCAAAATGATATTTAAATATTTTATCCTTTGTGTATTTCTATTGTGTTTCTAGGAAGTAAATTATGTATGATTATATAGTTTGGTTTATGTACATTGTATTTCGAAATCTTCCTGGGAAGTTATAAATGCTTGTGGTCATGTGGGAGGATGTGTTTATCTAATATTGAATGAAATAGGGAAATCTAGGAAGAAACAAGAACGGTCATGAAGGTGTAGGATTGAGATGCAGTCCTTTTTCCTACTCTTTTCCTCTTGCAGACTTCTTTGTGAATGGTTGTTTTTTATTTTGATTAATTTAGTTTGTAGGCTCCTTAGGATTCTCCTTTTTATCTCCTTTCTTTCCAGAATATCCATGAGTGCTTCCAGAATTTAGAACTATTATTTCAACCCTACTGGTCCATATTTGTTTGTGCACCACCTTTCTTCGTCCAGATCTAGAATAGATTTGTTGGATAGATAGGATGGATTGATGGGTCATTTCCAAAGGGAAACTGGGAAACCTCAAATGGGTCGTGCCCAGATTAGGCAACCATAGTCCCCATAACGCCCAGTTTTAACCGCAAGTCAGAATTGATAGTCGTATTTTGTAGTTCCTGGCAATTTGTGTCAACCGAGCTATTAGTATTAGCTGAGCAATCAGTGTCAACCGAGGATCAGTTAGTGTTAACCGAGCAACCAGTGTTAACCGAGTAGCCAGTGTTAACCAAGCAGGCTGTATCAACTGAGCAAACTAGTATCAACCGAGGAAGACAATGTCAACCAAGCAAACTAGTGTCAATCGAGGAAGATAGTGTCAACCGAGCAAACCAGTGCCAACCAAGTAAAGTATTGTCAACCGAGGAAAACAGACTTTATACAAGTATAACAAGTATAAGTTTGATACTTTATTTTATACTTGTATAAAGGAATTAGGTACCTTCTGGGATGATTGAAATAGGTTTTAGCTTCATAGGAGTTAAGATGCAAATTCTAGATTTTTGGTTTTTAAAAAAAATTCAGACTTAGCCAAATTTTAGGCACATGAGATTTCCCTAGACTTTTGAAATAAGCTATGGAATGTTGTGTAAATGCATGTGGGAAGTTTTATGTTGTGTCTTATGAATTTCTATACATGGTTTTGATTATAAACTTTTGTTCATACTTGGCTTTTGGTAGAGTCCATACTATAAGGTCAGGACTTGTTCGGGTGGCCTGAGTACACCGAAGGGCTCCCTAGACCTATGATATGAATCTTTTGAAAGTACTTGATGTTTTCATGGCTTGTGTGTGTGGGTAGGGGACTAGGTACCCTAGGTGAGTGGCTCACCATAGGTGTTGGAACCCTAAAGTGGTTACCAGATGATCCTATGGGTGGGTTAGTAAAAAGTGATAACCTAACAATGAATCTAGGAAATGGGGGAAACAAAAGATAATGAAAGAAAATATATTAATGGCCACATAGTCCTGTTGGAGTACCGGGACCATGGATAACCTCCAGGATGGATCCCTATTCATAAAGGGGGGACCGGGGTTACGTGGTTGCCAGGAAGGATCCCAAAATCCAGGATATGTTATGACACTCACCTAGAGGGTATGCTAGGAACCTAACCCTTGTGATTAGTAAAGTGATATATTGTTATGTTATTTCTTTCAGATTAGGGTTTTGTGTAGCCTTAGATTGCTTAGGGCCTTGTGAGTATCTTGGTTCTATCTCCTAGCACGAGGGGTGGAACTTCATTAGTTCCACATGGTTGGGTGGCAAAAATAAAATCTTTCAAGGTCCTGTTCGTGGTTCGTGACTTGGATGCGTTCAAATTTATGCATTGATGCAGATATTTGTATTTTGTATTATGTATTATTGAAAGGAAAGATTCTTTGGTTAAAGAGATTCTTCCTTTTCCTTTTATACAACAAGGTTCATTGTTTCCAAATCTTACATTACCACTATCACAGTCTTCTAGATATTCAAATTTTGTCTTGTCACCAGTCATGTGGTGTGAACATCCGCTGTCTATTATCCATATATCATCTTTGCTTATATGAGAAATAAGTGCCATCTTATCTTCATCATCATCAGATTCATCTTTTATAGCAATAAAGACAATTTCTTCTTCACTATCATCAGAATCTTTAGCCATAAAACATGATTTCTTACCTTTATCCTTATATGATTTGAAATTCTTTTTGCCATAGTACTTGTGACTTCTCTTTTCTTCTTTGACTTGCTTGTTTGGGCACCTAGCTGCAATATGTCCAATTTCTTCACATGAAAAACATATTAAAGGAGTTTTACCTTTATATTTACCTTTCCCTCTAGAGTACTTCTTTGCAAGTAATGCTTCTACAATTTCAAGATCACTATTAGAACTTTCTTCTGATTCTTCTTCACTTTCTGACTGAACTTCTTTAATTTTCTTGTTCTTCTTTAGTGAAACCTTGGCCTCAAATGCTGATTCAATATTTTTGGAACTAGGAACATAGTTATCATAGTTGTCTAATTCAAAAGCTGTCAATCTTCCAACTAAAGCATCCAAAGTTATATTGTGGTTTGTTTCACATCTTCTTTCTTGAATAGCTGATACTCTTATTGCATAGATAGGGAGTAGTGTTCTGAGTACCTTACTTATAACAGTCTCATCTGAGATTGTTCCTCCAGAAGCTCTAATTGCACTTACACTTGCTTTGATTCTTTCAACATATTTTGCAATGTTTTCATCTTCCTTCATATTCATCTTGTCAAACTGTCCTCTTAGGCTTTCTGCTTTGGCTCTTTTCACATTTGCATCACCACCATATATTTTCTTCAGTGCCATCCACATTTCATATGCAGTAGTGCAGTCTTTAATATCATCAAATTCTTCATAGCTGAGAGCAGATGCAATGTTTATCATCATGGTGTTGTGAGTCTTTTTATCTGCAATGTCTTCAACAGTTAATGCGCCATTAGGAATTGTGTATTCTTCATCAATGTATTTGCATCCTGAATCACCAATGGAAGCCAGATGAAGTCGCATGAGACCTTGCCATGCTGAAAAGTTATCTCTGTTGAGCTTTGGAATTTCCCTCTTGTAAGACATCCTGATCTTTAGCTTAGGTCCTTGAAACCCTTCCTGCAAGCACCAAATGCTCTGATACCAATTGATGGAATATGGATGAAGTGACTGAGAGGGGGGTGAATCAGTCAACCATAAAAACACTTCACAATTAATTCTTTGCAGATCCCTTAGGATATCTTAACAATGTTATCTGTTTTAGCACTCGGTAAATAGATTGCAGTAACTTTAGCAATATTATCTTTAGATATTCATCAGCACATGTATATGATTGAGAAAGCAATTAAGAACACAAGAGACACAAGATTTAACATGGAAACCCAATATGGGAAAAACCACCAATGTATCTAGATACTGATTTTCACTTTTCTGAAGTGATGCCCGGTTAGAAGCCAACCCGGTAAAAGGTTACAAAATGCACTGTTAGGTGTGACCTTGTTAGAGGATTTAAAACACCCTGCTAGGAGTGGCCTGGTAAGAGGTCTTGAAAACAATTCAATGGAATTGTCACCTTGTTAGAGGATTTGCATTATGGTTATTAAACCAACTCGGTTAAGAGATTTAGAATTCACTGTTATAATGATAAGAAGGTAAAAATGAAAAAGTGACCTGTATAATAATGCAACTGTCTTGCTGATTACAGATCTCTGTTCTGCATAAGTCTGATCCTTTCTGATCGAATAAATCTCTGCTGCTCCTCAAGGATATCTGAACATCCTTCACAAATTCGCATATACCTTTCCTTCTTTTCTTCTGTAAATCTTCTGCTGTATATATTTATTTTTCACATTTGACCTTTTATTTATATGATTTTGGATTTGTCAAATCGACATTATTTAGTATAACAGTCGGCTGAATTAAGCAAACTCTATTTGCAAAAATCCTTCAAGGGCCGACAGTGCTCGGTGACCATAACTTTCTATAATCTTTCGGTGACCGAGGGAACTCGGTAAACACCGACAATCCTTTACCTTTGATAACCGACTGAACTCGGTAAACACTATCTTTTCCTCGATGACCGACTGAACTCGGTAAACACTATCTTTTCTTCGATGACCGACTGAACTCGGTAAACACTATCTTTTCTTCGATGACCGACTGAACTCGGTAAACACTATCTTTTCTTCGATGACCGACTGAACTCGGTAAACACTATCTTTTCTTCGATGACCGACTGAACTCGGTAAACACTAACTTTTCTTTGATAACTGAGTGGACTCGGTAAGCACTAATATTCTTGTCTGGCAGACCGACTGAGCTCGGTAGGAACTGATTGCTGCGGACTATGACATAGTGTGACATCAAAGACAATACATAATTGAGTAGCAATTTCCTTCAGACAATTGTTTCCAACAGAAAAGATATGTTGTAATACCTTCGGGCCATTCATGTACCTGTTATTATGAGATCTATTATCATAAAGATGTAATTGAAAAGAAAAGCAATGTAATTGGGAGGGATAGTTCTAGGCTTTGTTTCAAGGGTTGTTATTTGAAAGATCAAGGTTGGAAATATATTATGTCATGTTGAAATTATCTTTTCTATCTCTCCTATGTTGCAATGAAAGAAAATGTTTATTATGCTAAGGTTAAGATGTAATTTGTAAGGAATAGTTATTCAATGTGTAGGAAGGAGAAATGAAATTAGTATATAAAGTAAGAAATATAATTGTAAGTGAAATGTTATTTTCTTACCCTATCTCTCAAGTTCTAAAATGTGAAAGTAAAGAAAGGAAATGAAATTCAATTTGGATAAGTAATGTAAATATGTTAATAAATGAATTCATTAAGGGAACCTTAAGGAATGCAAATGTGAAGTAGTAATGATGTAATGTTAGGAAAAAAATTTGTTAGTTGCAATTTTTGGTCAAAAGACCTAATTCCTTATGGGTTCCCTGGCGAGGACATTACACGCTAGCAAATCACCAAATGCGATCACCACGATCAACGTGAACCATAAGAATGGTCATAAAATGATCCAAGAACACTAGAAATTAGCAAGAATAGCTTCTCAAAGGTTCTCATCATCTCAACCTCAAAATCCAAACTCATCTCTGTACTGATCATCAAAAATACTGAACATCGAACTCTGTCACACTAAAACGATAACTTGTTGAACTTTGAATTATGCCAGTTGAGGAAACAACAATAAGTCCCAAATGTACTGCCAGCTTTACACCAACTGAATTAACCAATTTGATCCATACCAAAGAAAAAACTCAACCTCTAACACATCTTGAACAACTGGAACACTAAAATACAGGAAACTGAAAAATCAATCATAGCTCACTCAAACTATCATGCAAACCTATGTAAGTTGACTAGAATCAACTACAAACATATCTAAAACATCATCTAGAGTCACAACAAAAGATCTTCAACATATCATTTGAATGACTGAACAAACTAAACACACTAGACCTGCAACAACAATAGTATGCTGACATCAATGAAAAAACACTAATGTTAGCACACATAGTCAAAGTCTAATTAAAAAACTTTGACATGCTCAACAATCTCCCCCTTTGGCATTGATGGAAACATATGAAGTGAAAAATCAATTAATGCACAAAGACATCAAGAGACAATATATCCACCTAATCACTTTAAATATCCAAAAACTCTCAACACAAGTTGTCTCCAACATAATCTTTCTTGATTATCCTATTTTTCACACAATCACTCCCCCTTTGACATTAATGGAAAAGGACCAAAGAGATCAAAAGAATTGAAACTCACCTTAAAAGGATAATGTTAAATTTGCAATGCCAATCTATAAGATCCACAAGACTACTTGCTCTAAGGAGTATTCTCTAACTCATCAATCCAAAGAATGATATTTTGATAATTTTATATATTGATGCCATCCTTAGCATCATTATCTCTGATAAGGGGGGCTATAACCCCAATATTATCTCCAAGATACTCAAATGTATCCTTCATTAAAGACTTTCTAGAGATGTTAGCAATTTGTTCCTTAATAGATACATACTCCAATTTTACTTCCTTTTCACCAACTTTATCCCTCAAGAAATGATACTTAATAGAAAAATGCTTTGTCTTTAAATGTTGCACATGATTCTTTGAAATATTTATAGAAGTTGAGCTATCCCAATAAATAACAATAGGTTCATCAATGTTTATCCTTAAGTCCTTCAACATTTTCTTCATCTGGAAATAACTCGAGTGCAATTGATAGCAACAACATACTCAACTTCAGCAGTAGATTGAGAAATACAATCTTGTTTCTTACTAGTCCAAGAGATTAGTTTCTTACCCAAGAAGACAACACCACCACTTGTATTTTTCCTATCATCCACATTACTTGTCCAATCAATATCTATATATGCACAAAGTGTGAAATCATTATCCTTACCAAACCATAATCCATAGCTAACTGTTCCCTTCAAGTATTTAAATATTATTTTAACAACATGTGATTCCTTCGGATTTGCTTAAAATCTTGCCACAACATAAACATCATTCATTATATCGGGTCTAGTCTAAGTTAAGTATAGTAATCCACCAATCATTTATCTATATCTTGTTTGATTTGCACAAGGGGATTCATCATCTTTAGTCAATTTGCAACCAGTTATCATAGGAGTTCCAACCAACTTTAACTCTTCCATACCAAACTTCTTCAACAATTCTCTATCATACTTGGATTGTGTAATGAAAATTCTCTTATCCAACTGTGTAATTTGCAATCCAAGAAATAATTTCATCTCACCTATCATAGACATCTCAAACTCTTTTTGCATTTCATCAACAAAACCTCTACTCAATTCGTCATTACCACCAAATTTGATATCATCAACAAAGACTTCAACAATAAAGATATTGTCATCAACTATTTTGAAGTATAAATTATTATCAATAGTACCTTTACTGAATCCAATCTTTGTAAAGTATCTATCTAATCTGACATATGAGGTTCTAGGAGCTTGCTTCAATCCATACAATGCTTTCTGCAATTTATAAACCATATCTTCTTCATCGGTTAGTGGAAATCCATTAGGGTGCTCAATGTAAACATCTTTCTCTAGCTTACCATTCAAGAATGTAGACTTAAAATCCATCTGATAACTTTGAAATTTTTGTAAGCTACATATGCAAGAAGTAATCTAACATCTTCAATTCTAGCTATAGGGGAAAAGCTCTCTTGAAAATCAATACCTTCCATCTTGGAGTATAAGTAGAAGACTATGTTGCATATAGTTTGGAAGAATGCTTCGCATTGGAGAATTTGGTCTTGCTATTTTGAGCACATTGTGTATGAGCTATGCACATTGCACTACTATATTTTCACATCATTGGTGTTGCAACTAATATGGTTAGGGTTTGTAGTTGGCTAACAATTTGGTTGTCTACCAAAATTGGTTTGGGAAATGTTATGCATTTATCTGTATTGGCATTTCAGGTGTTGTAGTTTGAAGGACATGCTTATAATGTCTGTGTTGTGTCTTAGTTCAATTTTCAAAATCTGGTGTTCTTTGCAAGTAGTAATGGTGATGATATGTGTATGTTTGACTCTTTGAAATGAAATGATTCTATGATATATGCTATGACAGTTTGATTATGAAGAAAGAAGAAGAAATAAAGAGTTGAGAAGCCTTTGGATGTTTAAGGAAAGTCTTGGTGTGCTCCGCATGTAGTTGGTTGATTTGTTTGTCGATGCATTATGTTTGGAAAGTATGTTTCCAAGTAACTGCAATGGTCCAACTAACAAAAGTTTTTCTTCAACTTGTGATGATTCCTTGGGTGTCTTCATCTAGCTTTAAGATTGTATTGCATTATTTTTGGGTCCTACCTTGGCATGTGGGAATCCGCATAAGGAGGATTCATCTAGAAGATGTGTTTTGAGTTGACTAGTGATGTATTGCTTCGTGTATCTACACATCACTTTGTTGCAGATGTTGGAAGATGTGTGATAACATATGAAATATTTTCAAAATAATGAAATATATGCTAAGATATTTTTAGGTCCTCACTATCTTTTGGATTGGACCACCTTCACCACAATTATGTTTTGGTGGTCGACTTGATAGGACCTACATTTGTCCTCTACTCTAGTTAACCTAGTTGGTCACTCGAGGTAGAGATTCGAGGATAGCTTAATGGTTGGAGATTTGTTGGAGGTAGTGTCTTGAGGTGTGTTCATCTTGATTCATATATTCATGTACCTTGCTCGGAGATAGTGTGTCTTTCTTGCAAGTTCTATATCTTTCCATGAGGTAATGTGTCTCAATCTGCAAGTCCTTTTATATCTTGCCCTAGGGCAGTGCACCCTTGGCTACAAGTTTAGGGAGTAGTGTGCTTCCATGGTATTGAGCCTAAAACAAACATTGTAATACTTGTTTCATATGTTGTGAGATATATCTCATCGTGGTTTTTGCCTTCTTGGGAAAGAATGACACCTAATACATGCAAAGGAGACAAGAATTATTAATTATAGAAATCCAATATAGAAAATGGTGAAATACTATTCAAGCAACACGAGACCTAATTGACCATACCAATACACTATTCAAAAGTGGTAAGACACATGACCTCATTCATCAAGGTAAAAGATCAATTCAACAAAATCAAAACCCAAATCATTTAACCTAGGATGGTAAATGAAAAGGCAACTCAAATCTTTGTTTTGGTCTCAACACAGATGTCCATGTATTGAAGGCAAGTAGACAAAGTACTAGCAACCTATTCTCCCACACAAGGATTGACAAAGTGCATGCTTGTTGGCTTTGCAAGTTTCACAAACCGACCCTGCTACTCAATAATATCCACAATTTCCTGATGTGTGCACACCCAACACAAAAAACTTCCCATTCCTAAAATTCAACTCTTTCACCTTCAAAATTAGGAATTCACAACTTTTAGATGTTGGAGCAGATTAAGCTACCATGTAATGCAAGCAAATGAGATAAGAATTATTAATTGTGAGTTTCTAGGTGTCAAATGAGGAATGTTTCAACTACTTATTATGAGTTTGGAACATTTTTTTTTTCAAGCTTGAGGAATTGACAAACTTTTGTTTAGGAAAGAATACTTGGTTCCAGAGCACAATGCCTACATTAAATAGCCTATTAGCTAACTAAATGGCGAATGCGCAAAAAATTAGTGTTAATGAAAATAAATAAAGATGGACACAAATTGAATGATAAACCAAACTTAATGCAAAAATATACCATTTATCGATATGTAGGAGTATACCAATAGACAATATGTTATTATATTAAATAATTAATGTAAGAATGCACTGCATATCAATTTGTTATTACACTAGAAGATTCCACCAAAGAGGTCATTCACACGAATATGATAATTTCATCATTACACTTGCTCACAAATTCCTTTTATAGAAGATTGATTTTGATGTTGACCTACAATCTTTCAAGAACATCCAAATGGTATGAACCTCAACTAAGGTTTGAGTCAAAACCAAAGCTTGTATACAAAGTTCCCATCTCTATTTCGCAGCAATAGAATGCCTGAGCTTACAAGCTAAACTCATCTCTATCATAATGCAGGATTCCAATATACAACTTGCTTATCTGGAATTTCTGCATCAGAGAGCAGCTCCTTTAACTCATCCCTCGCATCCTCTTCCACACAAACAATTGCTGCTGTTGTCTCTGGATTGTATTCAATATCATCGTCGTCCCAAAGATGAGTGAAAGAGCCCACAAAGCCATCCCAGTCTTGGCCGCCTCTACTCGACACAGCAGTTCGAATTGTCACTTTCCTTTTCTCCCACTCTCCAAACTTGCCCTGAAATGCATAACAAAAATTAACACTGGACATACAAAGGCAATAATTGAGCCCTGTAAGTAAACAGCCCAAGGAAGCCCACAAGCAATCAGCAGATTGAAGTAAGACCTAATTTAATTCAAAACGAAAAAAAAAAATAGCTCTCTAAACAATTTGATATGTAACCCTTAAATTTTAATCTTGTTATGCTCTCTCTACTATTCTGATGACGGTTCAATGTTGATGAAAAAACACTTAAACAATTGATAGATGGACATTGATGCAAAAACATTTATACAATCGATTTAGAAGTCAATTTGTAAAAACATTAAATTCGTACTGTTGCAATAGCACTCACATAATAGATTCTAGAAATAACAACAGCACTAGCAATCAAATTCAGGAAAGTACTCACACAATCAAATCCAGTAAAACATTCACACAATCAAATCCAGAAACAATACATAAACAGTTATTACAATACATAAATAGTAAATACCTGAAGCATTGTTTGTCATTCAAAGCAATTGAAACTTACCTTGTAAGCTATGAGGGTTGGATCAGGGGCAGAGTAATAGAGGCGCACTTCTTCCCTGAAACCCAAACTAATACTGCCATTGTCTCCTTCATTGGCCTCAATGATGGACTTTGCCACCGCAATGCCTCTCCCCGCGGCGAAAATCAGTACAGTTGGAAACCCTGAGATGAAGTGCAGGGGACGCAGATCAAGTCCCGACGCCTCCTCAAAGGGGCCGAGCTGCAGCTGATCTCCCGGGCAGAGAGCGAAGAGATCGGGCAGATGATCCTGTGTAATGTACATCTCCAGAGGCGCCTTCACCGACAAGGTCGAATTAGGCGCCTTGATGGCCCCTGAAGGCATGTCTCCTCGCATCTTATACACCACGCTCCAGTTGCTATCCTTGGAGAAGGGGGCGCTGCACACGGGCACCTTCATTTCTCTCTCTCCCACTCTCACTCTCGCCAATTGCCCAGGCCTCCTGTACGCATCGTCCCTGTGCACCAGCTGAATCATGCATCACATTACTGCCCTGCCCTAACCCTAACCCTAATTCAAATCAAGAAAATCTGTAGAGAGGAGAGGAAAAGGAGTTACTTCTCTGGAGATTTCAACCTCAACGGTAACACAACGGATGCCCGGGGCTACTTCTTCAATATCGAGCACCGAGGCGGCATAAAACTCTTCCTTTGCCACCGGCGGCAGTTCAGTTACCCTGAATTCACTGCTCACTGCGCTTGCACTTGCACTTACATTTGCAATCAGTCTTAATCCAGTGTGTTTGCGGGTAGAGGTAGGAAGAAGATTTGAGGAAAGAATCCGGTGCGGCTGAATTGAAAATGCCCCGCGCATAGAGGTATTACCAGTAGTACTAGTACTCGTCAGAGTAATAGACATCGCCATCGCCATAGCCAGAGCAGAGGAGGTCTGCTTCGCCACAAGAATACCTCAACTCTTACTCCCCACCCGGATAAGAATTTCTTCTACTGTAGACTTATCGTTACTACGTGGCAATACATAACTGGTCAGATTGATAAATCCGCCAAACCAGCATTTCATCCTCCCTCAGGGCCTGTTTGGACGCAGGCATACGGAATGCCGGATATAGTCAATTCTGGAATATGCTGCAATTTTGGAATATCATATCCTCAAAATGATATTTGAAAAATGTGTTCGACCTGTTTGGACGCACCTAGAAGATGACCGAGAAGATGTATTTTCCACGTTTGGGTGCCGCATTTTGGAATTGGAATATGCACTGAATGAGAATTTGTTTTTAATTTCTTTATAACAATTTGTGATTTTTTCAAATGTTATGATGTTTTTCACATTTTGTTCGTGTTTTTGAATATTTATTTTACTTTTGCAATAAAATAATATTATAATATTTTATTTTGTTTTTGAATACTTATTTTATTTTATTTGTATGCGATTTTGAATATTTATAATATTTTGAAATAAAATTATGTTTATAAGTTTATAAAATTTTTAACATTTTGTATATCTTTTTTATTAAAAAAAAAAATCCTATACAAATTTATAAAATATGTAGACCCAAAATACACAAATTTATAAACAAGTCATTTATTTTATTATTTATTTTTTACAAAATGTTGCCAACCCAGCTCAATAGGAGCACCGGTAGGAAAGAGCCGGGTGGAGAAAACCTCCGGTCTAGCCCCACAAAGTCATGAGCTGATATAAAATTACAACTTGAATGAGACATTCCTCATTTTACATAATGCAGATACAGTGTTACAACTTGAATGAGGCATTCCTCATTTTACATAATGCAGATACAATGTTATAATTTAGTCTGATGAGTCTTTGACACTCTGTCATGCCCGAACTCTTGTTTTTGTCTCTAGGCATTGCATACATAGAACATACAACTACTTTGTGCTTTTGTTAGTACACCAATGAAGTACATTCAGTTGCTCACTTTTGTATGAGTTTTTTTTTTTAAATCTTATTAATTATTATTACCTTCTATGACCTCCTTTGATTCTTACCTGAATGATCCACGCTTGTCAAGATCAAAACACGACCAATTAAATGAGTTTATACATGATATATCTTTGTTAACCTCAAAATTCCTCTACAAACCTAGGTTAGAATTCTACAAAGCAATAACCACGAAAACAATGTTAAATCATGTGACTGATAGTAGATTTGGGCTCACCTAAGCCATAAACATGAAAAATTATTGTGAAAAAATATGTGGACCATATATATGCACACTTGGGGCAAAGAGGAGTTACGCCATATCCATATTAAAATATTTAGTTACAATATCAAAATATAAAACTGACTAATTCCTGAGCTCATCTCTGCATATTACAATATCAAAATACAAAATTGACTAATTCCTGAGCTCATCTCCGCATATTACAATATCAAAATACAAAACTGACTAATTCTTGAGCTCATCTCCGCATATGGTCGCAAAAAAGATATGCGATTACAATACAGAGAAGGCATCGTAAAAATATAATTTCATTTGCCCTAGCTTGACAACTTTTGCACTCAAATCCTAGATTGTGGATGAGTGGAGATGGGCGGATGTCTGGATCGTGGATGATTGGAGATGGGTGGATAGATGTAGATGGGTTGTCATCGACCCACCTAAAGTATCCACAATCATGATAGCCCTGTGATGTCCAATCTACATTAGTTTTTATAATATAATGAATAGTATTTACATTACAAACATTAAATATAATAAATAGTATTTACATTACAAACATTAAATATATACACATTAGCAACCTTTTTTCTATTTGGACAACACCAATATTGTCGTCCAAGGTTGTCCACTGTCCATGAAATCTTCAATTGGCACTGCCCACCACCACATGGATAGCTTGGCACATTGAGAAGAGCCATCAAACCGATATCAATAATGCACCTATATCAACAATCCCAAAATTAAACAAAATTCATTGAGAAAAACAAAAAGTTGCAAGGCTGAATCAACCATAATGAGTTATGACATATTGTAGTGTTGCCATGTTATATTTAATGTTGTCATGTTATATGTAATATTGTCATGTCAACAATGTGTTATGACAAAATAAGTGGGCAACATGGATCCTCCCAATAAAATGTATATTATGAAATTTAATATGCATCAGCAAGAGAAGAAATGAACCTCCGTAACAATGAAGAATATTCTAAAATTTAATATGGAACTAGCTGCTAGCTGTCAAGGAGATTGTGGAATCTATTGTAACCATTCAAGGGTGCTATTGACCCAAACTAAGTTCAAGAACTTCAACTTAACTCAAGAGGCATCTAACAATATTAATCTCTCTTCTTTTGACAATCACTATCAATGATGACAATAACTTCACTTGTTAATTAGGCTCAACTCAATATCTTTATGTCAGTGGTCTTTCCACTGTCTAAGACTCTAAACTGATACACATCATGCTCCAAAAGTCTATTAGGTTTTGTCAACAAGTGACGGATCACAACCCTTCAACACAACTCTCAACACTTGAAAAGGGATTATTAGTTCAACTTAAACCAATGACATTCCATTCATTCTATCAAATATCTTCATATTGCGTTACATAGTCTTAATGGAGAGAAAGATCATTGAATAAGACACTTCCATCTGTGGACTGTCAACATACCATCTGCCTGGTCACAGTCATCTAACAAATCACCTTAAGATCTTCAGGGAATTAGTTTCTTCTAGATGCCTTGACAATAGATAAGTAAATATTATACTTCTCAAGCATTTTCTCGTCAAAGAAGACTCAAACATTAGTGTTCAATCTATAGGGACATACATTTATTATCTACTGACTGCCACACAACATTACAATAATGCATACAAACAGTTGCTATTCCACCGATCCTCTTGATACCTACTATTGGAAATGATCTAAAACATTTACAAGGCATGTAATACAATGGATCACTGATTTATGATAGAACAAAAAAGAGATCACTAATTGGAATAAAAACACAATGGATCACTGATTTATGACAGAACAGTGGTCAAAACAAGACTCAAAACTCCTTTCCTTGCATTCCAATACTGTAGAAGGTTTCAATGACCATTGCCAAACATCCTCAATCCCTTTACAACATCATGAGATCAAGTTTTCAACAACTAAATGCGCGAATCCATCAAACTGCCCTGTTATTCACTATGATTAGTACTGCAGTCCTAGGGCCTACTCAAAACCATAGCAAATCAAGTCCATTTAACCCACAACAGAGAATACAAATTAATCCAGAGCAGAGAACTCAAAACTATATTCTATGCAGCCATTTAATCCACAACAGAGAATACAAATTATTTATAACCTAATGTGTAAATGATCCTGAAATAGTTAACAATCGGTAATTACATACAAAAATAATAAAGGCACTTAAGCATTACCCGAAAAAGTGAAATGGTATAAAAAAGAAACATTTCATAAATGAGATTATAAATGGCAGATTTCACAAACTGTTTAGCAACATTGAGATTGTAACCACAGATTTCACAATTTGTTTAGCAACATGGCAGATTTCACAAACTGTTAAGAAACATTAGTTAGTTTTGATTTTAAACAGAAGACCTAATAAACATCGATCAACTAAAGTCCAAATTTCAATATCATATATTGTATTCTCTCCCCTTCATCCATTGTCAAGAACAATGCGGCTGATTGTGGATCATGCATTAACTTTTCATATGCTTCAATTATAGTAGAGTCGCGAAGGCCAATGATTGGTTTAAGTGCTTTATACAACTCCGCTGCCTCATTTCTCAAACTAGATGATTTATCCACTTTCAGAGACTATGCAAGGCCTGTAGACAGATCTTTGATCACTTCACAAATCGAATCCAACGAACCTGCCAATGTTCCCCTCCTCCTCTTTGGCCTCCTTGATGATGTTGAAGGGTTATCTTTGCCACTTGCAGTAGATTGGTTTGATGTAGGTGTATCAATAGATTCGTTATCATCATTAGCCAAATCAGCAGCAGTCTCAAAACATGCATTATCCATACCATGATAACTGAAATCTTCATCATCAATGAAATCCTCCTCCATCTCTTGAGCTATTGCAGCTGCAGTGCCCTCAGCTATGTCATTCCCAACAATACAAGATAATTCATTGTAGTATTGAAATGGCTGCCTCTTATACATTCTAGCATTTTTAAATTCCTTTCTCTGTATCATGGCATAACAATTGAATTCATTATTGGTCCTTCATTACTTAAAAAGATATATTCAACTTAAAAGGAGATTTGAAGACCATGTTACCTTCAACAACTCATCCCAAACACTATCATCAGCATCCATAGTTTGGGTAGTCTCATTCTAGGCTAAGCCGCTTGTATTCCTCAAGTCTTTCATAACTCTATACCCTTGTTTCCATTTTCAGCTGGTTCTTGAAGTTTTCCTTCGATAGCTTCATTTTCATCTCATTATTGAACCTCCTTTCGATGGCTGTCCAAGCCTCTTTCTTGAAACCCCCTTCAGCTTTCTTTCCAAGCTGCACTTGCTCCTGTAGCAATTCTAGCAACTTGTGTTCCATCTCTTTTGTCCTGAACACCTTCTTGGAAGAAGAAGTTGCCTAGATAACTTGAACGTCACCATCCATAGACATACTTGATGCACACACAACATGATAATGTACACTCACTGTAAGGACAGTCACAAATGAGGACAGTCACTCTAAAGACAACATGATAATGTACAGTCACTGTAAGGACAGTCACAAATGAGGACAGTCACTCTAAAGACAACATGATAATGTACACTCACTGTAAGGACAATCACAAATGAGGACATCTTACAGTGATTGTACATTATCATGTTGTCTTTACAGTGACTGTCCTCATGTGTGACTGTCCTTGTCACAAATGAGGACATCTCACAGTGGCTGTCCCTTGTGTGACTATCCTCATTTGTTGAAGAAGAAAAGCATTAATGTGGTTCAATAGCAATACATTCAAGTGGCAATTACACAAGGGACAGTCACTGTGAGATGTCCTCATTTGTGACTGTCCTTGTTTACATCCCTAGACATACCTGATGTAAACATTAAATATAGCAACATTAAACATAACATGACAATATTAAATATAACATGACAACATTAAATATAGCAGCATTAAACATAACATGACAATATTAAATATACCATGACAACATTAAATATAAAATATAGCAACATTAAACATAACATGAGAATATTAAATATAATATGACAACATTAAATATAACAACATTGAATATAACATGACAACACTAAATATGGCATAACGGCTTTTATTAATGTATAGTATTAGTTTGTGAAATTTATGAAATCTGACATTAGTTTAAACACTGCCATAATAGTTATTCAACCGACTAAGATCGAGATCTATAGTCTTCCCACATCCTTCTTGCTATTTCATCTTGAAAATTGGCCCAATCATCTCTTTCACGCTGGCTCAACCCATATGTCTCAAGCACTGGTACATCTATCCCATCACGACCATCTTCCTCTTCAAATTCTACCTCAGATGGAAGGCCGTCCTCTATCATAATGAAGTTGTGAAGTATGCAACATGCCAAAACAATATGTGTTTGTGTCTTGATTTGATAAGACGTCGCATGCTTCAATATAGGAAAATGTTGCTTCAAAATCCCAAATGTATGCTCTATTACATTCCTAAGCGAGGAGTGTCGATGATTAAACAACTCTTGTGGGGTGTTTATTGGGTTTGCTCTTGAAAACTCCTTTAGGTGGTAGCGTGTGCACTGATAAGGTGCGGGAAATCTTGGTACGTTTGGATATCCAACATCGACCAAATAATATTTACCTAAACAAAACAAAATGTCATTGTCATAACGTTGTCTTATTTTTCGTATGCTTCAATAATATAATCATATTTTATAAACCTAGGGGAACTACCAATGGATCGGCTCTAGATAGAGTTGAAGCTAGAACACAGCTATCTGCAGCAAACCCTTCCCAACCAGCAAGGATGTATTGAAACTTATAATCAAATGAACACACTCCCATAACATTTTGCGACAAGTTGCCTTTTCTATCACGATATTTAGCTTGCAGGTTGACATCGACAGTAATTGGTATATGCGATCCATCCATTGCTCCCACATAGTCCTGTAGTCAGATAAATCATAGGTCTAATGAACACGCAATATTAGGATTACAACTCTAAACAAAATTAAACCACTGGGAGATATACCTTGAAGAATGGATCAAAACGGGTCTTCCCATTGATTTCCCAAGGAGTGTTTGGACCAGGGGGTATAAAATAATCCGAATGGAGCGCCAAGATAGCCCTCAAGACCTTGTGGAAGTATCGGCTTACTGTCTCTCCAGAGTGCCCAAAGTTATGGGCAATCTTACGATTCCTCAGATTGTGGCCAAGAGTATGGAGGAACATGACTAATTGTTCTTCTAACATGAGGAATTCTGTATCTCTGATGCTTCCCTTTTGCCTTAAAATATTGGATAGTTTAAAGAAGGATTGTCTAGTCATACGTATTTGGTCATGGCAATCCGTCTCATTGGAGTTGATAACATGCTTATAAAAAGGAATTGCATCTCTTGTGCGCTTACACATATTTTGACTACCTTCTTTTATACACTCCGCTATGGACACGACAAGGGTGGCAAGAACAATTACAACAACAGGCAAGACTCTTGTCCTCCTCATAATCTCTCCTTCTATTTCAATATCATCTTCATCATCAATATCATCAATGAGATCCATTGAATTACCTAAAAATACCAACAAAACAATCACTAAACAACATAAGAAAACACCCAACTATAATGCATAAGAATAGAGTTGCAGGTTGAGTATACAACATATGTAGACAAGAAAGTACCTTGTGTAATTTCACAAAATGAGAAGTTCTCACAGTGACTGTCCCTTGTGTAATTGCCACTTGAGATCAAGTAACAGTGTAATATATTTGAACCTACAAGTAACAGCTTATAAACATCTTATCTGTAGGTTTTGATGCACTAACATTCGGTAGATGGAGACTGCATGGCAATCTTGAATCAGAGGATTCCTCAATAGTGTAATATATTTGAACCTATAAGTAACAGCTTATAAACATAAACCGAATGTTAGTGCATCAAAACCTACAGATAAGATGTTTAGCATACTCTTCAAAACTTGAACTTGAATTTTGATATATTGAAAACTATGAATTATAATGGTGGTACATTTCCAGAATTTTTCCCTTTAGACACACCCTCTGATGTAGGACTCTGTTCAATAGCTAATGGCTGTAGGAACTTGAGAAATGTGTACTTGAAAAGGAGAAAGGGCTTAGGCAATGTGGGCTTGGAAGTTCTTGTACTAAAAGGATGTAAAATGGTGACTGATAGGGGATTGGTGCCATTGGCATCAGGGTCAACTGCCACAACATTGAAAAGGCTTGACCTTTCTTTCTAAGCTTATTCACATGATACCATCTTTCAAGATCAAAGAAAGCCTCTCATTAACAAATCTCATTAACAAATGAGAAAGTAACACACGTCTTTTGATGGCCCATCTACTCAGTAACAATATATCGAAGTATCAATTGTTTGAATAGCCACAAAAAGACAAGGTGTTTAAAGATCTGATTCAAGTATTAGATCAGATGGTAGCATCATCACTACAAGTCCTAAGAAACTACCATCAGATTCACTTCTACAAGCAATTTTTTCATTAGCATCAGAATTGCAAACATGGGCCAAGGGGGTAGATGAAAAACTAGGACCACCTGAAGATGTTCCAAACTACATGCTCTCTCTGACACCAAACTAAGCAGAATTTAAAATGATAACTTCAGTTCCTCGAGTAGTGAATGACCCAGTAAAAAAATATCTATATAGTAACATGCATAGTGATATGAGGATGTGACAAACTACATTAACATAAGCCAGTTTCACAACATAAAATGCAGTACAGTACAAGTAAGGAGTTTATTACAAAATCAACTTCATACATAGCCTGAAAACTCAATAATTAACAACAGCAATAAAACTGGCTTTTTGAAGACATGTTCATGCCCAATAAAAATGAGCTATCATCAAATTTTTAGGTCGAATAGAGCATATATATTAGAAATTGGCTGAGAAAGCATTATGTTCTAGTTTCTATAGGAATGTGTGGACATGTTGACAACAAAATACACAAAACCCTAGTAGACTGAGGGACAACAAAAACCTGGCATATTTCTAAGCTTATTCACATGATACCATCTTTCAAGATCAAAGAAAGCCTCTCATTAACAAATCTCATTAACAAATGAGAAAATGACCCTATTTTTCAAGTGCCACAACACCTCCACAACCGTAGAAATTGCTAGTAATGCATCTATTGCACTTTGGACACTCATAAATCCTCTTTTTAGTTTTACAGACGAGAAACATTTTGTCAGTAGCTAGTTACCTGTGTTTCAGCAGGGGTTAGGGTTTCAAAACTATGGACCTCCCGCCAGCGTTGCAGAGGGCTTCAAACCAGATGTAGCTTCAAACCACAAAATAATGTCGTTGCGGATGTCAAAAACAACCAGAGGGCTTCAAACCAGATGCAGCTTCCAAGCAGAGAGGGCTTCGAACAAGGTTAAAACATGGATGAATGAAAATAATGCTGTTGCGGATGTCAAAAACAAGGTTAAAATGCGGATGTAAAAAATTATAACACCCACGCGGATCTGACGACATTTCAAAATTGGCATTTGGAAACCGGAATGCGAGCCTGATATTCCAATTCCACCTTTTCAAGTGGTAGACGATATGCTCATTTTTTTTGGTAGAATTGGAATATCAAAATTCCAATTCCATCCTTCGCTGTCAACCACAAACAATGGATACCATCTTTGACATACGAAATTCTGGTATATCGGCCGATATGCCTAAGTGCAAACAGGCCCTTAAGGAAGCGGGGTGAGCAGGCCTCTAATTTGATGGTCACCTCATGAAGAATGTTTTTTTTTTATGGTTTGGTCATTTTAATGTCTTTTATTTTACATTTTTTAGAAAAATATTGATGGACGTTTCTAAGCTCTTTACAAAATGTACTATTGATTAAATTTTAAAATCAGGAAAAATAACAATTTTGGTCAAATTTTCAGCATCTTTCTTCATGATCTGCATATTTTGTGGTAAAAAATAAAAATAAAATTGCAAAAAATCACACTGTTTTGGTGAATATGGAAAAAAAATAAGTTTGACATTTTTAATTTTTTTTTTCTTGGGTGCATTTGGAGGAGCTTAGCCTTGCCAATATTGATTGTCAATATTTTTCTAATGTGCAAATAATCTAATTACTATTTAAAACATGTAGTATTATATAAAATTGCTACGAACTAATTTAAAATACAATTATATGTTGATAAGAAAATGTATGTAAAATTTAAAAATTTTTAAGCAAGTTTCTAAATTTATATGTTTTATATAATAAATTATATAGAAACTTTTATTTGTGATAAAAATAAAATAAAATTAGAAAATAATTATAAATTAGTAATATATGCAAAAATATCAAATTAATTAAGAAAGTTTCTAAGTTTATATTTTATATTTATTCTAATTTTTTATAAATATAGAATAAATAATATAAAAATATATATTGCATACTAATATTTTAAATTGGTAAAACATTTTTAAAATTCGTATATACTATTTTAAAAATATCTTAAATTAATAAAATATATAATAAACAAAATAGAAATATTTATATTATAAAATAACATATATTTATATTATTAAATAAAATACTATATTGTCTATAATTTTCTTTTTACACTTTATTAAATTAAGTGTCATATTGATGGTTTTATAAAAAATGAGCCCGTCAATCTATACGGTCCAATAAATTTTCAAGGTCGTACTAGGGAAAAATTATTAAAATTTTATTTATGAGGATGATTGATTTTAATGATGTTATGAGATTCAAGAGTCTAAAAGATTTGGGAATAACATCCTTATATGATCTTCATACTTCTTTTAATGTTGGATATTCTCTTATAAATCTAGATTAAAAAGCTAACAGATAGGTTGATCTTATCATCATCAAATAAATGGAGAAATGAAATTTAAGGATATCGAGGAGATTCTAGTAGTTTAAAAGGAATTGAATTAGCAAAGGTAGGGATAAAGTGTCATATTCTTAATAATTTTTAAGTTTTTTATGTTGGCCTTTGTAATATGAATCTTGATTAAGAAGTTGGTTATTTTGTGACGTCTTGTCATTTCAAAATCTCACTAAAATTACCCCTTTAGAAAAAGTTATGGAAAAACATGTCAGAAAGTTGTCTCAGTTGGTATGATTGGCAAGCTAAGAAGAGATGATTGTTGGCATTGATGTCAACTAGATCATACATTGTCAAAGGGGGAGTTTGATGCATTCTATAGTTGGTGCATTCATGACAATGTTAGGATCATGCTACCAAAGATGTTGAGGATGTTGCCAACAAAGTTGTTGAGATGTCAAAGTGTGATATCTTGCAAGAGATGTTAGCAGAAATGGGGGATAGATGTGTTGTTTGTATGTGATTGATTAGAGTTTGTTGGCACGCTTAATGTCATTACATGATATGACCATGAAGCATTATGTCCGTACAAACATAAGACATTCTTGGTATATATTGCAATATTTGTAAAGGGCTTCTTTCTACAAGTTTAAAATGTGTAATTAGATTTTTCATCATTATAACAGGAACCAATGATTGCAAAATAAGTTTGGTAACATGTCTAATACATGTGTTCCTAAGGAAGATTCATGATTTTTTCATCTTAGAAGTTGTCAGATGGATTGATGAACTTAGGAAGAGGCATGATTTTGTCGAGTGTTATAAAAAATATGTCTTCATGGCGTTATATTGTAGACATATTGGTTAAATTTGAATCAAGGGCATATAGTATAAGTTTATGGTTCCTGGTACTATGGTGATGGGATTAAAATAGCATAATGACATGACAATTTTGTTAGGCCCAAAAGGAGGCAAGCACAACTAAGAGGGGGGGGTGAATCAGTTGTGTACTAATAATTAGAACTTTAAACCACTAGCTTAAACCAATTAATGATCTGAAAGATAAACAATAATGCAAGATCTACAACACATAACACTGAACACCAAATTTTTTCTCGAGGAAACATGGTTAAGAGAAAACCTTGGTGAGAGTCAAACCCACTAGATAGATGTACTTTGTTAAAAGTATTGCCCGGTTATGAATAAGGTTGAAATGGAATCACCTAATTGAATGGGGAAATATGAGATCTACATCTAAATCCAAATTCCCAAAGGAGAGATCCAAATTGATCAACCAAAAGGTTAATGCACAATTGAATCAATCTAAAGAGAATATGAATAAAGGAGAAAACCTTATATTTCCCTATAAAGAAGATGTGCTTGAAATCTGAAATAATTGAAAGGCAAGTACTAACCTCAAAATAGGGAAGATCTGGAAAATGCCAATTTCTGATGTTTGTGTGTAGTTTCGGGCAATTCTGCAATTTGCTTTGGACTAGAAATGCCGAGACGAAGAAAACCCAAAAAACTTTTATCTTTCTGACAGCAGGTAGTCTTTGACCCTGATAAAAGGTCAAAGGCTACATTAATATTTTGAAGGTCGACTTTGATTTTGTTCACAGATCTCGGAAGTTCACCGAAAAGGGTATCCAAATCCAAACTCAGATCTACAGTTCCGCACTTGTACCTACAAGAAAAAGATGGTTTTTGTTATTTGTATGGGGGGTTTGCCTTGGTCAAACCCCAATTTAGGAATTAACCTTGAAATTGTATTGTGCATAAACAAAGCAAATGGAACTTTTCACCTTGCTTATGTTGAAGTCCTTGTAGAGGATTCGAATCCTCAAATCCACAAGTAGGAATGCTCCAATGGATGTAGATTGAATGTAGGATGTCTCAAATCAATGGCATTTGATCTTCAACACCAATGTTGAATGGATCTTTTCATATGAGGAGGCTTGGATGAATGTGGAAGGATGGATCTTCAAGGGGGCTCCAAAGAGATTGAATCCTTCAATGGCTGACAATGGATCTCCTTGATGAATGAATGCTTGAACACTTGAATGCTTAAATGCTTGCTTGAATACTTGAGAGCTTGCTCATGAAATTTCTTGAGATGAGATATGAAAACTTGATTGAGAGATGTATTGAAATGAGAGAGGAAGGCCTCCTTTTATAGTGATCTAGGGCACAAACCTCTAGAGAAGGTTGATATTGGGGAATTAAATCCCAATTAACCTTAACCCCTAGAAATGGACCCATATTAAATTCAATTTCAGGATTTACCATTTTGGAACCCGAAATGGCTGACTCGGAAGCGGGAAAACAAATATTTTCGAAACCTGACACCTAGAAATCATGGGAACCTGAAATTTGAAATCTAGGTCAAGGATGAGGTAGAACCCACCCTAGGTAAGGGTAGAAGTCATTCCTGACCTAGGTTAAGGTTGAGGTCGACTTTGACCTTGAGGTCAAAAACCTCAGGACCTCAATCCAGAGTGTTCAGAAATGCAGAAATAAAGTGGAAAATAGGTGCAAAGAGAAGCAGAACGGGGGGAGAAAGCTAGATACATGCAAAGACCCGATCAAGGTGCTTAACATGATCCCAAAATACTTACTCGGAGGGCTAAATGCTCTTATCATGGAAGTGCTTCCATTTTAAGATGATACATTAAGCCCCCACTTTAGCAAGAGTATGAACTCAATGCAAACTCTTGGTAAAAGAGATCAAAATGAAAAGATAATCTTATTGTAATCCAAGGGACAAAGAGAAACCTCAAGCCCCTAGGGACTCAAGTCTTCGTCAACTCCAAGATCACAATAAGAGAGACATCTCTAGAGAGAGAGAGAAAGAGAGGGTGTGATTGTCTCCCCCAATGAGAACTTATGTCCCATTGTGAACCACACAAGAAAATAGTGCAACTAGAAAGATGGAATTGAACCACCTAGTGAATGTGGCTACTCACTAGTCAACCCATCAAGGATTCACCCTTAGGAATATTCTATTCCATAAGAATAAAACCAAAAACAAAAGAGATCCAGTCTTAAGGACACCTCCGACCTTAAGGGATAAAAATATATATATACTTATTTGAAACTGGAGGGATCAAGAGATCCTAAAATATAAATCCATGCTTTAAGGATTAGTTACTAATCCAAAAAGGGAGAAAAGGTATCTTGAAAAATAATATATGTGTATCGAAAAGTGCATGTGTGCAATAGGTGAGCAGAGCGTATGCCCCCACATTAAAGTCATTGCTAACACTTTAACAAGAGCAATGGCTTTAACAGAAACATAAACAACTCCACTGATTACATTTCCACATCGAGATGCCCCCAAATGAAGACAAATCAAGGGAAATATCACAAAAACATACAGAGAACACATAAGGGATCTACCTATCGTGGGGTCAGTATGATCATAAGATAATATATATATGATATTATTTCAAATGAATTGACATCATTCCCCAAAGAACGTAGAACTACAATCACAAAGGAGGAAAGATTACATAAGATATACGAAGAAGAATCATTTCAGACCATGACATGGAGACCAAAAAGAATTAGTGCTACCACGTCTCGAATCCAAGAAAATTACACAAGGAAACATTTGCAAACAATAGCACATTTATGACATAACATGAAACAACATATAGAAGAATAGAGATACATATAGAGGAATTGTACAACAGTTTCGATTCCTTTATCACCTTGCACCAACTGAGTAACAAGGATCTATAAAATAATCTAACAACATTTAGCAAACACATTATAGGAGAAGCGTAGTACAACATGCAAACACACAACAAAGCTACCACGAAGGACAAGCCAATCAAGCGTGCCACCTACTCTCCCCATATCGTTGTATATCATTTAGGGAAGGTGGGTAACTCACAAGAGGGACTATATCCAACACAGTAGGAATGATAGCCAGTTCCAAACAAGGATCCTCTTGAGAATCATCATGTTCGATACTAGGTTTAAGCGTTAATTGTGATGAAAGAATATTAGGTAAATGAATGTCAATGTCAATAGTCTCGTATTCATCATTAACATCATCAGTATCATAGAGAGTATCTTCTTCATCTAAATTAATCAAAATAGGATCTAAGATACGAATAAAATCATCATAATCATGCATCTTAACATCATTATTAGTAACAACATCATGCATAGTCTTATTTGAAGAAGGTAGAGTTCTTTGAAGAACAGAATTAAGAGCTTTAGCATGAGCACGATGCTTATTACGATGTTCATTAGTAGATTGATTACGCTTTGATTTACTTGAAATAGGTTGAGAACTAGGAGGAACAATCACAAGATCTTTCACAGTTTCTTTAGGATGATCGATAGGATTATCAGCAATAGGAGGAACTTGATTAATAGAACTGGAAGCCATAGCTAAAGGAGGACCATGATTAAGATCCATAGGAGGTATGCTTAATTCAAGAATCTTATGATGTTTATAAGCTTGATATGAATGGAAAAGATTATCAGGTCGAGGAGGACATGAATTAGGTAATGAAGGCCAAAATAATTCAAGAGCAACACAATCTCTAGGCCTAGAAGGTTGATATAAACTATGATTAACCATCTTCACTTCTTCATCATGAAAAAATTTAAGACATTTATGGATAGGTGAAGCAACAACATGCATGGCATTCAACCAAGGCAAACCTAGCTTAACTTGAAATTGATCAGAAGTAGGAACAACAACAAAGGTAGTGTTCACAATTTTTCCACAAAGTTCAACCGGTAAAGTAATAGAACCAAATGATGGATAAAGAAAACCATTATAAGTATGAATCCACACATCTGATGTATCATAAGAATTGCGTTGTAAGCTTTTCATAAAAATATTTTCTTCGGTAATAACATTGACTAAGGATGTAGGATCAACAAGACAACCACGAGTAGGTTTTTGAGAAATCCTAGCATAAATGTAGAGGGGACCATCAAGAGCTTTAATAGTCTTAGAGTCATCAAAGGTAATCAAAAGTTCCCAAGGCCTTTTATTCACAAGTTGTTGTCGAGGCTTAGGTTGAGTTTTCAATTTAGGCTTAGGTTTTGGTTGAGGTTGAGATTGAACTTGAGGTTGAATCTAAGGTTGAGGTTGAGGTTGAGGTGGAGATACAGATTTACCAACATGCTCCACTTGATTAACAACATGATTGAGATCATCCATCTTTGAATCATACATAATTTCCATAGCAGATGGCTGAGAAATGGTATTAGTATCATGCGTAGGTAAAGGATTCGTATAGATTTGAAGGTTTTGATTAGGAGGAGAGACAGATTTGTTCCCACTACCATCAAGATTATCAACAGATAAGGCATTAGAATCAATTAAGTCTTGAACCTTATGTTTTAAAGAATAACACTTTTCAGTATCATGACCATTTTGACGATGATATTGACAGAAAGCTTTAGGATCAAAAGATTTAGATGCAATCATAGCAGGTAATAGAGGTCGAATAGGAGGTAAAGTAATCATATTAGTAGTTAACAACCTATTCATAATAGCATGTAAAGATTCAGAAAGAGGAGTAAATGTATGATTTAATCAAAAAGTAGTGGATGCAGAAGTGGCATTGTGAGATGCAACAACAACTTGATCAACAAATGCATTCACTTGTTTGTTTATCTTGACATAGTTGTTGAATTTTTGAAATTTATTTGGATTAGGAGCAGCATCAATCTTATCAACTGGAACATGAGCCATTGGAGTGTTGCTCTCAAATTGACTCACTTGTAATTGATAATGATGAAGTGCTGCACAAAGTTGTTGAAAAGAGGTAAATTCAGTAAGCAGAATCTTATCTCTAATATCCTTTTGCAAATTTGAAATAAACATACGTTGAATATCAATATCAAGAACATGATAGGAAATCTGAGCATGCAAATGCTTAAATCTACCAATAAATTCAGTTAATATTTCCTTAGCACTTTGTTTACAATGCATCAAATTAGTCAAAGACACTTGCGGGCCAATGTTGTTTTTAAATTGTTGAATAAAGACATTGGCAAGTTGAGGAAAGGAATCAATAGAATAAGGAGGCAAGGTACAATACCATTGTAAGGCCTTGTCACAGAAAGTTCTAGCAAATAGTTTGCCTAAAATCCTATGGTCATGAGAATAATCACTGCAAAGGATTTAAAATATTTTAACATGATGAACAGGGTCTCCTTTTCCATTATAATTCTCAAGATGAGGCATATCGACTTGCTGAGGAACAGGAGTACAAATAATGTCTCAGGACAAAGGACTTCCCATGTCACATGTAGGAATACTAAACTTATTTTGAGTTAGGGAAGCAAGTTGTTGTTGTAAGGATGACACAGTTTGAGCCAAATTGATGATTGTTGAATCATTAGATGAAATAGGAGTAGCAACATTAGAAACACTAGGTACAGTGTAAGAAGCTGCAAGAATAGAAGACACAACTGGAGGAACACTAGGAACTACAGTTGGAAGCAGATTGGAATAAGTAAAAGGAACATTATGATATGAAGGTTGTGATGTAGGGAGGGACATGGGAGGAACACTCATAGGAATAGAGGGAACCGTCATAGTCACCAAAGAAGGAGTATAGGTAGGAATACTAGGTAAAGTATTAGAAGAGGGTTCTACACTAGTGATAGGAGGAATCAACCCTAAATCTTGAGCTTCTTGAGCTAGAGGTTTAACATTTGAATGCACGAGGTGAGTAATACCACGCAAGAGGTTAACACCTTGATCACTATCATGAAGAACTTTCTTAAGAGCCTCTATAGCTTGAATATAATCTTGATTATGGTTCTCTTGAATAAGCCAATTACCCATTTTATCAAGTTCAGTTGAAAGTTTTTGTGCTTGTTCAGGAGGAACTCTTAAAATGTCATCCTCATCATGAGATGAGTGAGAAGAGTTTTTCTCCATAATAGGATTGAAATCATGAAGAATCAAATTATCATCCGGGATCCTAAGGAAAGGAGAGGAAGATTCAGGATCAAAGGCACCCATAAGTCTACGACTTCTTCTAACTGGAATGTTATAAGTAGGACTAGTAGTAGTAAAGCTCATAAACCAATGCAATGAAAATGAACTAAACTAAGAACACATAAAGCATGAATATTTTTGTATTTTTACAATCTAATTAGCATGCAAGATTTAATATAAAAGAGAAATCTAATACCAACAAGATAAAAGGAAATAAAACACAATAGGGCATCTAATTCCACAAAAGAAAGGAGAGTAGGTATGTCGGGTTCACCAAAATGAATAAGGTTGAAATGGAATCACCTAATTGAATGGGGAAAATATGAGATCTACGTCTAAATCCAAATTCCCAAAGGAGAGATCCAAATTGATCAACCAAAAGGTTAATGCATAATTGAATCAATCTAAAGAGAATATGAATAAAGGAGAAAACCTTATATTTCCCTATAAAGAAGATGTGCTTGAAATCTGAAATAATTGAAAGATAAGTACTAACCTCAAAATAGGGAAGATTTGGAGAATACCAATTTTTGATATCTGTGTGTAGTTTCGGGCAATTTTGCAACCTATTTTGGACTGGAAATGCCAAGACGAAGAAAACCCAAAAATTCTTTTTCTTTATGACAACAGGCAGTCTTTGACCCCGATAAAAGGTCAAAGGCTACATTAATATTTTGAAGGTCGACTTTGATTTTGTTCGCAGATCTCAGAAGTTTGCCGAAAAGGGTATCCAAATCCAAACTCAGATCTGCAGTTCCGTACTTGTCCCTGTAAGAAAAAGAGGGTTTTTATTATTTTTATGGGGGGTTTACCTTGGTCAAACCCCAATTTAGGAATTAACCTTGAAATTGAATTGAAATTGTATTGTGCATAAACAAAGCAAATAGAACTTTTCACCTTGCTTATGTTGAAGTCCTTGTAGAGGATTCAAATCCTCAAATCCACAAGTAGAAATGCTCCAATGGATATAGAATGAATGTAGGGTGTCTCAAATCAATGGCATTTGATCTTCAACACCAATCTTGAATGGATATTTTCATATGAGGAGGCTTGGATGAATGTGGAAGGATGGATCTTCAAGGGGGTTCCAAAGAGATTGAATCCTTCAATGGCTAACAATGGATCTCGTTGATGAATGAATGCTTAAACAATTGAATGCTTGAATGCTTGCTTGAATACTTGAATTCACTTGCTTTCACTTGAGAGCTTGCTCATGAAATTTCTTGAGATGAGATATAAAAACTTGATTGAGAGATGTATTGAAATGAGAGAGGAAAGCCTCCTTTTATAGTGATCTAGGGCACAAACCTCTAGAGAAGGCTGACATTGGGGAATTAAATCCCAATTAACCTTAACCCCTAGAAATGGACCCATATTAAATGCAATTTAAGGATTTACCATTCTGAAACCTGAAATGGTCGACTTGGAAGTGGGAAAACAAATATTTCTAAAACCTGACACCTAGAAATCATGGGAACCTAAAATTTGAAATCTGGGTCAAGGACGAGGTAGACCCCACCCTAGGTCAGGGTCGAGGTTGACTTTGACCCTCAAGGTCGACTTTGACCTTGAGGTCAAAAACCTCAGGACCTCAATCCAAAGTGTTCAGAAATGCAAAAATAAAGTGGAAAACACGTGCAAAGAGAAGCAGAACGGGGGGATAAAGCTAGATACATGCAAAGACCCGATCAAGGCACTTAACATGACCCCAAACTACTTACTCAGAGGGCTAAATGATCTTATCAGGGAGGTTCTTCCATTTTAAGACGATACAGGTTAATAGAAAATGAAAATAAAAGAGGAATGCACATGCATTCATAGGCCCACTGCCTAGAGCTCACTTCTCACAGTACAATGATTTGGCCCTTAGTCAGGTTCACTGATCAACTTATGATTACAATTCATAAGGGTGGAAAAAATCTCCAATATGAATGAACTTACTTACAACATCAACAATGCCAATACTATTCCAATGAAGTATAATTTATGCCTCAATCACATAATACAAAAATCCTCCTTTTCTTCTACAAACACACTTCGCAATCACAAATGATTTCTGATTTATACATATTACAATGAATAGTCCAGAATAAGGTCAACTATAACCTAGAAGAGAAAATAATATAAATATTATGCTCAAACTATAATGTGATCCAAATCAAGTCAGCCAAGACTTAGATAGGACCCAAATCTGCATCCTTGAACATGCAACAACTTAGCCAAATTTGTACCAAGAATCGTAACACGTTACTTCACCAAGTTGGATAGGACCTAAATAGAGAAATGCCAACATGCTACTAAATTTCCAAATGCAATCAATGCAAACCATCAACATGGTCATACTACGATCCAAGAATACCATAAAAAAGCAAGAATAGCTTCTTGAACCTTTGCATCAACTCAATCTCAATGTCTAAACTCTTTTATATTGAATACCAAAAAAATGAACACAAAACTTTGTCACACTAAAAAGATAACTTGTTGAACTTTGAATCATGAACAACACCAGTTGAGAAAACAAAAATAAATACCAACATTGCAACCAACTTCACATCAACTGAATCAACCATACCGATCCTCATCGAAGAAAAAACTCAACCTCAAAGCACATGATTACTAAATTACAGTCAACTGATAAATCAATCATAACTCACTCAATCTTTCATGTGATCCTCTGTAAGTTGACCAGAATCAACTACAAATATATCTAAAACACCAACTAGAATAGAAGCAAAATATCTTCAACAAATCATCTAAACAATTGAAATCATCTTCTCTGAATAGACTAAACACACTGTCTACAACAACAATAGTATGTTGACATCAATGAAAAAATAATAATGTCAGCACATATAAACAAGGTCTAATCAACAATCTCTGACATGCTCAACAATCTCCCCCTTTGGTATTGATGGTGTAATGCCTCCGTCGGGGAACCCGAGGGGAACACAAAATATCAAAGAATGTGTAATTAATGAATTATTTTTATTATTATTTTTAAACACCTACATTGCAATCAACAAATACAACTATAAAAACATGACCTCCTCTTAGGTTCCCCAATGTCTCTACTAAGCAATGCAAAACATAATACAATAAAATTAAGGAATGTAACAAAATGTAGAATTGCATTAATCATCATTTATTTATAAGAGTCTAAACAATTATGCAATGATATAGGAATCATGTTCCACCCAATGATACATAACCATGTATTACAATCCAAGAACAATACATGATAGTCAATTTTTACAAGTACATAGGTTTACATCATCAATAATCTCTTTTACATCATGAGATACAATGTTACATCAAAGTCTAAGAATCAAGTAGAATACATGAAGACCTGGAAGATATGAAGATACGTAGAAGCTACTATGCCACAGGGATCAACCAAAGCCACGAACCAAAATCTCAAACCTCGGTGGAAAAATGTTCACCACCCAACCACATGAACCTAAAGGTCCACTCCCCCGAGCTAGGAGATGTATTTTAGGCCGACACATGCCAAAAGATCAAGAAAGCAATGATAAATGCAAGATACAAAATTACAACAAGAAGAATTCCAAAATCCCTGGAAGAAGCATCAAATGATCATGAAAGTAATCACATAAGTATCATAAAGGAATTCCTATACTAGAGGAAAATCTAAACATACCTGAGGGAATCCTAGGACACATACTGAAGGGTGTCATCGCATAGCTTTCACTCTCTTGGGAAGCCCTAACAATCCTCCTAGACCTGATCCCCAGGTGTAGCTCATGTGGATCCAACTTCCTCTCATGTGGACAAGGTGTCGACCTGCTAGATCAACATCCCATGGAGGGCTAGACACTTCTCCATCCATCTTCATCTAAACACATACTCAAGGCTATGGGGGAGGCAGTTATCTTTTTAGTGTGAAACCCAACCCAAATCATTAATTAAGTTATCACTTGATTAAGAGTACACAATGGGTTACCCTAGAATGACCACTTTAGGTCCCAAACCCCATTGCGAGCCACCCTTCCAATATGCTCCTAGCAAACCATCCTCAAAATATAGCATCAATAAGGGCATGAAAATCAAGATCCACCCAAGCATTTAAAAAGGGGCACAAATTGCAAGTAGTAATCACATGAAAATAATGTCCCACATGGGAAATCATCTATCCCAAGTCATAAATCTCAATAAATAAAATTGAAACCCACATAATGTGGATCCATCTCAAGTCAAAACAACACCCCCATTCATAAACTTAGATTAAAGTACAAATCATGGTAACAAAAGTAATCACTAAGAAGTTTAGTCTCATCAACACAACGTAACTTCAAAAAATGAGACACCATAATCCATCAAATATATAAACCTCAAAAGGTTAAATAATCAACTCAAGTAAATCAAGCACCACTACAAGATTCATAAGCATAAAGGAATAAAATCTCCCTGCCTCTGGTAGACCAAAACCTTCCCAAAATTGACTTCAAGGACTACACATAAAAAGAAGTCACGTACAAAGACATTCACATCGAACATACATTACATCATACTACCAAAATGGAATCCTTAGATCACAAATCTTATAATTAAGTTAAGAGTTTTATTATCCAATTTATTTAATCATTCTAAGGAATCACTTAACTTAAGAAAATAATTATTTATAACTAAAAATAAATTAAGCCATAATAATTACTACTTAATTAATTAACTAAATCTACCCTTAAAATAACGAACTTTTAATATTGCTAACTACATAATTATATGCAAATTAAAAAAATAAGAAACTTGAAACATGTTTCCAAAATAAAATACAACAAATTAAATAATTTACATAATATAACAACCTCCTTTGTTAGTCCCACCTATCTAGGTAGAGACTAATGTTTTCAGTTGAATGAATTTTGCATTACTTTGCCTTGAAAACTATGTGCTGTAAAATATTTTTCATAATTTATAATGTTTGACAGTCTATTTATTTTTATTTTGAATTAGTTGAAGAATATTTATTTTTTCATTGGTTCTTCCTATTTTTCCGAGGGTTTTATTATTTTTTTGCATTCAAGAATCCAAAAAAAATGTGTCAATAGATTTTTAATGATTTTTTAAAGCCTTTTTTTGAAAACTTCTAGGAATGACAGAATGTTGTAGATATGAAAGGGTTCTTTAATTTAATGAAAAATCCTTCTTATGATATTGCGTGGGCAGCCGAAGTTCCTGCCATTGATTGAGACTTTAAGCCTTCTAGGGTGATGTTCATACCCACTTGGGGTTCATAGACATGTAAGAGGTGATTGTTTCCTTTCAATTAGTTGTGAGAGCATGTCTGGGCATACAACAGTTCTCTGCCAGCAGATAGAGGTTATCATGGGATAGAGCACCCCCATAAAATTTGAGAACTCAAGGAATTTGAGTGCAATGGGTGGGGATAGGGTTCTCAAAATCATTGGTCTCATCTAGTCTAGCATATTATTGAGCTGGATTTGGTACAATATGATCATGCACAGGAAAGTATTATGTTGCTTTGGAAAAAAACCAAATTCTATCCACTATAATCAACCAAATAATCACAACAACAGATAAATAAAGTTGGCAATGTAGCAGTAATATTATAGATCTAAGAAAGCATATTTTTATTTGGACAAAAATTTGGTGGCAACAAATGAAGGAAATAATGTTCTTGAGTCCAAAAGGCAAAAAAATCCACATCTGTAGTACCCCACCCCTAGTCCGATTTTATAAATGTTATGATTATTTTAGGATGATAGATTATATGTTAGGAAATCATTGATGCTTATGATTTTACTGACCCCATACTTGCATGTGTATGGTAGATGTGTTTGTTTTATATTTCTATTTGATGTGCCTAATGTGGTTGAGGGACAGAGTCGTAGTTACTTACTTGCGAGATCCACACGATCGGCCGATCCCTGCCATTGTCTGTTATATATTTATATATGTATGTACATGCGGGTTCTGTATGCAGGTTTGCAGGTACTGGGTATCGACTTCCTTGAATTGTCAGGATGAGCGTGCCCTATCACAATATCTCAAATGGTAAGAGAGGGGAGATAATACACAGGTCCAAAACCCTAACCTAAGCCCATTTGTCCTAGGATTGGACAAGAATCAGTTTGACTGCCCTACCCGAATTCATCTAGGTGACAGGAATTCGTGGATCCCTTTTTGGTGTTGCTTGGTTTTACTTTGTTTGATTTTACCTCGTTTGGCTTCAGTTGACTTATTGCTTATGTGGGTGATTTTCTGTGATTTATTGATTAATGATTATAGTTGAAATTTAATATTAATCATGTTCCTAAGTTGATTTATGAAAATTAATCTAAAGCCAATTGTTTGATTATTTGGATTTAATTGATTAATTAATTGGTAATTAGATTTAATTATGTTTGAGGGTGTTATTAAATAATAAAATATTTAATTGTATGGCTTTAGGATGCTTTAAATATTTAATCTATTTAATAATGAATTTTAATTATAAACATGTGCATTATTGAAATTGAATTGTTTTCATAAAGTAATCAACTTGTTTTTAAAAGTCAAAGTTGAGTTGTGCATGAAAAGTGTTTTTAATTTATTAATTAGATTTTCTTTCAATTTTTGAATTGGAGTTTGATTAGGAGTTAACTGTTGAGTCATCTCGAGGGTTTGCATGAAAGGGGGAATTGAATCCCTAATAGGGGGAATTGCATTCATTTGGGGATTAGACAGGTTTTGGGAGGAAAATTTTGGGGAGCTTATGTGCTTGGATTTTGAGAAATCTGAATTGTTGTGGTTGCTTGTTGTTTTGGCTACGTTGTGCATTTGGATCTTTGGTGTTTTGCATCGTTCGTGGATTCAGATCTGCAAGTTGGAATTCTTACACAGAGGAATTAGGTGTTTATAGGTCTTCCAGGTTTCCATTTCAGTTGTGCGCATTGGATCTAAGGTAGGATCTGAAAATCTCCTTCTGTATTTTTTGTTTTGCAGTTTGATAAATTTATATGTTTGAATGATTTCGTGTATATCTCCTTAGATCTGTCTGCGATTTCCTTGTTTTGGGTATTAGAGAAAACCTTGAATCTGTTATTTTACGTTTTGATTAAATTTTAGCACAACAAGGTTATGCTGGCAAAATTTCATTATAAAATTCCTTATGAAACTCCTAGAAAACGGATTATTAAAACATGACTATAGTTTTGACTATAGGGTTGAGAAATTAATTTACCCATTAGATGGAAGAAACCAATTTGTGTTAAAAATCAATTCTGGGCATAATTTTGTATTTTGGTATAATGAATTTAATCTGTGTAAAATCAATCCAGTCAAATAAAAACAGGTCAACCTATGGCATGATTTTAATAGCATATGTTGATAAATATTTACCCTTTTTAAAAAAAAAATATTTATATTCTCTTATAAGGATTTTGGGTATATCTTGAAAGTACTATGTGATCTCATGATTTCTGTTTCCCGAGAATTTAAATAAAATACTATATATTATCAAATTTGTGCTGTGTAATGTTTCCTTTTATTTTTTTTAAAAATATAAATGAAATTTTTTATATAAAGTGTTATTGATGTTTTTAATAAATTAAAAAAAAAAATCTTAAAAAAAATTAAGTTGGGAGGGCACAAGATCCTACTCGTAACCCCCCCATGGCAAGTCCCTTCTGTCGGTGGTACCATGCGACAGGGGAAGCCTGCCAGCCTACGGTGGTACCGTAAAAGGTACCGTGCATAGGGGGCAGGGATATAGGGTGTGGGGCCCAGCCCCCCTAAACCAAATTACTTTTTAAAATTTATTTAATGTTAAAGTTATGATTTATAAATTTAGTTTAGATTTGTTTAATTATTTTAAATTTTATTTAATAATTAAAGTTTATTTAATATAATTATTAATTTAGTTTAATTTAGACAGATTTATTATTTTATTTTTGGTCTAAATTGCTAATTGATAGACTTTCATAGAATTGTTAATTATGATGAGTTGATCGTAAGATTGATCATAGATTAAATTGTATGTTTAATTATAGATTTATGTGTATGTATGTAAATCTATATTGGTTAAGGTAAATTATTTATTTCTAAATTCATGATGATCATAACGAACAAGTTAAGTCATAATTATAAGATCTATATATTTATATAGTAGTTTTATAGACAATCTTACATCATTGGGCTAATTTTTAAATGACCATGTTTTGGAATTGAAGTGAGTCTACTGAAATTGGGATTTTTACTCTGTTGAATTCATAGAATGAATATAGGGAATATTCTTTCATTATGGCGTTGTATTAAAGTTGTTGATTAGTTTATCTCAGCAGATTTATGTAATTTTATACTTAAATTCAATTATGTTCAATATGAAAATTAAAGTGCTTATGAAATTAGATCTCACTTTTCTATGGTGCAAATGTGTTTTCTTCATGCCTAGAGTGTCTTCTTTTGCTTAATATGTTTTGGGCACTAGATGACCTCAGGGGAGAATTAGAGGCCGGGGTAAGTGTTGGTTGTATCATGTTTTCAGTTTTATGTTTGATGTGTGTGTGATATCCGATTATCATCCCTATTTTGACCATTTGGGCTCATGTTGTGTTATGTTCTGCTTCATATTCTATAGAGGAGAATATGGTGTTGGATTTTTATGTCCGATCCATGGGATCAGGTGTATATTCTTTTGTGAACACTTGGAGAGTGTTTTGTGATATTATGATTACATGAGAACCAATGTGTTCCTATTATTTTGTGGAGTAGTCCCGAGGGACATGATTATCATCTTGTGATCTATGTGAGATATGTGAGCCTAGGGTAGTTTACCTAGACATGTAGTAGGGGGTGGCTTGCAATAAGCACCGAGGCCCACAAGTGGCTGCCAGGATCACTTATTGTAAGTATCTATAATCAAGTGATAACCTAATGTAATTAAGGGGTATTTAAATGAACTTAATAAGATATGTTCCTTGCCCTAGCTTAGTGCTAGTACAAACTAATATGGGAATGGAGATGATGCTAGCCACCTTGAGAGGTGTGTTTAATATAGTTAATGACTTTGTCAGTATGAGAAGTCATTGATCCGTGTATGGTCACTTGAGTGTCAGGATTCAAAGTGATTACCAGGATGAGACTCAAGGGTTAGACGTACATGATGACACCTGCCTATGCATAGTCTAGTTATTCTACATGTGTCAGTTGCCTCTGGATTAGTGAGTCTTACCTTGCACTATTTCTGTATACCTTGAGTAGAGAGCTTTCAGGATCCTTTCCTTAGCTTGATCTGTTTGATGTTTTTTATCTGAGTGGGATCTGTTGTTATCTCCTTAGCACAGTGGGAGTGGACCATTTAGGTTCACGAGGTCAGGTGGTAGTGATTCTTTTACCATTTGAGATTCTGACATTCGTGTACCAGTGTTGGATGATCCTTGTGGTAGTTGTTCCTTCTTGATCTTCTTTGATGGAGCTGTACTCTTCTTCTTCTTCTTCTTTGTGATCATGTATCTTTGTATCAGTTATTCACAGATATCATGTGTACTTCTTTTCGGTTATTGCATTACATACCCTGCAACATGTGCAGTGGATGTAGATTTATGGATACCTTGTGGTACCAATTGTATTTATGTTATCTCTATGTGATGTTGCTTTTATCGTTCATTTATTTATTTGAGTTTTGTAATTATACCTAATCTAATTTAATTAATTAATGTTAACATAATCTTCGTCGAGGAACCCTTGAGAGTTGTAACCTATGTTGGTTGTTTGTATTTATGTGAGTAAATGGTAATTGCTTCCGCATTAATGTTTATCTTGTATGTTAACTTTAAAAAAAATTATTCTACAAACTTAGATGCATGTTTAGGTTAAGTTCTCCTGGGTTACCTGGCGGGGCATTACAACATCACTAAATTTCAAATTTGATCTTACAAGAATGATGGTACAAAGTTTGAGATGACAAGAAAATGATGGGAGTTGATGACGTTGTTAAGCCTGAGTACTTCAAAAATAATTAGGTGATAATATCAATACTTTCAAAGTTAACTTTGGTAACTCCCAACTTGACTGAGATTTTTTTTACATAATTTATTTAATTTAAAGATTTTTATGGGAGCTTTTTCTCCCCCGAAGCCCATTTTCTTCCATATTTGTGTCATCCTAGTTGTGTGCCTAGTTTATTTTGATAGTTATTTATTTGGTTTATTCTAAGGGTTTATTCTAATGGACGATGTGTTTGCAAACAAAGCAAAGCAGGTCCTCTAGAAAACACCACCTCTTGCCACATTTAGCATTATCATGGTTTCTTCTTGGCAGAGGAATCAAATTATGATGAATTTTTCTTCCTTCCTCAATGACAATAGTTAGGAGAAACTGCCCATACGACACAATAAGGTTCTTCACGCTACATACTATGCTTCCTTCGACCTCTGGATGCCTTTGTATTGCAGAGGAAAATGGGCACAATGGGAGATCCTGAGGTATGTTTGTTTGCACTGTTTCCTCTTATTTTCCCCTTCTAAAAATATTTTATTAGTCCTTATATATACACTTTCATTTTTGTATTATTTCTTCTTGAAACCCTAGCATTGTTATTTATTTATTTATTTTATTTGTTTTTGTGTGGGCAATGTTTCATGGGGGACAAGTTTACGAGGATGTCACCAGCTTGAGTTAAACCTACATCCAATAATGTATTTTTATTTTTTCCTTTTTGAATAACTGTGGAGTAACTGCTAAACTACCTTAGAAATGAACTGAAATAATAGTTGTAATAGGAGAGGCTTCAGATCCTCTAACTTTGTCCTACAAAATATTATTTCTAGCTCTGAATGCCTTATTTTAGAAGCTGAAATGGGGAACCATAGCTTTGATGCAACGCTCATGCCCAAAAAGGTTAGAAAAACCTTTGGAAATCTTTCATAATATTTCCTTTGGAGACAGAAATGGGGAAAAAAATCCTCTATTTTCAAATAGGAGAAATATTTGAAAATAAAATTGACAGTTAAAAAATAATAGGCCAATAAGTTGGAAATGGATGTCCAAGCTTATAGGAGTGAGGGAAAAACTGGTAGAAAGAGACAGCTAGCTTCTAAAATCATTGGCCAATAAGTTAGAGAATCAATTCAATATAAGTCAGAAATGGATGTCCAAGCTTATAGGAGTGAGGGAAAAACTGGCAGAAAGAGACAGCTGGCTTCTAAAATCATTGGCATGGGTACATGTTTCTTATGCCTTGCATGTGCTAGACATGTCAAGAGAAAAATTCTTTGGGGTAGGCCACCTGTCTCTTCACTTTTTTTAGAAATTAGTAAATGCTAAAGTCATCACCAGTAGTTACTATTTGTACAATGTGGTTAATAGGCTTTCCTTTATGGGGTTGGGAATTTGCAATTCTGTTTAACACTATATTTGCACCACTTAAGTGGGTCACTCTATGTTGTACAATGACATCAAATATTGCATTTGTTGTTACATTTCATAGGCATACATTTGTGCCACCGTGTGTAGTTATGCCCCATGCAAATGACTAGCCATTGGAGTGGAACATTGGGGTCGTCCAAAGATATACACTTATAGACATGGAAGTCATTTCACATAATAAAATAGATGTAAGGGCATTGAGATAAGCACCTCGGTGACTAAATACAACTCCATTTCAGTTGGAGGTAGTGCCACACATGTAATTTAGTCCAATAGAATCCCATGCATCTTCAAGCCACCTTATTTTAAAGTTTTTGTCTACACTGCTCAAAAAGATTTCATGAGTCAATGGTGCAAGATCCATATTTCAGAAATTATGTCTACTATTCAGTTTAGGAATCAATACCAAAATAGGCATCTTTTCATTTTTATGTTGTAAGAATAGATTTAAAGCTTCACGAACAAATTTTAAGAACTTAAGTCTATGAAGATAAGTTTATAACCTTTTCCTTGCAGTGTCTCAGAAGCACAAACATTGTGCATGCCTCATGGCACATGTTTAAGCATCAGAGAACTGCCCTTGTCATTGGCACTCCAAATTGTATCACATACATTTCTAGGATATTGGGAGCCACTACTGCAACCTAATGAGATAAATGAGGATTAAAAGATTAGTTCACATGAATGTTATTTTTTCATGATGTTATAGCATCTTGTGAAAGGATATCAATTCGTAATATTATGTGAATAACTTTGAAACCTTTGTATGTTTGATTATTGTTGTTTTGAAATATAATTTGTTTTGAAATATAATTTTTATAACTAAGGGTTGTGTGACTTAGGCTTGCAGGGGTGTATGACTACAAGTGCAAACACATTAATAAGTATTTCTTCCCCTAACCTCCATTTGTATGAGTATTTTTATCAATATAAGAAAATAGTTATTTATTCTTATGTATATGTGCATACGTACAAGTTCTTAATCTCTTTTATTCTTTATAGAAGCCAATTTTGTATGTGTCTCTCAATTAATTATTTTCTAACCAATTTTCATGATATAAAATTTATGTTACTTATATTTAACTTTATTTATAGAGCATTCATAGATTATCTTTTATCTGAGACTAAATATAGTTATGAAAAATAAAAATTCATTAAATGGCCTATATTTAGGCCTACAAAGGGCACATATTCTTTCCTGGTCCTCAGTGTTCTTAATATCAGTTCAATTTAAATCTTAGAAGCTACTTATTCCAAAAAATGTTAATTGATGAATAGAAAATAGAGGTTTTTGCTAGTATAATTGTTAGATAAATTTTCTGCTATAAGTGGTGCTTTCCTTGGGTGCATTCAATAAAGTTCATAATAGGTTCTTTTTGAAAGTAATGCTCTCTATGAAATATATTACATACTTTAAAATGCATTTAGAGTAATCAAGTCTGATATCTTATTGAAGTCAAAATGGTACCCTTTGTGTAGTAGATACACAAATTATTGGAGTATATATAGAAAACATTTTGAATTATATGTCCAAGAAACATAAATTAACAACAACAAAAGATAGATCAGTCACTTCATCTGAGGAAGATGCAGAGTTTCAATTTATTTAATTACCCCACATACAGGTACAAATTACAACAAATATTTTTGTATTCACTATTTTTTCTTTAATCTCAAAGGATCTTTTAGGAAACTATCTTGTATTAAGAATTTGGCAATCCTTCACATTGATAAAAAATCCTTTTATTTTTTTTTTAAAAAAGTTACTGTTTCCACCACATGAAACATGTAAACCAGTAACATCTCCATGAGTAGTCTATAAATGAAATGGTGATACGGGACAAAAATTGGGGGGCACTCCCAACTTGAACAATATATAAGGAAAGGGGAATTCACTAGTTTTCCATCCTAAGCATATACACAACTTGTAAGTGATTGGATAGCTTGTAAGACATTCTCTTTAGAAATTAACCCTATCAAGATCACATATGGTACAAGGACATGTTATACATAGAATGACAGGGTTATACATCGAATGATAGGGTTATACATCTCATTGAATGGTGAACTGAATATCATCTAGAAAGGGTCAAACATTTGATGTTGATCTTCCATTAGTTCTATTCTTCCATACAATAGGATCAATCAAGGTCCAAAATACATTGCCAAACACACATCAACATGGAAATGATCATGTGATTGACAGTTAGACATGGAAGATATTGAATTTATTAAGTCCAGATAAATCAAATATAAAGAACAAATATTTATTTTTCTTTATAACAAACATCCTTAATCAAATTTGGATCTGATAAGTATTTAAGTTGCATGGGTGCTTAAGAAACTACAAACACAGACAACACAAACAACCTTGTTTCGAAAGATTTGCAATATATTTCCAATGTAAGAATTATTTCCCATCTAAGATTTAATGATATGATTTATTTATATCTTAAATTAAAGTTTAAATGGGTTGCCCTTAATGTTGTATATTGAATTTGAGGCTAATAATTGCTCTTGAATGGTGGCTATTGTTTTTGGAAAATTATTGTAATCAATCTCTCTAAGTTTTAAACAAGATGCTTATAGAAGTTGATATTCATCTTTAATTTTAATGGTAAATGTTATTTTCAAAAAAATTTAAATAATTGCTAGCCAGTTTCTTAACATTAGATGGTAATATTTTTCCTATTGTCAGGGATTGTTGGCCACCATGGAGTTGTAGAGAAAAAATGATCTAACTTTAAGGATTTATAATTGTATTATTCCTTGCAAGGATGATGTTAATATTGAGGTATATATGAATGATGATTGTATGGATCAACTTGTTTTTTCCTTGGCTAGAAAGAAAGAAGCCACAAGCATGTACAAATATTGTAAAGATCTACAGTGGTATGCAAATTTTATTGCACCACCTTCGAGTTGGAAATGGGCAACTGATGAGCTGGTTTGTATCTCTAAGTTAAGGGAGGTTACCTCTGACTTAATTACAGATATTGTTCTAGATCAGGTATTTACTAGCAAATGAACTTTTGGTACAATTATATTTTGAAGTGGTAGATGTTCTTTATATAGAGATTAATAGATTATGAACACTACAAATATGAGATAACTAAATTATTTTCTAAACTTGTTTTTTCCAACCAACTGTTTCTAGTTTTGATTTTTTTCATATGCATCCTTGTCATTGTTAGGTATTTCTTGAGAATTCAAAATTTTGAATTTGGGAGTTATCTCTTGCTTTCAATGTAAAGATTGCAGTTGAAGAAAGGAATGATTGCATTTAAAATAAATTTGTAGCCTTGTTGAATCTATCACTTCAATGATCAAATCTCTTTGATAATTTCAATTTACAAAGGAGAAAAAGCCACAAGAGTAGGTGATTTCGAAGCCCTAGCTTGCTTAAGCACAAGATCCTTGCAACACTAAATTTTTTTTAATTATGGTCAAACTTCCAAAAAATTAGCATGAATTCAAATAACCACATTCATGCCTCAAATACAATGAAATGAAACCTCAACACCTACTAATAGAACTTGCTAAGATATCAGACAAATTCAAGAATAATTGCTCTTCCATTTGAAATTTTTATTTTATCGCAACTTTACACCAAATCTAGGCACACAAAAATCTCACTTAACAAGATCCATTAAAGAACATAAAATACAAGTCTTCCTTCTTTTTTTTCCCATTAGACGAGACTCAAGATGTAACAAAGCTCTTGTTTTATTTTATTTTTTTCCATATTACCAAAAAACAAATCAAAAACCTTTTTCATTTCTCCTAAGTCAGTCTTGACTAATATTGACTTAAAAAGAATCTTAAGAGAAGGGAATATATTCCTTAAGAGAGAAAGAAAATAATCTTAAGGTTGAAACTATATATATGCTTAAAATTCCTCATTCAATAAAATAAAATAAAATAAAAACTTTTTAGAGGAGATCGTAGAGGAAAGTAGAAACTAGCGATATGGCCAAAATTGACGTCAACATTGTAGACTAAGTAGAAAAAATAAGGGGAAGTAAACCTAAAATGATAATAAACCTGCAATTAATGTTCCAAGGATTCTAGACATAGAGGGAAATGTTTGGGAAGGTAGATATAAATATATATTCACCATGTTTTACCATGTTAGCTGGAAATGAACAACCACATATTCTGTAATGATGAAAACTTAACATAGAATTGCATGACTCGTGTGAGCTAGGAAGGGACGATCACAAGAAATGATAAACTAGTTCGGGCCCAAAACACATAGCTGCCATTATCAGGAAACACAAAAAGGAAAGAAACTCTCCATTCCCAAGTGGAGGCACGCTCAATCCTACCAATTCAGGGGAGACATGCCTAGTATCTGCAGCTACATCACAAAGATGAGACCAATATATATAGATACATATACAGACAATAGAAAATAAGGAGAGGGAGCATGACATCGTGTGGATCTTCCAAAGAAGTAACTACGACCGCCTCCCCTCATCCTGCAGATAGTATACATCATAAAGAAGTATTCAATATCTGTTAGCATGGTTAATACAATGATAATCATAATCATATAATCATAATAAAGGAAACATGTAAAAAATGTAAAAAAATTTCATGTAAACATAATCAAAACATCTAAGTAAACATTGTGGAATGAAGTGATATCATGTAAACATCAAATCCATCAAAACATAAGCACGAGTAAGTCTAGCATCATACTATAATCACATCCATTACCATAAAAAATCATAGGAAATAAAAATATTCATGTCTAAGAGCCACAATATCATCATAAAACTAGAACATCCAAAGAAGTATCTAGGTGTCATAATAAGAGTATCATCTCATGTCCACCATCACAAACCAAAGCTAAATGACAAAATGAATGTGTCCATGTGGAGGGGCACTACAAATGGAAACATATGAAGTGAAAAATTTCTCAATGCACAAAGACATCAATATATCCACCTGATCACTCTGAAAATGTATCCACTTGATCACTTTGAATATCTATCTTCAAACCTCTCAACACAATATTTTCCTGATTTTTCTCTATTTTTCACATAATCTCTCCCCCTTTGTCATCAATGGAAAAGGGGAAAAGACATAAAAAAGAACTGAACTCACCTTAAAAGGCATAATAGATAACAATTTCATATCAGCCTATCAAAAGATTGCTCCCCCTTGAGGAGAAGTCCCCAAACTCATCAATCTAGAGAATGACAATCTCATAGATTTCTCGATTGATGCCATCCTTAACATCATTAGCTCTGATTAGGAGGGGCTAAAACCCAATCTTATCTTTGAGATACTCAAATGTATCATTTGGAAAAGGCTTTATAAAGATATTAGCAATTTGTTCATTAGTAGACACCTACTCCATTTTTACTTCCTTTTCACCAATTTTATCCCTCAAGAAATGATACTTAATAGAAATATACTTTATATTTGAGTGTCACACATGATTATTTAAAATATTTATAGCACTTGAGTTATCCCAATAGATAACAATAGGTTCATAAATTTTTATCCTTAAATCCTTCATCATTTGCTTCATCCAAACAACTTGATTACAATTTATAGCAGCAACAACATGTTGGAAATATAAGATGGGAAGTGAGATACTGAGAGGGGGGGGTGAATCAGATATCTAATAATAATTTCACTTTGACATAAATTTAACTTGCATACCATAAACATGAAATTCAATACTGAAATAGATCTAACATTCTAATCTTCATCCATGAAATTGAAAACATAACACAAAGATTTTGGTTACTCGAAAACCCTTGAATGGTAAAAATGGGGTGGAGATGACACCCACAAATATTCACCACTACAATATTAAAGTTTTCCTGTTAGGGCTACAAAGTTTGATCATAAACTAATGATCTACCCTGTGAGGGGTTTGCCCTGTTAAGAGCTTACAAACTTATTCAATCTACCTTGGTAAAAGGATTTAAACTTACAACAAAGTAAGCACTTGGTTAAGAGATTTACTTAGGCCTACGAGGACCACTCTGTTAAGAGATTTACCTTGATTCACCTTCTAAAATGACTTAGTACCTATGTAATATCCCCGCCAGGGAACCCACAAGGAATCAGGTCTTTGACCCAAAAACACAACTAACAATTTTTTCTAACATTCTAACATTCCATTATTAACAATCACAAGTGCATTCCTTAAGGTTCCCTTAATGAATTCATTACCATTATAAAATTAACACAATATTTACCTTTTAGAAATGCAACAACATGCATTACTTATCTCATCCACTAAGTACATTTATCCTTTCCTATTTGTTTACTCCTTAACCTTATCTATGCACAAATCAATTGCATAATCAATACATAAGCTCCATTAAAAGTCCTCACTTTCTATTTTCATTCCTAAGACCATAATAGAAAGAGTGTAAAGTACTTAACTATCTATTGCTAACCAACATAAACCATTCTCTGAATTATTTTTTCCACAAGTTTAACTTCCATAATTTATCATCTATAACCTTGTATAAATCTAGTTAAGAATTGAGATTAAAACCCTAGTTTAAATAACCTTTCATCATTTGCATAGAGCTACTCATTTAAAATCATTAGAAGAAATTACATCTCATTAATACTTTTAATAACATACATGTTTCTTTTCCCTTATTAATTCCACCTGGAGATACCCTTCAACCCTTAGCATATCTCTACACTAATCCACATATCAAAACAAGTTTCCTTTCTAGAAGTTTGCATCTATTAGAACATTGCATTACAAAAGCTTGTATAGAATCATTACTTTCAATCACATTATAAAACTCACAAGAGAGATAGGGTAGGAATATAATCCATAATTGATTTACCAATATTCTTTTTTGATTGGTATTGATTTACCAATATTCAATCCCCTTTTCAGATTCCTAAAACATCCCTTCCCATATACATAACTTTTCTTTCTTCCATATACAACACAAATAGAATTATAATTACTACACATGGCCCGAAGGCATACATAAAGATAATTACATCAATTTGTCCAAGGGATTACATTACATATTTACACCTTGATTTCAAAAGATAGAGATACATGATACAAGAGAGGAAAACTTCATCACTGAACAACTCAGAATCCAAGCCACAACATGAATCGTGAATAATACCTCGAAAGAGATTTGCCACCCAACCATGTGAAACTGGTAAAGTTCCACTCCCCGTGCTAGGAGATAGAACCAAGGTACTCTCAAGACCTTAAGGAAATCTAAGTCTCAAAAACCAATAAATCCAAACTCAAAAGAAACAAGAGTAAAGCACATAAAATATCATCATACTATAACATTGAGGTCAAAGTTCTAGGATACCTCCTAAGTGAGTGTCATCACACAACCTGTGTATTGGGATCCTCCTTGGCAACCATGTAACCCCGGTACCCCCTTTCTGAGTAGGGATCCTCCCTGGTAGTTATCCCTGGTCCCCATACTCCAATCAGGTCTATGTGTCCTTTATTGTATTTTCTTTCATTATCTTTGAATCCCCCCTTCCCAGGTTAATTTTTAAGGTTATCACTTGTTACAAACCCACCCATAGGATCATCTGGTAACCACTTTAGGGTTCCAACACATATGTTGAGCCATTCACCTAGGGTCCCTAGTCCCTTAGCCCATCACAAACCAAAGATATAAGATAACGTTTCCAAGTCCCAATTCATAGGTTTAGGAAACTCCCTTGCACACTCAGGCCCTCAGAGTGAGTCCTAACCTTAGCCAGATCCATAATAGGAACCATTGGAAGAATGTCTATCACAAGACACCTTAAAGCAAAGCATAGAACTTTTCACATGCATAAATACAACTTTCCACGACTTATTTCTAGGTCTAGGGAACACTCACATGCACACATGCCACCAAGATGAGTACTAGCCGCATAAACTAAGCTCAAGTATATGCCAAGTGAAAAAACATCATAAGTAACACTTATAACATCAAAAAAACAAGTAATGAACATACATAGGTGATAAAAACTTCCACATGCATTAACACAACATTCCATAGCTTATTTTTATAAGTTTAGGTAATCCTCATGTGCCTAAAATTTGGCTAAGTCTAAAAGTTTTCAGAAATCCCCAAAATCTAGAATCTACATCTTAACTCCTATGAATTTGGAACCTATCTCAAACATCCTGAAAGGTATTTATACAAATATAAATTAAAGTATAAGAAATTAAATATATCAGACTTATACTTAAATGTTATAATTATTTAAATCCTGCTACTAGAATGGGTTCTAGCCTCATAAAATGAACTTAAGTACATTCCAAGTACTGAAATCACATAATTAAAATCTTATAATTCCAACTAAACCATGTATAGAAAATCATAAGTGATACCAAATGCTGCCCAAACAGAGGGAACATATAACAAAGGTTCTAAGCCCAATTTCTACAAATTTTGATCCCCTGAAACCTAAAAAATCTCATACAACAATACATATCTACCCATATGGCATTCTAGTGATGGTTGTACAAAACTTGACCAAGTTTCATATGGGTAAGTGTATAATGTCGTACGACACTGCAGGATATGTTTTCAAAACTTAATTCAAATTTTCACCGAAAAGGCCAAAAACTGACTTTTTAAGGCATGGATAGTGTCTGGGAAAGGTTCCCTAAGGTCAACCTGATGTAGGGAACTCAGTACCACATCCATGGCACATCCTCAACATTACCTAAGCCTCATACAAGAATAATCAATTGAAAAACAATAATCCACATAGAAGCCTACAAAAGCAAAAATGATGAAGAAGGACTACAACCTTTCCTAAACCATCCCAAACTTTCCTAAACTTTTGTAAACCATTACATAACTCTTAAAAACACCAAAAGGAAGTGTCACAACAAATCCTAGACTCCCAGGAGAGATTTTACCATAAAAACTATACAAACATTTATAGAATTACTTCCTGGGAACACAATTGAAATACATAGAAAACATAAAATACATAAGTTTCCCTTTTCAATCCATAGTTATATCCAAATAACAATCAATTACATAGAATTAACATTCAAACCACATACACATAGCAAGAATGAAGATTCATCCCAGTTTAGACCCTACTTGGGGTCCTGCGAAGAATCCTCTTCTGACGACTGGAGCATTCTCTGCAAATCTCCAAGCCTTGAGTTGGTAGCCTCTTGGATATCTTCCTCTGGCAACCAATCTTCAAAAAATCCACATAGACAAGCTCCAAATTCCCTCATATAAATTTTATGAATTCCTCACACAGAGATAGCAGCCCAAAAATGATTTCCAGATCCAAAATCCCCAAATTTTCCAAAGTTTCAATCTCCTCAAAACTCCTCTCTGGGATTAATTTATCCCCCAACTATATGGTTGAAGGAGTTTCTTTATGGGAAGAAACTTCTCCAACTTCCATGGTTGGTTGAGGATTAATTAAAAATATTCCCGTAACACATAATAAAGTTTTTAATAAATTTAATTAAAATAGCCTCCAAAGAAAACTATAACAAAAAGAATAAACAAAAAGCTTTCAAGGAAAATGCATAGCATAATTGGAATCCAACTAGCCTAACTTCTAGGAGGTCTTGAGTTAAACTCCCTCCTAGATAGATAGTTTTACTACAAAGATCATTTCTTTTATTAATTCCTTATCATTTTCACTTTTTATTTAATGCACTTCATTCAATACACTTTATTGAATTCACTTTATCTAATTATTAAAATACCATTTACATAAGCAATTAAAACATACAAATAATATTTTTTTTATATAAGCATGGGTATATACATGTGCACCCACATATACACATACTTATGTAACATACAATCAATTATAACATAGACATAGAATCAATTATAACATAGACATAGAATAAATTATTTATATATATATAAGGACAATTCTAACTTACACCATAAATCTTAGAACAACATCGAATCATAAGACCACAACATAAACTGCATTCTAATTTCCCAACTAGGGTAACTTCCTAACCAGAATTCTAAGTCCATGGGTAACCTTGAGAGTAATCTTGGTAATATCTCCACACAACAACAACTCAAGGATTTTTAAGGCATGCTCAAACCTATGTAGCCAGGTGGAGTCAATGTTTGGTACCTGTATCCTGCAACACCAACTGAGTACACCAACACACACACACACACACACATATATGTACAAACAATGGAAAACAAGGAGGGAGAGTGCGACATCGTGTGGACCTCTTGTAGGAGTAACTACGACTACCTCCCCCCATCCTACACTCACATCAGATAGTGACATCAACAAAGCATAATTGGATTAGTGTGGTTAGTACCATAATAATCTCTTTTCCATATTGTATAATGAGAATGCATCATAACATAATCATGTGAATGTAAATCATCTATTAACTTTCACAAACCCGTTTAACCATCAAAAATGTACTCAAAATGTCCCATTATCAAATCAATATAAACAAATCATATAACCCTAAATGCATTAATCATGTCTAATCCCAAGTAACATTATTATAGTAGGTAACACATCTATCCATTAAGTGATTATAATCAATTAACCTAAGGTACACATAAATATTAATAATGAGAATCTCACAAAGAAGCATATAGGTCTATCAGGTGATCCCTAAAATATCACTGACTCGTAGGAAGATATAGAAAAGAACATACCTATGCAATGTTATTATTTCCCAAATTAAAATATGAAGTTATGGTGAGTTGGAAGAGGTTCGGTTTAAGAAACCATCTCAAGAAGGATCATTCTCACATATAGCTCTTCCTAATTTCTAGTGAGCATAACTAGGACTTCTTAGGGTTGGAGGGGCATTACATCATCCCTCCCTAAGATTCAACTTACTCCTGGAAGTTAGAAGTTTCTAGCCAATGATCAAACATAAAATAACAATATTACAAACGTTTCTACTTTAGTCTATCATTAATATATTAGTTAGAATTTTCACCTCAGGATTTAGGAGTTCTTTTAATAGCAAAACATATTTTAGGATTCTGAAATACAATTAATAACTCAAATTTCATCCTCAGATACAGATTGATACAGGGGTTATTTCTTCTCAATGCATATACATAAGATAATACTATCATACTACTTCCTTGGTAAACATTTTCAAACTAAAAATCATTCAAATATTGAATTGCCACATATAACAACACACATTTTAATGAGATAAGACAAAAACAATTCTCTTTATTCAACTAGTTACTTTTTCTCATAAGGCCTATGGTAAACTTATATGAGAATCACTAATATCAAACTTACACACACGATGGAATACACATCCTTTTCAAAGAATACAACCTAAGATACATTTTATAATTCTATTATAATAATTTATTAGTGTTGTATTACAACAATACACATAAAGATATTCCTAAGAAATTTTAACATGATTCATTAATCTAGAGTTTCATCAACATTACTTATTTTATAGCTTATTTAACCAATTCCATATCCCAGAAATTCACAATAAGCTTCTTACAAGTATATCTTTTTCCCAACATTAATAAGTTTGTTTTGAATTTACCATTTTCCCAAAATAAAAGTCATGGATTCTTTTAATAGAGAGAGAGAGAGAGATACATGAGTCCTATGACTACCCTCTTATTCAATCAAATTAATATGCTCAACCTACTAGCCTTTCATACATATATTTCATATTTTATCTCCATAAAAACACATTTGAGGAGGAGTAACCACATGTATTGTTATCCTTATATGCATCATCAATATGACACCTAAGCATAACCTAAAAACACACGCGATCTAATAGTTCCCTTCTAAGAAAGATAGAAAGTTTGACTTAAATTTGTTCTAATAAACATATAATTATTCCTTTCATGATGACTCATCATTCCTATATATACTAGAAATTATCGTTAACTTCAATTCCCATTTCCCACAAAAAAATTTAATGAAATATATAGTTACTAAACAAATTTTTCTTTATTTCATACTCTTTCCTTATAGTTGATTTTTTTCTTTAGTTTATTTCACACCACTTATGAGGATCATATATAATTCAGAATTTCCTATCAAATAAACAAACACTTCTCCTTTCAACATTTGTGTACTATAATCCTATTTATTACAAAACCTTGGGGACATAGGTCCTTTATCCAAGGGTTTCCTCTAGCTAAGCACATTCTCCTTATTGACACATTGATTTTTTTTCCTCCTATGAAAATTTAATCTTTTAACCATATATCTTGAGAAGAAGGGAGAGACACATTTGATTTCAACAATAGATTTAATTTCTTACTTGAGAGGGTATATAAAAGAGAGATACTTCTTAATCTTTTCATATTTTGAAATATCAGATATTACCTAATTTCAACACGTTATCTCATTTTCAAGAAAATATAAGTTCGTAACTTTCTAAGTTCTCGAGGAAGGGATAAGAATACAACACTCAAGTATCATGAATTCTTGACCATCTATTTGAACCACATGCATCTTATAATAAAAAACATAAATAATCCTTTTAGACAATCCTTTATTGCAAGATATTATAGTGGAAATATAGAAAACATGCCTTTTATGTCTAGTACTCAAGTTTGTTAACATAAGGACAACATCCAAAAAGAAGACACACCACATATCCAAGTTTTTTTGGCCGAAAGAAAACATCAGATGAAGAAACACCATAGACTCAAGTATTGTAAGTAGGCCAATTATGAGTCCCAAGGTTCTTAGGAGAACAACCTAGGGCTTATATTTCTATCCCTATCATAATGGTCAGAATAAGTTGCATCCTTAGGGCTAACTTTTCTTCTGATGGGTTTTAGATTTAGCAAAATAAGTCATTAGAGTTGTCTTATTTGAGACTCCTCCAATTCATAACTCAGGTTTTGTTTCCCCACATCCTCTACATGGAAATTTCCTGTTGAGATGATGAGGGAGAATCTTGAGCTCTCTCGTAAGATCCTCTATGGTTTTGGGAAGCATCTTGGAAGAGTGTTATAACACAATTATAGGTATTGAGTTGACATAAATTAATAAGAAGAAGAGACTAAGTTAAAATGCAAATAGAACCTAGAGATCCTAGTGTAGAAACCTAGGACTCTTATACCAAATGTAATATCCCCGCTAGGGAACCCACAAGAAATTAGGTCTTTGACCCAAAAACACAACTAACAATTTTTTTCTAACATTCTAACATTACATTATTAACAATCACAATTGCATTCCTTAAGGTTCCCTTAATGAATTCATTACCATTATGAAATTAACACAATATTTACTTTTATAAATGCAACAACGCACATTACTTATCTCATCCACTAAGTACATTTATCCTTTCCTATCATTTACTCCTTAACCTTATCTATGCACAACTCAATTGCATTATCAATACATAAGCTTTCCATTTAAAGTCCTAGCTTTCCATTTTTATTCCCAAGACCATAATAGATAGAGTGTAAAGTACTTAACCATCTATTGCTAACCAACATAAACCATTCTCTGAATGATTTTTTCCACAAGTTTAGCTTCCACAAATTAGCATCTATAACCTTGTATAAATCTAGTTAAGAATTGAGATTAAAACCCTAGTTTAAATAACCTTTCATCATTTGCATAGAACTACTCATTTAAAATCATTAGAAGAAATTAAATTCCATTACTACTTTTAATGACATACATGTTTCTTTTCCCTTATTAATTCCACATGGAGATACCCTTCAACCCTTAGCATATCTTTACACTAATCCACATATCAAAACAAGTTTCCTTTTTAGAAGTTTGAATCTATTAAAACATTGCATTACAAAAGCTCATATAGAATCATTACTTTCAATCACATTATAAAAATCACAAGAGAGATAGGGTAGGAATATAATCCATAATTGATTTAAACCAATATTCAATGCCCTTTTCAGATTCCTAAAACTGCCCTTCCCATATACATAACTTTTCTCTTCCATATACAACACAAATAGAATTACAATTACTGCACATGGCCCGAAGGCATATAGAAAGATAATTACATCAAGTTCCCCAAGGGCTTACATTACATCTTTACACCTCAATTTCAAAAGATGGAGATACATGATACAAGAGAGGAAAACTTCATCACTAAACAAATCATAATCCAAGCCACAACACGAACCATGAAAAATACATCGAAAGAGATTTTCCACCCAACCATGTGAAACTGGTAAAGTTCCACCCCCGTGCTAGGAGATAAAACCAAGGTACTCTCAAGACCTTAAGGAAATCTAAGTCTCAAAAACCAATAAATCCAAACTCAAAAGAAACAAGAGTAAAGCACATAAAATATCATCATACTATAACACTGAGGTCAAGGTTCTAGGATACCACCTAAGTGAGTGTCATCACACAACCTATGTATTGGGATCCTCCCTGGCAACCATGTAACCCTGGTACCCCCTTTCTGAGTAGGGATCCTCCCTGGAAGCTATCCCTGGTCTCGGTACTCCAATCAAGTTTATGTGGCCTTTATTATACTTTCTTTCATTATCTTTTGAATCCCCCCTTCCCAAGTTAATTTTTAAGGTTATCACTTTTTACAAACCCACCCATAGGATTATCTAGTAACCACTTTAGGGTTCCAACACCTATGGTGAGCCACTCACCTAGGGTCCCTAGTCCCTTAACCCATCACAAACCAAAGATACAAGATAACATTTCCAAGTCGCAATTCATAGGTTTAGGAAACTTCCTTGCGTACTCAAGCCCTCAGAGCAAGTCCTAACCTTAGCCAGATCCATAACATGAACCATTGGAAGAATGTCTATCACAAGACACCTTAAAGCATAGCATATAACTTTTCATATGCATAAATACAACTTTCCACGGCTTATTTATAAGTCTAGGGAACACTCATGTGCACACATGCCATTGAGATGAGTACTAGCCTCATAAACTAAGCTCAAGTATATGCCAAGTGAAAAAAAATCATAAGTAACACCATATAACATAAAAAAAACAAGTAATTAACATACATAGGTGATAAAAACTTCTACATGCATTAACACAACATTCCATAGCTTATTTTTATAAGTCTAGGGAATCCTCATGTGCTTGAAATTTGGCTAAGTCTGAAATTTTTCAGAAATCCCCAAAATCTAGAATCTCCATCTTAACTCCTATGAAGATGGAACCTATCTCAAACATCCTGAAAGGTGTTTATAAAAATATAACTTAAAGTATAAGAAATTAAATATATCATACTTATACTTAAATGTTATATTTGTTTAAATTCTACCACTAGAATGGGTTCTAGCCTCATAAAATGAACTTAAGTACATGTCAAGTACTGAAATAACATAAGTAACATCTTATAATGCCAACTAAACCATGTATAGACAATCATAAGTGATACCAAATGTTGTTGCCACTAGAATGGGTTCTAGTCTCATAAAATGAACTTAAGTACATGCCAAGTACTGAAATCTCATAAGTGACATCTTATAATGTGAACTAAACCATGTATAGACAATCATAATTGATACCAAATGCTTTCCAATCAGAGGGAATAGATAACAAAGGTTCTAATCCTAATTTTTACAATTTTTGAGCCCCTGAAACCCTAAAAAATCCCATACGACAATACATATCTACCCATACGACATTCCAATGATGGTCATATGACACTTGACCAAGTGTCATATCAGTAAGTGTATAATGTCATATGACACTTCAGGATAGTTTTTTAAAACTTAATTTAAAATTACCTGAAAAGGCCAAAAATTGACTTTTTTAAGGCATGAAGAGTGCTTGGGAAAGGTTCCATGATGTAAACCTAATGTAGGGACCTCAGTACCACATCCATGGCACATCCTCAAAATTACCTAAGCCTCAGACAATAATAATCAATTGAAAAACAATAATCCATAGAGAAGTCTGCAAAAGCAAAAATGGGGAAGAAGGACTGCAACCTTTCCTAAACCACCCCAAACCTTCCTAAACTTCCTTAAAACATTACATAAATCTCAAAAAAACCAAAAGGAAGTGTCACAACAAATTCTAGACTCCCAGGAGAGATTTTACCATAAAAACTATACAAAAATTTATAGAATTACTTCCCGGGAATAGAATTGAAATACACAGAAAACATAAAATACATAAGTTTCCCTTTTCGATCCATAGTTATCTTCCAAATAACAATAAATTACATAGCATTAAAATTCAAACCACATATACATAGGAAGAATGGAGATTCATCCTAGTTTAGACCCTACCTGGGGTCCTGTGAAGAATTCTCTTCTGATGGCTGGAGCATTCTTTGTAAATCTCCAAGCCTTGAGTTGGTAGCCTCCTGGATATCTTCCTCTAGAAACCAATCTTCAAAAAATCCACACAGGAAAGCTCCAAATTCCCTCACAGAAAGTTTATGAATTCCTCACACGGAGATAGCAGCCCAAAAATGATTTTCAGATCCAAAATCCCCAAATTTTCCAAAGTTTCAATCTCCCCAAAACTCCTCTCCAGGATTAATTTATCCCCCAAATATATAGTTGGAGGATTTTCTTTACGGGAAGAAACTTCTCCAACTTCCATGGTTGGTTGAGGATTAATTAAAAATCTTCCCGTAACACATAATAATTTTTTAAATAAATTTAATTAAAATAGCCTCTAAAGAAAACTATAACAAAATGAATAAACAAAAATCTTTCAAGGAAAACACATAGCACAATTGGAATCCAACTAGCCTAACTTTTAGGAGTTCTCGAGTTCAACTCCCTTCTAGATAGCTAGTTTTACTAAAAAAAGAATTTCTTTTATTAATTACTTAATATTTTCACTTTTTATTTAATTCACTTCATTCAATACACTTTATTGAATTCACTTTACTTAATTCACTCCATCTAATTATTAAAAGACCATTTACATAAGCAATGAAAACATACAAATAATACTATTTATATAAGCATGGGTATATGCGTGTGCACCCACATATACACATACCTATATAACATACAATAAATTATAACATAGATATAGAATATATATATATATATATATATATATATATATATATATATATATATATATATATATATATATATATATGTATATATATATATATGTATATATATATATATGTATATATATATATATATGTATATATATATATATATATATAAGGACAATTCTAACTCACAACATAAATCTTAGAACAACATCGAATCACAAGACCACAACATAAATTGCATTCTAATTTCCCAACTAGGGTAACTTCCTAACCAGAATTCTAAGTCCACGGCTAATATTGAGAGTAATCTTGGTAATATCTCCACTCAACAATAGTTTGAGAATTTTTAAGGCATGCTTAAACCTATGTTTTCAGGTGGATTTGATGACTGGTGCCTACAACCTGCAACACCAACCGAGTAAAACAACATACACACACACACACACACACACACACACACATGTACAAACAATGAAAAATAAGGAGGGAGAGTGCGACATGGTGTGGACCTCCTATAGGAGTAACTAAGACTGCCTCCCCTCATCCTACACTCACATCAGATAGTGACATCAACAAAGCATAATTGGATTAGTGTGGTTAGTACCAAAATAATCTCTTTTCCATATTGTATAACAAGAATGCATCATAACATAATCATGTGAATGTAAATCATCTATTAACTTTCACAAAACCGTTTAACCATCAGTCATGTACTCAAAATGTCCCATTATCAAATCAAGATAAACAAATCATATAACCCTAAATGCATTAATCATGTCTAATCTCATGTAATGTTAATAGAGTAGGTAACACATCTAATCCTTAATTGATTATAATCAATTAACCTATGTTACAAATAAATATTAATAATGAGCATCTCGCAAAGAAGCATATAGGTCTATCAAGTGATCCCTAAAATATCACTGACTCATAGGAAGATATACAAAAGAACATACATATGCAATGTTATTATTTCCCAAATTAAAATATGAAGTTATGGTGAGTTGGAAGAGGTTCGGTTTAAGCAACCATCTCAAGAAGGATCATTCTCACATATAGCTCTTCCTAATTTCTAGTGAGCATAACCAAGACTTCTTAGGGTTGGAGGGGCATTACAACCCGACCCTTTGATTTTCATTGTGATGTTGATAATAGATCTTCTCCTTCCAATACTAGTTTGATCTCCTTAATCAAATATATCTATGTTTTGTCTTTCACTGCCTTGCTTGATCACTTTTTACTGATCTCCGCCTATATCAAAATGCTTCTTTATTCTATATATGAGATCCTTCATACTCTTCTCATACTCTCTTACATAATTTTAGGGTTCAGATCTCATCTTATATAGACAACAAAATATCCTCCTAAATCAAGATCAACGATCTAGATTCTCTACTTATGCTTCTTAAGGATTCCCTAAATCTGATTCGCTACATAGATTACATAGGGATTAATGAATACAAATATAAAGCATAATCACCTTCATGATTCCCTCAACAAACATTAAATATTGTGTAGATGTTGGCCAAAATGGTTTACCTAAGTGTTTGTGCCGTTACAAACACATATGTCAAATCTGGCTTGCTCGACATATGAAGTCTCTGACACTTGGCATTAACTATTCTTCATATACTAGTGCTCAGCATTAATATATCTACGCAACTCAGCATAAGCTTCTTGGCTATTACAAAAGTACTCGGTGACCTCTGACTTTCTCGATAGTAACTACTGCTCAGTAATTTACAAGATACAAGTCTTGACATAACACGTCATTTACTAGATGGCTCTTTCACAATGATGACCAACCAACATTGCCTAAAAAAGGACTAAGTGTAGGACACTAATATACAAAAAAACTTAGGGATCAACAATCTCCCCCTTTGAATTATTGGTAAAAACATTTTTTCATGACATTTACATTACAATAGGAGTACTTAGTAACATAAAAACTCTGATATGAATACTCCCCCTAAGACTTTGAATTGGTCTTCAAAAAGATTCTACTACATATATATACATAAGACTCTTTTGACATACAACTGAATATATACATATTAAAAAATAGTATGTCATACCATGATATAAATTCCTTCTCATATTCCTCTATATGTAGCATTTTAGTTCACTTATTCTTTCCTATCATTTCCTCATGCCATTTCCCATGTTTCTTCTTTGAACTCTGTCATGGCATATCATTTCCCCCTTATTTTTGTCACTTGAAGTTGCTGGGGTGTAGGGGTATTGAAGTATTTATCCAAAAATGGTTTATGGAGATGCATTATCATACCTAATGCATGGTCCAATCCAGACCTTACAAACTCCAAAACCTTTAGTTTTATTTCTAGTTGAGAAGCTAGATCCACTAGGATTTTAGCAATAGAGAGATGAGGGTCTCTCTGTACTGACTCCTTTGTCATTGCTAGTTCATTCTACATAACCTCCAGATGAGGTGTTAACATCATTTGTATGGAAATTATCCTTTCCCTTATTCGTCCATCATTAGCCATCAACTTGGATAATCTTCCTTGTGCATGTAGCAATCTAGTGAAGTGGATGGAGTTGGAGCTTGCATCCATGCTCAGTGAATGACCAATTGACTTTAAATCTAATTGCAATTTATCAATCAAATCTTGTTTTTCCTTAGTGAACTCTTCAACATTACATAACTTCTTGTACAAAGAATGAGCATTCTACACAACTTCCTCTAAGTTTGTCACTAAGGCATAAAGTTCTACCTTTGTGACTGCTATTTCAGTGGAAACCTTGTTAATTACCTTGGTCTCAAACTTTCTCTCAGACCACTACAAAAGTTTGTCATTTTCCTCGCCATCATCATTATTCACCTTGTTAACAATTTTTACTAGTTGATCCAAGATAGGTGCTGACTCATTCACACCATCCATTTCAAAAGCTTCAATAAATATCCATTTAATCTCATGTAAGACTTTCTTTTGTTGATGCTCTCTTCTTAGCTCTTCTTGTGTTCTCTTCTTCTTCAAGAGATCTTGCAATATTTGCATTTTCTCATAAGTTAAGTTATCGGTGTCCCACTTAGGAATCACTATAACTTCATTGAGTGTAACCTGTGTTCCAGGAGATTTCTCCTTCATCTTCTATGATTTCTTCCTTGGTGTATTCCCACTCAGCAATTGTATAAGAGCTTTTAAGGGTTCTTGTTCCTTAGGCTCTGGTGGTTCCTTTGGTAACTCTTCTTCATCCTTCTTCTTTTCCTCCACATGAGGACTTGTTGCAACTAATGTAGATTTATCTTCTTGCTATTTAAGACTCTCCTCATCTTGTTCTTTCTTTTCCTCCTCGACAGGTGCTTTCTCAGTTGTGATTGTTTACTTGTTATGTTTCTTGGCACTGGTACTTTGTGGGACTTGTGGTTCAACTATGACCATATGAGGGCTTATTGGTGTAGTGTCCATAGTTGATGTACTCTCAATCCTTGGATAATCTTGTACTTGAATTAGTATTGGATTGGTGCTCGCTAGAAAATTATATGAGGCTGCCTCGACAAGTATGTATTTCTAAATTTCCTATTAAGTTAATACATTTATTTTACTGGGGTATCCTCGATAATATCCACTATTGTGATCACATCCTATGATTCACTCACTTCTGCCTTTTTCCCTGCTTCTTCCTTTACATTTTGTGGTTCATCAATATCTTCCTTATTATCCAACTCAACTTTATTGGATGTACCTTCACTCAGTTGTGAACTCTTGTCAATTATCAATCCAAAAATGATCTTCCACAACCTTGTGCTCTGTTGTACAATATCTTCAACCTTATGTTGTAGAATAGAGTATGGTTGGAGCTTGGGTACAAACCTATTTCTATATTTCTCCATATATTTATTTATGTACTTAGGGGATAGATCTGGCATTACTTGAGCTACATTACTCTTTCTTATCTATTTCTTAGTCATCATGGCATACTATCATTTTTGATCTATTCTTTTGTATAGTTCTTCAGGGATAAGATTCCCCATGTATAGAGGTGTAATTTTGAATGTGCACAACATTTCTAGCATAGCCTCTTCCACTTTCTCTTTATCCTCATTATTCAAAATTTCAAACTTTATTTGTTTAAAGCCTGCTAATCCAATAGTGCTCTTGATATTGTGACATATATTATCCACAGTCAATTGTCTTCTTTGTGATGATTCCTTAACCTTTGTATATTCATCAGTATCTATTTCCCCATCATCATCATATTTCTCCAAGATTAGCTTCCTTCTTGGTTTCTTCCTTATGTTTCTCGGCACAACCTTAGTCTAAACTGGTTTCCTTTTTCCTGATACTGGTGTCATTTTCTGTGGCTCGACGGCTATGGCTATAGAAGCTCCTCTTGTTCTTGGTCTAAGTACTGTAGGAGGAGTGGGCTTTGGTTTCTGCAATTTTTTCTTGCAGGCTCGGCAACTGATGTATTCTTTCCTTTCTTTGGAATTTCAATCTCCTCCTCTTCATTCCCTTATGACTCACTAGACTTATCTTCACCTAGTCCTTGTGTCAACTCAAGTGGTTCATTTTCCTCTTCTCCTTCTCCTAGCATATTCTCTAGGTTCTTAACTAACTTCTTCCTTTTTCTTTCCATGGTTTCATATTTCAACCCCATGGTTCTGATTACTGGAAAAAATAGGTTTTGAAGGGGACCCAAAACCCTTTACATAGCCAGAAAGTAGAAGATTGAAAGAAGACAACACAACAAAAAGAGGATACACCAACGAGCTACCCAAAGAAGGGATACAAGGGGAAAAAAGAAAAAGACATCAAGAAAAAACCATCCCTAAAGACAAAAAACTAGCACGAGACCCAGTCTACATGACATAGTACATGATCCCAGCTTTTTCATCCAGAGTCTTATCCATTTTGACCTGGATATTGTCCATCCTTCTGATGACCCACTTCAGTTCTTCAATATTTTTCTTCACGAAAGGAGACCTCTTCTTGGCACTCGCACGAGTTCTAGAATTGGGCTCACCAGTAGCCTCCACAGAGTCATTCTTGTGTTCACTTTCTTCCTCAGGTCCGATGTCCAACAATTGACTAGGGCTTTGAGATTTATGCTGGAAGCTTTTATGTTGTCCTTGCTATGCTAGAGGATGTCAATGATGGTACTCTCCATGTTTTCCATTCTTTTTTGAATCTTAGAAGTAGAATAATTAGGGTTAGTATTATCCTCATTGAGATAGGTATCCACTTTCTCCTGAAGACTGGCATTCTTTGCCTCAAGTTTATGTTTATATCTGAATGTGGATCTCTTATTCAGCCATAGACTTCAACATAGTCTTTACTCATTAGCCACATACAAAAATGAATATGAATTACTCATTTTGCACACCCATATGAATTGACTTGTTGCCTCTTATTAAGGTGGAGTTTTGAGTAACTCTCAGAATTGAGAGTCCAACAACCATAGACCAAGCTCTAAAATGGAGGATTTAATGCTAGAAAATGAATGTAATTGAAATTAAGCTAGAATGAGAATGCAATATTAATCTAAGAAATTTGTAATAAAAGAAGCATTAATCTAAGAACAGGGTAAGAAAACTAAATTAAGCATGAAAATGCATCATTATACTAAGAAAGGAAATTACTCTACTATGCAATATAAACAAAGCTTAGAATGCAAGACGTGAGACAATAATTTGACAGTGATTTGGTACTCTAAAAATTGCCTCCCCAAATGAGGAATGAGAGGGTTCTAATATAGAAAAGCTCGGGTGGAGATTGAAGAGTTTCTTGCAAAGAAACGGTCGACCCTTCGTCTCCTTGGTGGGAGGTGAAACAATTTGGAGAGATTATTTAATTAAATAAATGAAATATGGCCACATGTGTGGCTTTTCCAATTACTTGAATAATTAAATTCAAATGAGGATATTTCATTAAAGAACTAAACATTATTTAATTCCTCTTGATGTGTATTAGCTAAAAGGGGTGGAATTAATTTAATTAGAGTGCTAGGACTTTGTAATTAAATTAATTAATCATAGGGTTTATTGAGCCAATAAATGTTGATATTTAGGAATTAAATATAGTATTTGATTAATGCAAATTGAGGGTTTTTTGCATTTGACATTAAGTCGAGTAAAGTCAATTAGGACATAGAATTGCCTAGTACAATAGGACTTTGATGATGTAGAAATTTGAAGGGAAGAGACTAAATGCGACAAAATTGGTTAGGATATCAAGGTGCCAATTTTGGGGTATTACATTTTTCCCCTCTTTGAATTGATGTGCAAGCAAAGTGTTGATTCAAAGAATAGTCTGATGTGACAAATGATGAGGTTTTCGGGATTATCTCCAGAATGAATCTTAATCCTTGAAAGTCAAGGTTAGATTGCCAATACATCGATCAGATCAAGTTGTAGAACCATCTCTAGAATGAAGTTTGATTCTCCGAAGCCTAAGTTAGATTATGAAGATGTCGGTCAGATTACCACTTTTAGTAAGACTATCCCCAAAATGAGGCTCAATCTTTAGGAGTCAGGGTTAGATTGCCCCAATACCCATTGATTAGATGATAACTGATGCAGATTTTTAGGACTATCTTTAGAACGAAGCTTAGTCCTCTGAGACTTAGGTTATATTACCCAGATACTGGTCAAAAAAGAATTTTCAAGAGCCATCTCTAGAACAGAGTTTGACTTTTAGGGATTGAGGTTAGATTGCCCCAATACCTAATGAGATTTTGAGAACCATCTCCAGAATGAAGCTTGATCCTCGAGAATCTGAGTTAGATTTCTTAGATACCTAATAGATAGATGGAAAGATGACAAGATGTGAGGCACAAAGATGCCCCTAGTGATGAGATGCCTCGAGTGATGAGGACTTTTGATTTAGATCAAATTGATTTGAGATTGATTTGATAAGATTCAATGATGCAATCATCCTGCCCCCTCAGGAGCAAAATCGAAAGATGACATGTCATGAAGATGATTGGTAGCAATAGGTTGTAGATAAAGATAAAATCAGAGATCCAGAAGAACTTAGAACAGGTTATAGAAGAATCAAGAAGATGCATAAGTGATCTAGAGTGATTTGGAGGTCATGTTGACCAAGTTGGACCATGGTTGACCAAAGTTGACTTTTGATAATAAAAATAAAGATGGAGTCGATAAAATGATGATGCAAAGTGATTCTAGCAAGAAAATGACATAAGGAGGTTGACTGCACAAATGTCCGATCGTGTTGATCCTAGAAATTTAAAACGTGATTTTGAGCTATCCAGGAGTGTCAGATTTTGATTTCGATCCCAAAAATGGATTCAAAGAGGTTGATTTAACCAAGGGTGAAGTTTTTGTGCAAAACAAAGCAGTGTGAAAAATTAGGTCAAAACCTTTATAAGGCTTGGAAGGGTCATTTTGAATTCATTTGTAACCTTTGACTTTGAGTGATTTGGAGAGCTTTGAGTGAAATGGAGAGTGTGCCAGTGAGATTCCATATATTCAAGCACTCCCAACGACACAGCCGGCTGGCAGACTATGACCCACCTATGAGTAGTCAAAAACTCTACTTGCATTTTAATTTTTAACACTTTATAGATATTTAGATAGATTTTAGGGCATGTTAGGAAGTTTCTCGCCAAAGTTCGCGTGAGGAAATGGTTTCCCTGCGTGGGTCTAGAATGTGTCTCGCGCGAGGAAATACCCAAAGAGGGCTTCCTTGCATGGGGTACCTTCGCGGGCTCGTGCAAGGTGGCCGTCGATGTTGCACGAGAAACCTTCCTCAGTGATGATTTCTCACGTGAATTGCGATAAAGTCTTGTGCAACAGCCAAATCTTGTGCGAGGATCCTACTTCCTCACATGAGAAAATGTTGTAGAGTTTTAGAGTGTTTGCCCAAATTTACATAAGTTCAGCCAAGTAGAGCATCTGAGAGGCATGTTTAGGATAGGTGCATAGCTTTAAATTTAAATTTTTTCTTTGAAAACCATCATGATTTGAGATACTGATCATGTGTCGTTGCTTGCATTGCAGGTTGACTTCCCGGACATTGTATTTTGATCACACCACCCTGTGATTGATGAGCTAGTGCAATGAGTGGATGACATAGAGGCTGCACACATAGATAGATTAGGCTTGTCTTACTTACGTGATGTGGCTGATATTTGGGTGAATCATGAACTACTAGGGGCCCTTGTTGAGCATTTCCACTCGAAGATAAACACTTTCCATTTGCTATAGGGGGAGATGACAATCACCCCAGAGGATATCTATAGGATCTTGAGAGTACCATTCCACGACCCATGTGTGGAATATGATACTCAGCCAAGAGCAGGTACAATGACACTGAGAGTTTCCAGGATGATCTAGTGATGGGTCAGGCCATCGCCGAAGATGATTTGGTTAGCCAGTATGGTGCTGGACACAGATTAGCAGTGGTACTAGTAGCATTCTTGGGCTATTACCTGATGCCAGATAGAGGGACACTCAAACCAAAGTGCACTTGGGGTCGGATGTTGTAGATGATGTTACAATAGCCACCTGTGAGATTCAGATGGGGCCAATATATGCTGGCATAGATGTATCACAAGATGCATGAGATCGTGTATCGGGGCTCTTAGAGCATGGCGGCAAGAGTATTTGTGCTATAGATATGGGTCTGGGAGCATCTCCTCATGTGCAGGCCAGTTTTCCATGATACTAGGTAGCTTCTGGAGCCATATATTTATAGATATGGTCAACCTATGACTCAGCCAGTATTGGGTAAGACTGAGCAGTGGAGGGCTCAGATAGATCACATGGTGGAAATTGTATGGCGACCATGGGTAGTGACAGAGGTCTGGGATGATGCTAGGCATGAGCTTCCTTATATGTTTTGTTCATGTCCCTTGATAGGCCATACCATTAGCATTATTGAGCGTTTCCCCTTATCACGGGTCCTGCAGTAGTTTGGGAGGCCACAAGACATTTCTTAGGAGTATTGCACCTATGCTCGCTTTGCTGATGAGGTGAAGAAGGGCTGGTGGGTGAGGTTGGACCAAGGGTGATGTATGATATTAGCACGGGTGGCGCCAGCCTGATGGGACTAAATGGTAGATGTTACAGATGTAGGGATGTCATCGGCGTACATGGATTATTTATTAGTGCATCCATTCCTAAGATTTATAGATCCTGTTGGTATGGGCTAGTAGGAAAAATAGAAGTAGGTGGTATAGCAATAGCAATAGATACCACAACAACAGGCAACGTAGCAGGTACCCCGACACAAGACTAGGTAGACAAACATTCCTCCTAGGAAGATGGGTACAAATTCTAGTATGGGTAGCAGTGGGGGTTAGGAGAGATCCACGAGGTAGAGGATAGGGGATACATCACAACATCAACCTCCTGACAAAGAGGCATAGGTTGAGGACACAATTATGCATGATTAGGTTGCATAGGGACCACCCCCAAGAGATCAGGTCACTCAACTACAGGATGCGCTACGGAGGAGCTGAGAGAGGGTGCGACAGGTACAAAGGAAGTTGAGTGATCATTTTACAAATTACCATCTGAGATACCCAAGTAGCAAAGAGAGATCAAGAGATCAGAGAGTTGCGGGAGGCATTGGCGAGGGCTCAAATAAAGACCCGATATGAGGCTGCCCAGTCAGCCTATTACTATGTAGCATATGTAGGTGGAGTGCCAGAGGTAGCAGAGCAGGTTCCATAGTTTTCAAAGTATTCTAAGGCACCATCAATTCCACAGGTACCTCCACCACAGGGACCACCACAGGAAGATATGCCACCCCATCCACCTCGTCCAAGTTGTGATGGTCAGAGTTAGATTAGGATCTTGATGTATTGTAGCCCCATTTTTGATAGACTGTGCTTGAGTAGCACCATTGTTTTGTATACTGACATTCGATCGATATATATATATATATATATATATATATATATATATATATACATATATATATATATATGTATATGTATATATATATGTATATATATATATATGTATATATATATATATATATCTATATATATATATATATATATATACATATACATATATATATATATATATGTATATGTATATATATATATATATATATATGTATATATATATGTATATATATATATATATATATATGTATATATATATATATATATATATATATATGTATATGTATATATATATGTATATATATATATATATATATATATGTATATATATATATATATATATATATGTATATATATATATATATATATATATATATATGTATATATATATATATATATGTATATATATATATATATATATATATATATGTATATATATATATATATATGAGCTCATCTTTTTGGTATCATTGTATGTGTCATATATTACTTTCATGTTGATATTTTATGAGATTTTTCCTATATGATTAGATGCGTAGATTAGATATGAGATGCACATGGCTCCTTTATGAATATGCAAATGAATGTGCACATATTTTATTGGTGTATATATGTATGCAATGGAAAATGCAATGATAGATAAATGGAATGTATGATTTGATTTATGCTTATGATGGATGCACATGTATATAAATGTGTAGGTGTAGAATGTATGTATATGAGTTTATGGTAATGCACTTTGTGAATGCAATGGATATTCAATGTATACGGTACTAATCATTCATGTAGGATATCACAATATACGACAGGTACTAACCAAAAGAATATTTTAAAGATTGAGAGTGAGGATCAGACACTTGTGCAATCAAGATGAACCCGGGACATAAGATGAGAACCCTCGGTGAATAATTATAGAAGAATACCATGAAGTGAGCATCCAAAATACTATCGCTATGCAAGCCTAGAATGAAAATGCAAGGCCGAAGCTAGATGTAATTCCTAGGGCTTGGTTGTTGGACCCATTAGATAATTATCATCATAGAGTTTTTAGTACCAGATGAGCATAGGATGTCATACAATCCTCACTGACATTGCAATCATGAGAATATGAATATGACATTAGTCTTAGATTTGTCAAAATGAGGTGTAAGCATTAAGGCACAAGAAGCCAGAATGACCTAAACGCCTATTCCTTTTGATTTAGCAAGTTAAAATAAGCATCAAAGCACAACTGCTAGAATGACCTAAATGTTTCTTGCATACAAACACACTAGACACACAAGAGTTCCTCCTTTTGCTAAGTGATTGATAAGAATTTTTTAAAGAATGCTCGCAGTGACTCTTACGTTCACTTCGCAGGACAAGCGTCAAAAATTTCACTTGTAGCAGAAAGAAGACAATCAAATAGAAAAGGAGAAGAACCAATCTCACCAAAGTTTCCATATAAAAGGAGTCAAGGTACACATGGCCATCCAACATGAGATGAAGGCTCTCATAGTGGACACCCCTCTTATATGGATCCTTTGGATCATTGGAATTAAACCAGTAAACAGAAAGAAAAGAAAAGATCATGCCCCCCAGTCTTTGCTTCTCTCAGTCAAGATAGACATCTTGGAGTTTCTTGAGGAGGAATGATAAATCAAAAGACAAGAACTCAAAAGAAAAGCTCAACATGCTTCAGAGAGTTACAAATCTAGTTTCAGTTTTTAGTTTAAATGGATTGATGTCAGATTGGAAGTATATAGCGTGAGAAGTCTCAATAAGATGATGACAATAGACAAACACAACAAGAACCATTGGTGACTAACGTGAGAGAGAGTCTCAAGAAGTGATCGGAGTGCTAACTAAGTATCAACCGACACACACAATGAGAACCACTAGTGACTAATACAAGGGAGATCCTCAAAGAGAGAGATCTTAGCGATAAAAAAACATCAGCAGGCAGACGTAGTGAAAACCACTGGTGACTGATGTATGAGAGATCCTATAGCTAAGCATCAGTAAGCAGATGTAGTGAGAACTACTGGTGACTGATGCAAGGAAGATCCTCTGAAAGTGATAGGACAATGCCCCCTAGACCAGGAAGGGCGCCCCCAAGTGTGACTAGTTTCAATCCATGTAGAGTCGAGCATAATCTCAAAAATAACTAAGAGCAAGTACATGAGCTAGCAACTTGTTGGTGATCTCAAAATTTGGCTCAAATTTTGAGTGACCAATTCAAAATATTCTATAAGGCAAGGTAGGTGCTCTTAAAATTTTTGTGAGAGGGCCTAACCGGTGTGCTTGAAAAAGACACCCTGATGTTTTTCATGAGGTGCAGTGTGGGAAACATGTTTAAAATCTTGCATTTGATATATACGATGGGTTCCAACTCCTAAGTTTCAAATTTGATATGTTTAGGGAGTAGCCATTTTAAGGTGTTCATTGAAATTTGCATTTTTGCCCAAGTGTCAAATTGTTGAACCAGGCCCTATTTGCCTCGGGGTATCTTGTACCTTGTTGAGTTTCATAGCCCGCCACTTTGGGAATGTTTAACATGTGTATCAGAGAGCCTATGTTTAAAAGCTCAAGTCATTTTGAATATGTTTGATAGGTTTTTGGATCCCCCAAAGTTGGTCCTGCAGATTTGTCCTATTTCTCTAATCTGCCTAGTTTTCTGAATGGCCCTGTTTGATTGATCATAAATTTTGACCCTGTGACCCAATTGAGAAAATTCCTTTTACAATGTATTCCAGTGGTCAAATTCTTCTTGTGTTTTGGTTTTTAGGCCATGACGAATCCATTTGTCCTATTTGCCAATCTTATTCCATATGCAGTTTCTAACATTTTGATGAGGGATAGTTGCATACTTTAATCGGAGGCCCTGTTTGGATGATTGTATCTTTTTCATAGAGATTGATCATTGCATGCCAGTTGATGCATCATGTTTTAGACATGATAATGAGTCATCTTGCCAATTTTTAGTCCCCCATGTCTCCGTTTAGTTATTTTGCTAGAGCATTTCTATTTCTGATTTATTAAAGTTTCACTAAATATTCTGAATCTAGAACTTAATGACCTACTTTGAGGCCTTGTAATTTGCGCCTTGTCCATGGTCTAGCATAATTGAAAGTTTTCTTGTATTGTAAAACTAAAAGACTACTTACCTATGGATTTGGGGGTCCTTGCCAATCCATTTGATCACTTGCCCAGCTCGATTCCAAATCCAATTTTTGCATATTTCACTGTTTTTAATTCTGAACATACCTGACAAACTGACTTTGATGTTTGACTACATTTCACCGTGAGATCTTTTGGGTGAGATAATTATGGAATTATGTACCTTGTATGGAGGTTAATCAGTGCCCAAGTTTTTGGATCTTGAAAGTTTCAATGGGTGAGTTTTTTAGGCTAGTTCCGGAGGTGATTTGTGTAGATTGACAGTGCTGAACGAAATAAGATTTATAGAACGGTCACTTTCATGGAGTAATAACCTTTTGTCTGAAATTTTTTTTCAAGAACCGATTGTGGGACCACTCTATTTGCATATAAACATACTATTGTAAATAGTGGTGAAGTCTCAGAGCATGTTTTAGTGATCTTGCGAAGGTTAATCTATTTGAGATTTATGTTGTTTCTGTGTTTGCACTTGCACTATTTGCTGGAATTGCCAAAGTTTGCTCTGTTGCACCTTGCACAAAGATTTGAATCCGAAAAAGCCCTTTTGCATACATATTCATTGTTGATGAATAGATCATGTGGCCAAGTGATGACTCCTCAGGAGTTATTCCCAATTCGTATTTCTGCCAGGGTTTGCATATGTGTTTAAATACTTCCAGTTGTAGAATAAATGAAATTTCTCTTTTTTGGGTGTTATTATTTTATGGCCCTAATGTTGTCAAGCCGATCCAATTGGTGACTTTGTTTAGATGTTAGAGATGAGTGATTTTTTCACTCTTCACATTTTGCAGAGGGTTTTCAGTCATTTTTTAAGGCCGCTCTCGGGTGCCAGTTGGTGTTATCTAGTAATGGTGCAAAGGTGTAAGAAGTTGAATAATATGATTAGAATTTTTGAAATGCCATGGTTTGTTTTCACTGGGAGAGTGTGTTCTGGATGAGCGAAGGTATCTAGTATGAGGGGAAAGTGAAATTTGTGGATCAATTTCCATTGCAACGAACTCGTGGTTACAAGTCTCCATTTTTCCCACAAATATGAGACTCAGGGAATTTGAAGGTAAAGCGCAAAAGAGAGATTGCAAAATGATTAAGTGTTGGTTGAGCAAGGAGTGCGTATATATTGATAAAATGGCATACACCAAGACAAATGATGGACAACTCACATACATCATTTCTTGCACATAAAATCAAGACTTGGAGGCTGCAAGGTGTATGCAATAGACACAGGGAATGGAGTTGATGAAAAAACAAGGTATGCGCTTGCACCACCAAATTTAAATATTAGTGACACAATTACAACATTTGTAGAAAACATTATTATATTGGGTTTGGTTTCTAGTTTCTCACCATTTGAGAGGGTGCATGTTCATCTTGGATTCTTCCTCCGAACCTTTTGAACTTTGTGCTTTTCAAAAGCAATTCACTGCTGGGATGGTTTCTGTTTGCTATATTCCTAAGGTGGACACAAAGGGTTGAATCCTAAATTTAACTTTGTGTAAGATATCTTCTTACCATGAAAAGAAAGCATGGTGGTGCCATCAATCATGAGAAATTTGACTATAGCACTGCCATAAAAAAAAATGAAAAGGTTGTTGATAAGATACATGAAAGAGATGTTTTGGGTGGAAGAATTGATAAAATTTTCTAAGAGTTAGTAGTATAAGTGTGTAGATTGGAGCTTGCATGTATGATTGAGTTCATTTCATAGAGTTAATGGACACTTACACAGAGATCCTCTTGCTGGGTTAAAGGAAGGACAGTTTGTGAAGTGCAAAGTCCTATTAAGTTACTACAACAGCTAAATGGGAAATTACAAATTGATTTATCAATGAGGCACATCTTGAAGTGCCAGTGCAAGGGGCTTTGTGGGAGGAGGACGTGCTTGTTCCAGCGCATATGATTAGAAAGATGTGTGAGTTTGATGCTCACAAAGCAAATAAAGGCTGGCCTCACGTAATTTATTATATATGCCAGTCTTAAAACAAAGATAGAGGGGCCGCTACCTGCAAATAGATGTACTCACGCCAGAGGGAAGAGAAGGTTCATGTTTTGAAGCAATGCAAATGGTGCCTCACATAAGCATGTAGTGAGCAGGCTCATGAAATACGATGCCAACACATGGAGGTGATTGGAAATCAACAAAAGGCCTACGCAATACAATGGATTGCTCGCATAGTGACAATAAGAGTTCACGCAAGGAGCAAAGGAGCTGGCAGCATAAGTAATGAAAGGCTCTCTTCTCAAAGTGAAATGGTGGGGTGTCTTCCAGCAACACAAAGGAGTGCCCGTGCATTAGATGGAGATGCTAGTATTCAAGCCAATACAACTGGTAGCTACAAAATTAGAATATCATGCTGCGTTAACAAGTAGGGAGGAGTCATCACTACCAAAGGAGTTGAATGCTATTAGCTGGAGAGTCTACTCCTTCAAAATAACTAATGTCAGTATTTTTAATTGAAAGGGATGCACTTAGTGCTATGAGGAGGGAGAAGCCCATGTGGGAAGATGAAGAAATTGGAGGCTTATGCAGATTTGGGCAAATGGAACTTAGCATGTTTTGAATAGACCAAAGTTTCAAACAAATACAATCGGTAGGTGTAAAGCTAATTCCACATCCATTGCCAGTACTTTCCCTACGTAATGTAATATGGAAGCATGTCCAAAGCACATGAACTATTTAACAGAGAAAAGACCATGCCTTGACAATATAGAAGGCCAACGCAAGTAGAAGACAAGTGCTTGGCTACCTACGAAATGAAGGGAGGGCTCATGCATGAAGTAGAGGCTAGCATTGTAATCAATGTGAGTGGCTGACTAAGTGTTTGAGGCTCATGTCTTTATTTCCTGCATAAGACCACTAAAAATGAAGCAGCTCATGCAATGAGTAAAAGACCAACATTTAATTTGAATGGCAAAATGCATGCGCAAAAGGTATATGGGGCCTCATGAGATTTATGGAGACAACAGCTCATTCACATGACAAAGGGGGGCTCACGTTAGAATTGCGTGGGGTAACCTGCCCAGATGCGTAGGTCTAAAAAATAATGCCAGTCACTTAGCAGCCGACGCATGAACAGGAACCCACGCACAAATGAGGAGGCAACTTGTTTTGTTTGCAGATTTATCAGTTTGAGGGCTACATTGCGTAATGGTGTTTGTCCCACATTTGTCCCATATGCAAATTTACAAATATTTATAAGCTGCAACACTCAGTAGCAATGTAAAGCAAGATAAAAGAGACTGTGGCTATCTCTTGGCCTTGTGGGCCCACCTTGTGATGCGTGCCAACTGGGTGCACTATGAGGGATTTTATTCAAACTCTTTAAAACACTCAAGTTACTTTATCTCACATTCATGAGAAAATGGAGATTTATGGTGTATATAAGGAACAACACTCACTAATGAAGCAAGTCAAGGCATTGGAGGCTCTGCTCACGCCAGCTTGTGCGGTCACCTCGGTTTTCATGCCGATGGGCCCAAGATAATTAAATTTTGTAGAATGCTGATGGTGGTCAAGGATGACACATGGCATGTGGTCATGAGGTCGCAAGAAGGGATTGATAGTTAGAGGAAAATTCAACGACTTGGAGATGCGGTTAGTCACCAAGTCACGAAGTTAGAGATGACATTGAGAGATAACATTTGTCGCCAGGTCACTGGAGGAGATATCTGGAGACTTGGAGACTTAGAGACTGAGGCTAGTCATGAGGTCTCCCAACCTAACTACGGTCAGCAAGGTGATTTAGAGATTTGGAGACTGGCTTAGTCACCAGTTCTCCAGAGGTAACCGTGGTTGGTTGGGTTATCCAGAGACTTGGAGATACATGCAATCACCTAATCTCTAAGTGAGGGTGGTTAAACTTGAGTTTGTCCGAGCAACCAATTACAACGTGACACATGGTGAGTTCTCGTGGCATGTACAAAATTGTAGATTTATAAAAGATTTAAAAGTGATAAAGTTGAAACATTAGAAATAATTTGAAATATTTCAATGACAGAGCTGCTTAGAGTTTTTAATGTTGCAAATCCATTTTTTGTCAAAATATAGCAGTGTAATATCTTTCCAGAAATGCAAAGAGACGACAGACATGATGGCGGTGGAAAAAATATGATTAGATTGAGTTGCTAAGAGCAGTAAGGGCTTTTAATCCACGGTCAGGTTTTGAGAGATATTTTAATGTTCAAAGTTGTAGATCTGGCAGAGGAATGAATCAGATTTCCAGTAGATGAAAGGATAAGATCAGAACATTATAAATGAAATCAGATATTTTAAAGAGATAGATGTTATCAGATTTTGAAGATGCCTGAGAAGATCAAATTTTTAGAGAAGAGAGAGGGCTATGAGATTAGATTGCAGAATGGACAGGTGTTGGTCAAGTACAGATTTTAGGGTTTCTCTTTTCGCTATATATTATCTTCTTTTCTCTATTTTAGGGGTTCCTTTTTCCTATTTTTGGAGGGTTCCTGTGGTTGCTCTGTTGTGAGCAGACCCCTAAATGATGAAATTTGAAATTCTTTGTATAGTAGATTTCCAGTATTATGTCTAAGTTCTTGAAATTTCAAGCTTTGTATGTAATAGACAGGTTCATTTTCAATAGAATACACTACAATTCCTATTTTGTCTAGTTATTGTCTCTTGGCTCTGTGTTCTACTCTTGTATGTTTTAATTTGTAAGGCATTTGAAAACATATTGGTTATAAGGCAACTAGTTTAATTGATTATGAGTTCCTTTCAAGGAAAGGATTAAATTCTCATATGCAGTTACAGAGAGTAGACACATTTGTTAAGATTTAGATGATTACAACATAAGATTGACAGGATAGTTTGTAGGGCATTCTATCTAGATTGCATGTAGTTTGCTAGGCACCCTACTGTATTTCCTTGAAATCTTCCTATGCATTTATATTCAGACTCTTTTGTCGAATGGAATAGGCACTGGATGGATGTTTGTTATACAATCATCTTTCTACCATCAAGCACAAAGTAATCATTACCAGTACTTTTCTTTTTCTAAGTTCATGTATACTATGAAAGGACTGTATCCAGGTGATACAGTTCACATTTGCTGATTCTTTGAAGAGAGAATCCAGAGGTTAACCTTCCTCGAGTTGTAATCATAAAAAGAAGAAGGATGAATATCCTTATCCCATTGTCTATGCTATTACTTTCATAGTTTCTAGTGTTATACTCTGTATCAGGAGATTCTCAATTGTCTACAGAGTGATCTTTTGTTTAAGTAATCTGAAGCCTAAATAGCATGACAGTGAAGAACCTAATCCACTAATCAAAAGTTTACTTGAAACATAGTAACCTATTCATAGGCAATATCCGCCTGAGTCTTGTGGAGCTTGAAGCAGAAGGAGGATCTTATCCAATCCTCATCAATTAGGCTTTTCTTGCAAAATTGGAGCCCCTTAAACTAAGAATCAAGCCCATAATTTGCCAAGTTTGACCCTACAAGAAAAATTCCTAACACAACTAAGGCGGGAAATAGGAAAGCAAACTAAAGTAGGAAAGTAAGGAACAATTTTACAAGGCCAAGCAGTGTTGTAATATGTATAGCTTTGTGGAACAAGAGGTGCCTATTTACTAGGTTTTCACCATCTTGGTAGGGATTCTATTTTTTCTATCATGACGCCTGTTTGCCAGGTTTTCATCAATGACACATTTTTTTCTTTTTCAATTTTTTTGTACTTTTTTTAAAAACAAATTTTAAATTTTTTTTAATTTTTCAATTTTTCAATTTTTTTTGTATTCTCAAGGTGCCCGTTTACCAAGTTTTCACTAGGATAATAGATGCATCAAAGCGCCTATTTACCAGGTTTTCACTAAGATGGTCATTTTTTCAGGACATTTTGCAATTTTTAGGATTTTTTCAGAATTGAGTATGTACAGGAGCATTATGAAGATGTCTTAGCTGTAGAATCATTTTAGATGTAGAGTGTTGATCAGATCTTTGAGTTGTTCTCCTTTAGTAGTAGAGAGTTGATAGGTACTAGACCCAAATACTGCAGTGATAATATATGGACCAAGCCAATTTGGTTCAAACTTTCCTTTCTGGATCTGCTGCTGTTGATTCTTGGGGTTCTCTCTTAGGATGAGATCACCCACTTGGAATTCCCTTGGTCTGATTTTCTTGTTGTAGCTCTTGGAAATCCTCTTTTGATATGCTCTAATATGATCAAACACCACTTGCCGACATTCATCCAGTAATTCTAGCTCTTACAGCCGAGATATTCTAGTGTCTTCATTAGTAATGAGGCCCTTCAGAGAGACTCACAATGTAGGAATCTCAACCTCAATAGGAAATACAACATTCACTCCGTAAACCAAAGCAAAGGGTGTGGCCCTTGTCAATGTTTATACTTGTGCGGTAAACCCATAGAGCTGGATTAATCTGGAGGTGCCAGTCCTGTCCAGATTTGTGAACTGTGTCATGCAGGATCTTGAGAATTGTCTTGTTGGATTCTTCTGCCTATCCATTACCCTAGGGATAATAGATGGAAGACCAGTGCTGAATGATTTTGAACTTAGTGCATAACTCCTTCAGATCCTTTTTCTTGAACTGCCCCCCATTATCAGTAATTATTAAGGAGGGTACACCATACCTATAGATGATGTAATTCAATATAAACCTAGCTACAGTTTTTCCATCAGCTATGGTTAGAGGCACTACCTCAACCCATTTAGTAAAATAATCTGTAGCAGTGATAATGAACTTGTGTCCTCTAGAGGAAGAAGGTTGAATCTAACCCACCAAATCAAAGGTCCATTGCTGAAATGCCCTGAAACTGATGAAGGGAATGAGCTCCTTGGTAGGAGCGTGAATCATATTTTTGTGTAACTGACACTATTTTCAAGATTTGGCATATTGTGTAGCTTCCTTTTCCATATCCAACCAATAGTAACCAGCTCTAATAAGCTTACGAGCCAATGTCAGGCCGCTTGAATGAGAACCATAGATGCCTTCATGCACCTCAGCTAATGCACACTTAGACTTGTCAGGTTCTAAACACCTAAGGAGGGTACCATCTAGACCTTGCCTATACAAGTCATTAGCTAAAATGACATACCGTGAAGCACTATGGATTAGGTGATGTTTCTCATTCTGGGTGTAAGTGTCTGGAATGATCTGGTCATGGAGGTAGGAGTAGATATGATGGTAGTGAGATGAATCATGTCCAATGAATGAACAAATCATCCTAGATTTAGGGGTATTATAGGCTGGGTAGAGTAATGTTTCCATCAGGAATTCATGTTGGAAGTCATTTTCTGGCATCTGTAACATAGAGGCAAGAGTAACCATTGCATCATCTACTTTGTTATCTGCTCTCAGAATCTATTGGAAAGTGTGCAAAGTATTTTCTTAGATCATCGACCATCTATTTATAAGGAACCATCTTTTAATCCTTTGTCTAATAGATGTCATTGACCTAAATTATGACCAATTTTGAGTCTCCAAAGACTTTAAGTTCATCCACTCTCCATTCTACAACTATCTTCATGCTGTTGATTAGGGCTTCATACTCAGCAATGTTATTTGTACAAGGAAACAACATTTTGTATGCCTTTGGTAAGGAGTACCTCTGTGGGGTAATGAAAAATATTATGGCACCTGACCCCTGCTGGGTGAACGATCCATTGAAGAACATATTCCATGTTTGATGTGTAAGAAGCATTATGGACTCATTTGGAAATTTAATGTTCAATGGTTGATGATCCTTGAGTGGAGCCTCAGCCAACTAATTTGCAATTGCTTGTCCTTTGATGGCCTTTCTTTCTACATACTTAATTTTGAACTCACTGAGCATCATGACCCACTTTGCCAGTCTACTCGTGAGTGCAAATTTGTTGAGTAGATACTTTAATGGATCAATCTTAGTAATGAGTCTTGTAGTGTGAGAAAGCATGTAGTACCGCAATTTTTGTGAAGCAAACACCATTTCTAGGCAAGCCTTCTCTATGACATAATAATTTTCTTCATATGAAACCAGTGTTCTACTAATGTAATAAATGGCTTGTCCCTTGTTATTCTGATCTTCTTGAGCCAACAAGACACCCAGAGATGTATCTATAGCTAAGATGTAAAGGATGAGTGGCTTCCCATGAATATGAGGCATCATTATTGGTGGATTTTCAAGGAATTTTTTGATCTATGTGAGCTCTTTGTCACAGTCTTCATTCCATTCATAAGTCACACCTATGTAAAGTTTTGGTGAAGGGCTGTGACTTATCGGCCAATTGTGAAATTAAGCACCTAATGGACTGTAGCCATCCTTGGAGACCTCTCATCTGACTTATGTTGCATGGTGAAGGCATTTCCATGATGGCTTGAAATTTTTCTGGATCAAATTCTATGCCTTTTGTAGAAATGATGTAACCCAATAGCTTTCTAGAAGTAACACCAAATGCACACTTTTTTGGGTTGAGCCTTAGATTGAATTGTTCCATTGGATCTAGTATAGGACCTAGATCTGTAAGATGTGCCTTCCATTACATTCTTTTAGCCAAAGTGTCATCCACATAATCTTCCATTGTTTTGTGCATCATGTCATGAAAAATAGTGGTGACAGCCCTTTGCTATGTAGCTCCAACATTTTTAAGTCTGAAGGGCATGACATTCCAATAGAAAGTTCCCCAAGCACATGTGAAGGCAGTCTTCTCTTGATCTTCTGGTGTGATCTTTATCTGATTGTAACTAGAGAAACTATCCATTAGAGAGTACATTTCATAGCCAACTGTCATGTCCACAATCATGTCGATGTTGGGTAACGAGAAGTCATCTTTAGGACATGCTTTATTCAGGTCCCAAAAATCTGTGCAGACTCAGATGGATTTGTCATTCTTAGAAATTGGAACAATATTAGAAATCCATTTTGCATAGTCAATGGCTCTGATGAAACCAGCTTTGAGAAGTTTTTCTAACTCTACCTTGACTAGGAGTGCCACATGTGGATGCATCTTACAAAGCTTTTGTTTAACAGGCTTAACACCTGGTGCAATAGACAAGTGAGGCATGATTAGATTAGGATCCAATCCATGCATATCAGAATAGGTCCATGCAAAATTGACTTTCTTGCTTTGAAAGAAACTGGTGAATTCTTCTTTCTCTTCTATAGATAGTGACTGTGCCAAATGAATGATCTGAGGTGCAGCTTCTGTTCCCAAGTTCACTAGTTGGGTTGATTCAATTATAATTGATGATATTTCTTGAAAATGACTTGGAAGCATATAAAGTATCCCATCCTTGGTGCCTCAGAGAGGTTTTCACCCTCAGATACGTCTTTTATTTTTACCTTTTTTTGGCTCTGACATTGCCACAATGTGGTTTTCACCATCAGAGCATCTATTCTTTTTTCTTTTAATTTTGTGACTGAGATACTTGATATCAGCTTCAGTCATGTTGACATTGTCTTCACTGGTGGATAACATTACAAGTTTGATAGTGTTGAGATAACATGCAAGAGTATAGTCATTCTAGAACATAAGGACTTCACTAGATGGAGAGGGAGAGTTCTAGTTGATGAGCTCAGGATGGTGGAGTGAAAGAGAAGTGACGGGTTCAAGTGCGTTCATAGTATAGTCATCGAAAGCATGGACAAACAAGTTGAGACCTAAAGCAATCTCATCCAGAGGTGTGTTTGAGTCCCTTTGAGACCTCACATTGGAAGTAGAGGGTATGTTAATGTTAGTGGAATCACACTCAGTTGTCCTAACACTAGACCCTTCACCTACTTCGAGAAGGTTTTCATACACATGAACAACATCTATATCTTTATTAAAAGTTTTTTCAAACAAAGAATCAAACTCATGTCTCATGCGAGTCATCGATGCTTGATATAGGAATTCCATCAACACTTGTTATACCATCTGAATCATTTTCATCTCTTGTAGTATTGATGGTTTGTTGAAGTTGATCATGTTCGAACTACTTTTGAAAATTTGGTGGCATGTAAAACTCACCTACATAATCAAGATGAGTAGTTTGGATTTCTATCAACCACTCGTATGTTAGTGGGGTGGCCAAGGCGGTGTCATCAGAATCACTATCAGTCTCTGTCATAATGACACATGCTACAAAATCATTTGGCTCTGCAAGGAATGCAATGAGGTCTGGAGGAATAGGATAGGGAAAGATATCCTTGTCAGAGCTATGCAATGGATTTGCAACTGTGGTAGGGTCTTCAGGTTCCGGTTGGAATTTTGGTTATGGTATAAATTTGTTAATCCCTAAATGAAACATGATTTTCTTGAAGCCTAGACCTATGGTGTCCTTGGTTCGACGACCTATGGCTTCAATTGGTTCAAGTAAGCCATTTTTATTTACCCCTATAGGGCCACTCCCTTTGTAACCAAAGCGCTTCATGATTTTGAAGGCTTAATTGTATGGTTCTTGTTCTAAGTCATGAGCTAGAGTGATTATTTCAGATGTGTCTTTCCCTTTATAAATCCAAGCTGTAATAGCCCCGTTCTCATCCTCATCTTCTAGTGGCATTGTGGCCTGTACAAAGGCACCATCATAGACTATTTGAGGAGGAGCAATAGAAGGTTTATTGATCTCAGAGGGTCTCCCATAAGAATGTGGAGATGGAGGTAGAGATGCTAATGATAATATAGGTTCAATTAGATACCCTCCCATGCCTGTATCTTTGAGCTTCAAAGTCTATTCCATTTTTTTGAGTTTGGCATCAAAGAATTCAGTAGACTCTTTGTTGGTTGGGACAAAACTATCAGTAGATTGTGTGAGCATATTGCAAGAATAGCTCATATTGGTAGGCACTATTACTTCTGCTCCATGGAATGAGAACTTAATATATAGATGATATGTGGATGGAACCACCTGCATTTCATGAATCCATGGTCTTGCCAATAGTATATTGTATGCAAGGGGAATGTCTAGAACTTGACATGTGACATCTCTTTCAATAGGTCCAACTCAGATTGATAGCATAACCAGACCTTTGGATTTTTGTTCCTCTTCATCATATGCCTTGATGGTGATTTTTTTGTAGGCATCTATGCAATCTTCATCATATCCTAATTGGGTGAGTAGCTTAGCAGAGAAAATATTAAGGCCAACACCATTATCAATGAGGACACGGCGGATGCACTTTGGGCCTATCATGACTTCAATATGTAGGGGGGCATTGTGTGGATGGCTTAACAAATGGTCATCTTCTTTAGAGAAAGATAGATAATGGGGTGAGGTCAAGTGACCCATCATGGATTGAAACTGGTCAAGATTCAGATCTTTCAGGACATTTGCCTCAGTGAGGGCTTTATCAAGAATCTACCTATGAGCACGCGAGATCTTCAATAGCTCAAAGATAGTGATCTGAGCATTGGTATGTTGCAACTGGTATAGGATGCTATAATTAGTAGTGCTAGGCATGGGTACCAATTTCAAGTTCTTGTTGGTGGGGCCAATAACAGCTTTATCCATAGGTTGTTTCGGTGTGGATGCAGAAGGCTCGGGGCATTTAAGAATAACCTTCACACAAGATCGGGTAAGCATTTGAGAAATCCTGAGATTGTTCTAGTTTGGAAGAGGGAGACACATGGCCTCATAGGACAAACAAATTCTTAGACCTAGGAGCATCCTCGCTCCCCTTGATGGTGATCACATCATAGTATTCGACCTCAACAGGTTCAACCATATTAATGACATTGTCATTGGTACTATATGTGTAGTTGACTTTAGTGTTGGCATTCTTGGTTTTAGAAGATTCTCCCTTCTCGTGAGGAGGAAAAGGGTCTTTGAATGCTTGATGATCTGAGTTCTTGTAATGACCACTCACAACAATATCACCATTATCGATAAAATCTTGGATCTTATGTTGGAGTTGAATGCAGCTAGAACTTTTATGACCCTTGTTTTGATGATAATCATAGTATGCAACTTCATTCCACCAAGCAGGTCATGGTTGCAGACCATAAGGATGCAAATTTTCTAGAGGAGTGAGTATTTGGTTTTGCAAGAGAGTCTTGTAAACCACATCAAGGGGTTCTCCCAGGGAAATGAAATCACGTTTGGGTCAAGGGATCCAAGGTTTGTTTCTAGAAAATCTAGAAGGTTGTTGAGTATCTGTCGTAGCCTTTTTAGTGGCTTTGGTTGCTTGCATATGGGAGGAAAGGTTGAAAATAGACTTCAAAGGTTTTGGGGTCACCACATCCCAATTTTTGTTGACAAACTTACCTTTGTCTTTGCTTGAGGAGGAAGACCCCTATTTGTTATCCTTGTGCAAAGTCAGCTCTCCTTTCTTAACCATGAATGCTTCTATCCTCAAAGCTTGTTTAATCATATTATTGAAAGTTAGGGGGCCTTGCAATTGTACTTGATACCCAAAGTTAGGGACAATATTATCTAAAAATATGTCGAGCTTTTCGGACTCAGGCAGTTTGCTTAGATATTTTGTATAGAGTTGTCTCCATATCTAGAGAAATGCTAGGAAAGGTTCCCCTAGTTGTTGTTTTAGATTGAAAATATCTTGGACATTAACCGGATGTTGGATATTGTGTGAGTAGTGCTGGAGGAACAAATTGGCAATCTCATCAAAAAGTCTTGATGCTAGTGGGTAGTCGAGAGAACCACTCCATAGCTGATCCACCCAAGCTATGTGGAAAGAGATGCATGAGGTAAGTCTAGTCATGTATAAACTCCATGGATAGAGCACCAAACTCCCTTAAGTGATCTTGGGGACCAGAAGTACCCAAGTACTTGTCATATTTAGGAAGTTCTACTCCTTTGGGAAAAATGAGGCATGCGAAGACTTTTATTGAATGGGAAAGGACAAATGTTTTCCAGTGTGAACTATTGTGCTAGTTTATCCTTATCCTTCACAAGTTGACTGATTTGGTCTTGCATGTCTCGAACTAACTTTTTCAATTTAGTGGTCTCGGTCTCCTCTTCTTTGACCACAAATGTCTCTACTTTATAGTCTAGAGGTAACTTGGTCCCTTATTTGGCCAGTTTAAGAAAGTATTTCTCCTTCTCTTCTATGAGGAGGATTTCCATCATCTTGAGAATAATTTTATTGGCTTTTGTGGCATCTATGTCATTTTGGGTTATCTCCTCATTGTCATTACCAAGAATTTTGAAAATGCTTGGGGATTGATATAGATGCTGGTCATTTTGAGATTGATCATGACGTTGGTCATTTTGATATTGATCATGACTTTTGTTGTATTCACCCTCTTGGTATAGATTTTCCATCTTGTCAATGTGTGATTGTGCAGCATGCATAGACTTAGTACGAGTGTGCGTAGTATGCCGAGAGGTTGTGCCTAAGGTAACCTTTGTTGCGTCAATAGGGTCATATTCAAATAGTGACCTTTCAAAGTTTTTCTAGTCTTGAAACAATGGGTTATGATGTTCTTGAAACAATAAGTCAGGATGTGTTTGAAACAATGATTTATAACGCTCCTATTCAGATTCAGATTGATATCTATACGTAATGAGCACCTGGCTCTAGGTCGACTGATAGGAGATGAAGATTGAGATGGGATCTCTTTTGATGCACCCAATGAGGAGGAACATGAGGATCCCTCACAACACTTAGATTGTGTGATAGGTTTGGAACAACCTATTCCTTGGTTGCGAGATCTACCTCTACCTTGTCCAGTACCACGTAAGGGGAATACATTGCCACTTCTAGTTGTAATAGTCATAGACAAAGATTAAGTGATGAGAGAGGACTTAGGATTATGCTCAAAACTTTGTCTCTGGGATGGTGAAAAAAAGTGATAAAAGTGAAATGTACCCAGCACGAATCATCGAGAGTATGGTTAGAACAATCGAGATGTGACTATCATGTCACAAGGTACAAGAGCACAGTAGGATAAGAAAGATAATAGAGAGACATGAGTTTAAGTAGTAATAATTTGGTTCTCAGCCTGAGACATCTAGTTTTAGGTAGTAGACAATAGGAGAATAGGCAGACATATCCTAGACAAGGACCAGATCAGACAGAAAATCAATCAGCTGATGGGAATAAGCTTGTTGTTTTGAAAATCAAGGGATAGTCTCACGTGAAGAAGTGTTGTCTCACATGAGGAAGTGATAAACTATGCATGAAGATGTGTTGTCTCGTGTGAGGAAATGCACAGTAACCTAAAATATCATGTGGGAAAAGACCAAAGTTTGATAGTTTGACACAGTTTTTGAGACACAACATAAACTCTTCTCTAGCAAAATTTCTAGCTTTCAAACTGATTTAGGATGGTTTTGAATGATAAATTCTCAGTTTGAATGTTGAAATCAATCATTTACAAGCATAGAGTTTGGACCAAGCAATAGTGAAGCAGTTAGTAGTCTAAAACAGTTCTATCGAGGACAAAGAAACTCACAAGATCATGGGAGTCTTGACAAGTTTGATCATGTTGGACAGTTTAAGACTCAAAACAAACACTCAATTATCCCTATAAAGAAAATGGTAGAGAAGAAAAAATTTGTGCCTCAGAACTTATTTGCATGCATCCACCTCACACATCCGTGTCACCCCCTAGAGGGTGCCCATGTTTTTAGTGTTTCCAAGGACTCAATAATATATGTTCAAATGTTACCCTTGAAGCAGGGGTGAGTGTCATATACCACCTTCAAACATCCAGGTGCATGCCTATGGTGAGAATCTAGGGGAGAGATTCTTCCCCCTCCCTACGCAAAGATTATGTCTCCTTTTGGAGGTGAACCAGGTAGGCAACTAACTAAGAGAGTGTTTAATAGGCTTCTATTCACACTAACCTTTGATGCCCTTGATATAGGGCTAGGGCCTCTCAGCCACACCAACACTTGAAAGTTGTACACCCCCGCAAGTAGGGCTAGGAGCGGCCTCGCTCAATACAACAGACAGAGCTTTCTCAAGATGATAGTCATGAATCAAGAGAAAGAAGTTAACATGGCTTTGGAGTCTTTAGACTCAACAAGGCTACTTTATTATAGTGAGGTGGAATGACCAGAAAAAGGTGTGTACTCACTTGGGTCCTTCCCGAAGGTTCAACTTCTGGCAGGCCCTCTAAAGATGACACAAACTTGGCTCGGATTCAAGGGTTGGAGTTTTTGGTTCTCTCAAAGAGAGAAGAGCATAATCCTCTACCTCTTCACCTTACCCAAACACACAAGACATGTCTATCATCGAGCTAACTCCTCTTCAACCAATCCACAAGATTTTGGGTTTCTGGTTCTCTCAAAGAGAGAAGATCATAATCCCCTAACAAATGGACATGCTAAAGATTTGTTACCTTTCCTTGCTTCCCCAGGTATCTATCATGCTAGAAAAATCTAGGTCTCAGATTCATCCATGGGCATCACTTCCATGTAATGAAGAGCCTATTACCCTATCCTGCTATCAAGACCCTTAAGAAATCTTCACAAGGCCCTAATTAAACTATGTGAATAAAGCAATAAATAGATAAAATATTTTTAAGATAGCTTTGTCAAGCGACTTTGGAAAACATCCTACAAGAAAACCGTCAGTATGTATGCATAGTTATGTAGTCTTCATCAAATGTCCTGTAGCCCACTATTATGCTGTGTCAGAAAAAGAGAGACATAGAAATCACAACAAATAGAAAATGTCAGAAAATAGCAATAGGAAAGTACAGAAATTGAAAATTTTAAAACTCTTATATCAGGACTTGCACGAGGAAGTGCACAGTCCGGCATGAGAAAACACCTTTTTCACATGAGGAAATGCCAAAGATAGCAAAACTTCACATGAAACAGTGGGAATCTTCATGCGAGATTTCGTACATAGTTGTACACTCGTACGGATAGAGTGCAGAATTTTTTAAAAAAGTTTTAGAATTAATGAGGCCAAAAATTAATTTTCTGCCCCACGGTGGGCGCCAAAATGTTTATAACTAAATGTGGACCTCTTATTCAACCATAGACTTCAACATAGTCTTTACTCATCAGCCACATACAAAAATGAATATGAATTACTCTTTCACACGCCCATATGTATCGACCTGTTGCCTCCTATTTAGGTGGGGTTTTGAGTAACTCTCATAATTGAGAGTCCAACAACCATATACCAAGCTCTAAAATGGAGGATTTAATTCTAGAAAATGAATGTAATTGAAATTAGGCTAAAATGAGAATGCAATATTAATCTAAGAAACTTGTAATAAAAGAAGCACTAATCTAAGAACATGGTAAGCAAACTAAATTAAGCATGAAAATGCATCATTACACTAAGAAAGGAAATTAATCTACTATGCAGTATAAAAAAAGCTTAGAATGTACAAGGTGAGACAATAATTTGATAGCAATTTGGTAATCTAAAAATTGCCTCCCCAAATGAGGAATCAGAGGGTTCTAATATAGAAAAGCCTGGGTGGAGATTAAAGATTTTCTTGCAAAGAAACGGTCGACCCTTCGTCTCCTTGGTGGGAGGTGAAACAATTTGGAGAGATTATTTAATTAAATAAATAAAATATGGCTACATGGGTGGCTTTTCCAATGACTTGAATAATTAAGTTCAAATAAGGATATTTCATTTAAAGAATTAAACATTATTTAATTCCTCTTGATGTGTATTAGCTAAAAGGGGTGGAATTAATTTAATTAGAGTGCTAGGACTTTGTAATTAAATTAACTAATCATAGGGTTTATTTAGCCAATAAATGTTGATATTTAGGAGTTAAATATAGTATGTGATTAATTGAAATTGAGGGTTTTTTGCATTTGACATTAAGTCAAGTAAAGTCAATTAGGAGAAAAAATTACCTAGTACAATAGGACTTTGATGATGTAGAAATTTGAAGGGAAGAGACCAAATGCAAAAAAATTGGTTAGGATATCAAGGTGCCAATTTTGGGGTATTACAGTTTCTTGCATTGAAGATTAAGCCTTTTAATCTCATGGAAGTACCACTTATTGAATCTGAAAGTGTATAAGGCTTCAGCTTTGGTAGTTTGCAGGGCCCTGATGGTGACTTCCTCTTTGTCATCAAATTCCTCAAAGATCAGCTTAATAGAGGACTCTTTGATTCTCCTATCACTAGAATCCTTGTTGTCAGCATGAATTTTCTCCTCAGAGTCTTAGGAAATAGGAACATCATGCCTCATACCAGTGACAAAGTCATCAATAATGGAAACCTCCTCTCTTTGGAAATCTTTGTTAACTTTATGCTTATGCTGCTTAGCATATTGGATAGCAGTATCCACCAAGTTTTCCAAGCTATGATAGTTATGAGCCATGGCTTCTTCAAAATTTAAAAATTATGTCGACTTACATTCTAGGTTGACCATGTCCTCCATATCCTTGCCACCTAAATCCTCCTTATTAGTATTTTTAAATGCAGACTCAATCTCCCTATTTTGGGAAGCATTAATATTCTTCTGGTGGGAGTCATTATCAATTTTATCTTTAGTATAAGCCTCTATCTTGATGTTCTTATCAGACCCCTTACTGTTATTATCCTCAATTCTGCCCAAATCCCAAGGGATAACATTATCATCAGAATCTTTAGTATCCTCCTCTTCCTTGTTAGGGTTCTGCACATTCTAGTTCTCACAAGCCTCCTCCTCCTCAGAATCCTCAGTCACATTATCATCAATACAACCATCAGAGGCTTCATTCTTCCCAGTCTAGCTTTGCTTTGAACTACTTCCTATATCACCATCAGCCTTTCGTTTAACAGATCCATCCAAGGGAGTTTTAATGCACCATTTACCCTTCCCCATAATGGGGGTAGAGGCAATAGGGTAAGTGATAGTATTCTTAATGTGCTCATAAATCAACAGAATTAACCCCTCATGTTGAATGACCTTCTTAGGCATTTTCTTGTGCTTATTTAGGCTTCTAATTAAAGAGCTATGAAGATAATAGGGAATATTGATAGTATCCATGTACCTAAAGTGATTAAGGAACATAAAATGGTGGGATTGAGCCCGAGTAAATTTCCCATCAAGGGTGAAATACTCCATAACCACCATAAGAATGTTACACCAAATCTCTTTTATTTTGAAGACATCGATGAAACCGTTTGTGCGAGCCTCCTTGAAAGCCTCCTACTCCTTCTCGGACTTAGGGAATTTCTTAGTCTCTATGTCATAGATCTTACAGTTTCTATACCACTTCATACCCTCATTAGGAATTCATGTGACTTGAGCAATAAGCTCCACTGAAAGATCAATGGTTATATCTTAGAATTAGCTTCCTCATAAGTTCCAAAAGATTTATCTTTTCTATCTATTTCCTTAGCTAGTAGGGCAGTTATGGTTGTTACTATCTCATCTACATTGACGTCATAAGGTAATGGCCTAATCCATGATACCCTTGGTGTAACTACCTGAGCATAAGTGAAGTTGATATCCACTAGGAAACATATATCATTATAGTACTTATCCACTAGGGATAGAGGAATCCTACTCCTCTTCCTCATTTTATTTTTGAATTCTACAAAATAACTATCCATCACACTCTCAAAATTATCTCCTAACTGATTAAAAAAATCATTTACCTATTGGGTGACGTGTCGTTCCTTATTCCATACAACATCACCAATGGTAGGAAAACTATTCTAAACATAGAATAATAGACAACTGAGCAGAGAACCAAACTTACACATTGAATTCTTTTCCTTCCTGATAGAAGTGAGGTTCTCGGTAAGCTAGGTCAATTGTAGCTCATCAAGATCATAAGTATTATCTTTCTTCACCATCTTTCATGCCTGGTTAACCACTATACAAGGAACTTTATATAGCCTAATAGATTGATAGAATTTGTGAGCAATCACTCTCACTACAAAATCTATTTCTGGATCAGTGACTGTAGAGATAGTCATCCCTCTTTTGTTCCATACCGCCTGAGTGTTTGCTTGTATAATTTCCTTACTCTGGCATCTCATTGTCTTTTTCCCTATAAGACTAGGGTAACCAGTGACTCGGTGTATCATCTCCTTTTTAATCTTGACTGGTCCACCCTCCAGCCATATCTTCATGTCATGTATTCAGCTCAAAACAATCTTTATCCATTCAATCTTAAATTTCAATGGGAAATCAAGAGCATGCACTAACCATTGCTCAATAATCTTCTGATGTTCATCCTTCAACACTCCATTATTACATAGCTTGTCATATGCTTCCCTCAACTCATAGTATCCTATTTCTCCAATCTTACATATGTAGCATGTGCATACATCATTAATCATTAGGACCTTTGGTGGGATCGATGACAGGGCACTCGTAAGATCTCCCTTCACCGCACTTTCAGGAACAACTTGAAATTTATGTGGTTTGCATGCATCATTCCTTACAAGTTGAACATTTAACACTACCTTTCCTTTCTTCTTGGCTAGAGAAGTTGATCTAGATGCCATAAATCTGAAATCTAGGGTTCCAATTATGAATACAAGTTACATGATGAATACCTTATTCCAACAGTTCTTAGATATTTTCCAATGACATGTTGTAAAGATATTCACAATTTTCACTTAGCACAAATAGCTCTGGTTAATCACTTTAAAATCACTCTGCAAGTTCTCAAATCACTGAGGAAATGAGAATAAACAATAACATTCCACTTTATAGACACCAAATGGTTAGATTAGGGATTCATTAAATGATCCATACATTGGATAGGTGTATACATCTGTCTTGGCCTTCTTATGCTAACTCGGTAAAATATATGCTCAGTCAATACTACAACTCAATTTTAGCTCAGTGCATACCACATCTCAGCTACCATAGGAGCTCGACATACACTAGTGACTCAGTCACTATGAACTTAAATACTGATGCTCGACATTAAATATGCAATATGACTTCTTTCTCAAATATGTCCTAATGCATCTTAGTTTATGTAGATATGGACTTTAAAATCTCAAATCATAGGAACTAATGCAGAATAAATCATTATAAGATTTAGTTCCTCACATACCTTCTTTTCTTAGTTTAAAGTAGTGTGATCACTTGAACCATTGGATTGGATGATCTCAAGTTCACTAGCTCCACTACTTATTGCTTCCTCTTTCTTTTTCCATGTCTTATTCATTTGGTTCCTCATCTGTTCAACAGTCTCTTCATTATTGACTTATTCATTATTTGGTATATGTGCTCTACAGTCTCTTTTTATGTGACCAATTTTATTGCATTTGTACAGACCAGACTTCCACTCATCCAACTCTTAGATTTTCCTCTAAAATGTGTCTTCATATAGTTTACTCCAATATGTCTGTATTATCCACAATAATAACAACTATACCATGTATTGTAGTCACGACTATATGTGTTACCTTTCCTAGGTACTTTGTTCTATTTATTGGATGTCCACTTAGCTTTGGATCTACACTCTTGTGCTCTATGAACATATTTCTGATAGTTAAAACAATGTCCTTGAAATATAGGTGAGGTAGGTAGATTACCAACCTTTGACCTGCATTCATGTGCTTGATGTCCATGTTTCTTACAATTAAAATAATTTTCATTGAAATTTTGTTTAAGATTGGACTTAATACCATTTTTTCTTCTACAGATGTTTGTTGTGTGTCTTGGCTTTCCACAATGATGGCATGTAGGTTTCTTGTTCTTTGACTTTGTATTCCTCTGTTCTCCACTCTTTGATGATTCTCCTTCTTCAATGGATGTCAGTTTCTCATCGTGTCCAAGTCCAGAAGTATTATTGGATCTTCTTGGTGATCTTAACAGTTCTTCAAAGTATTTCATAGCTTCATTTGGTTTGTTCATCCTTTCATTGAGTTCCTTTTCAGATCTTAGTTCATTCTTCAGTTGGCTATTCTATGATCTCATATTTGTGATTTCCACATCTTTCCTACTAAACTCTTGATTAGCAAGTAACAGTTGATTCATCATGTCCAATTTTTTTTTTTCAACCTTTGTATGTCACATGTCCTTTCATCAAGTCTTATAGACATTTGTCTTTTGTCTTCTTCTTGTTTTTCTCTAGCAGATTTGTTATATCTTTTTCACTTTTAGTAGAATTACCATTGTCAAATAGACCTCTAATATCTTCTTCTTGATATTGTGTTTCATTCTGTTGAATTTCCAATTCTCTCCTTCTGCTTAAGGATTTCTATAATTCACCTATGGCTGCTTCAAGCTAGTGTAATGCAAGTTGAATGTCAATCTTCTGATTCTCTATGATCTTTCCCAACTTATAGACCTCTATCTCCAACACCTTAACTCACAAGTGATTAGCCTTCTTTAAGAGACTTAGCTCTGACACCAATTGTTGGAAATCTAAGATGGGAAGTGAGATACCATAAACATGAAATTCAATACTAAAATAGATCTAACATTCTAATCTTCATCCATAAAATTGAAAACATAACACAAATATTTTGGTTACCCAAAAACCCTTAAAAAGGTAAAACTAGGGTGGGGATGACACCCACAAATATTCACTACTATAGTATTAAATTTTTCCTATTAGGGCTACAAAGTTTGATCATAAACTAATGATCTACCCTGTGAGGGGTCTTCCCTATTAAGACCTTACCAACTTATTCAATCTACCTTGGTAAAAGGATTTAAACTTGCAACAAAGTAAGCACTCGATTAAGAGATTTGCTTAGGCATGTGAGGACCACTCTATTAAGATATTTACCCTAATTCACCTACTAAAATGAATCAATACCTGATCCTTTAGTTTTCACTGTGATGCTGATAACATATCTTCTCCTTCCAATACTAGTTTCATCTCCTTAATCAAACATATCTTTGTTTTGTCCTTCACTGCCTTGCTCGATCACTTTTTACTGATCTCTGCCTATATCAAAATGATTCTCTATTTTGTTTATGAGATCCTTCATAATCTTCTCATACTCTCTTACATCATTTTAGGGTTTGGATATCATCTTATATAGACAACAAAATATCCTCCTAGATAAAGATCAACAATCTAGATTCTCTACTTATGCTGCTTAAGCATTCCCTAAATCTGATTGGCTACATAGATTACATAGGGATTAATGATTACAAATATAAAGCATAATCACCTTCTTGATTCCCTCAATAAACATTAAATATTGTGTAGATGTTGGCCAAAATGGTTTACCTAAGTGTTTGTGCCATTACAAACACATATGTCAAATCTGGCTTGCTCAACATATGAAGTCTCTGACACTCGGCATTAACTGTTCTTCATATACTGGTGCTCAGCATTAATATATCTACACAACTCATCATAATCTTCTTAGCTATTAATGAAGTACTCAGTGACCTCTCACTTTCTTAGTAGTAACTAGTGCTCAGTAATTGTGCATGATACAAGTTTGGACATAACTTGGCATGTACTAGATGGCTCAATCGCAGTGATGACCGACCAACATTTCCTAGAAAATGACTAAGTGTAAGACACTAATAGACAAAAAAAACTTAGGGATCAACAAAACATACTCAACTTTAGCACTGGATTGAGAGATACAATCTTGTGTCTTACTAGTCCAAGAGATTAGCCTCTTATCCAAAAAGAATGCACCACCACTTATACTTTTCCTATCATCCACATTACCTGCCCAATCAATATTAGTATATGCACTCAAAGTAAAATCATTATCTTTTCCATACCATAATCTATAGTCAATTATACCCTTAAAATATCTAAAAACTCTCTTGAAAATAATTATGTGTGATTCCTTTAGTTCTGCTTGAAATCTCGCAATAATTCCAATTGCATTTGATATGTTTGGTCTAATATGAGTTAGATATTGAAATCCCCCAATCATTGATCCGTATGTCATCTTATTTGCACAAGGGGATACATCTTCCTTAGTCAATATGTAACCAGTAACCATAGGAGTCCCTACCAGTTTTGAATCTTCCATACTAAATTTCTTCAAATTCCCTTATCCAAATGTGTAATTTCAATCCAAAAAAGAATTCCATCTCACCTATCATAGACATCTCAAATTGTTTTTTCATTTCATCAGAAAAACCTTGACTCAATTCATAATTACCACCAAATATGATATCATCAACAAAGACTTTAGCAATCAAGATATTATCATTAACTAATTTGAAGTATAAGTTAATGTAAGAAGTACCTTTACTGAATCCAATCATTGTTAAGTATCTGTCCAATCTGGCATACCAGGATCTAGGAGCTTTCTTCAATTCATACAATGTTGTATTCAATTTACAAACCATATCTCCTTCCTCAATTAGTGGAAATCCATTAGGCTGCTCAATGTAAACATCTTCCTCTAACTCACCATTCAAGAATGCAGAATTAAGATCCATTTGATATACAAATTTTTTGTAAGCTGCATATGCAAGAAGCAATCTAACAACTTCAAGTCTAGCTATTGGAGCAAAGGTATCTATAAAATCAATACCTTCCATTTGAGAATATCCTTTGCATACCAGTCTTTATTTCTTCTAAATCACCTTACCATCTTTATTCAACTTATTTTTGAATACCCATTTAGTTTTGATCACATTATATTTCATGGGCCTGGGAATAAGAATCCAAGTCTTTTTTTTTCTCAATACAATCAATCTCTTCTTTCATCACTTTCACCCAACTTTCATCTTTACATGCTTCATTTACATCTTTCGGCTCAATTTTAGATAACGAACATGTTTCATCTCTAGCAAGTCTTCCTCTAGTTTGAACACCTCTATTCTTATCACCAATAATAACATCTCGAGAATGATTAATTCTTGCATACCATGGATTCTTTGGAGTAGGATTTGTAGAAGATCCTTCGGTATCAACATACTCCTCATTTTCCATAGGTTCACCTTGTTCTTCTGAACCATTCAGACCTTGAATTTGATTATTTGTTTCCATAATCTGATTGTCCTCTTTATCTATGTCATACATGCAAATTCTTTCTGATCTCTGCACATTCTCATCAACTCTGGGGTGAATCCACAAAAGTGAGTTCCACTTTTGGGGACAAAGGATTTTTGGTCGAGTGAAAAAAATGATTTTTTAGGGTCTTCACACAAAGAGGTATGACCCCTTCACCTGAAGACCCTAACATGGGGTACTTTAGGTGAAGGGATGATGACGTCTTCATGTGAAGACCCCCTACACCGGATTCCCTACAAATTTTTGGCAGAGGGCTCATTTCCAAAATTACTATTCATAGAGATCTTCTAGACACTAGAGTTGGAGTGAACCCCCTAACAACCTCATGACAACCTTGTTGACTTTGTCCTCCTTGCCATCTATTCCACCTCCTTCGACCGTCGTATATTCCAGGTACAGACATTTTTCCTTTTTTAATTATTTTTTATTGTAAAGTATATGTTTATAAATCATTTTAGTTCATTTTTTTATTTTCAAATAGTTATTTCATTTTTGATAATTTTTAATTTAAAAAATTAGATTTAAGTTACAAAATTATGTTAGAAAATATTAGAAAAAGTTAGAAAATTTTAGTGTTTTAGTAATCCTATTGCTTGTTTTTAAATTATTTTTAATTAGTAATGAACTAAAATGTTAGTTTTAAATTATTTTTATTAGAAAATTTAGAACATTAAGAAAATTTATAAAAAAATTAAAACCTTAGGAAAATTTACAAAAACTTGAAACTTTAGGAAAATTTAGAAAAATTTGAAACCTTTGAAAAAATTAGAAAATGTTAGAAAATTTAAAACTATGTGTCTCCCATGCCCATTATCACTCTCCCAACAAACTTCTCTCTCTCTATCTATACCCCTTATTACTCTCTCTCATGTTAGGACACTCTCACCCCAACCTCTCTCTCTCTCTCTCTCTAACATAGTTTAATTTAGAATTGTATTTGTATAATTTTAGATTTTAATCTTATTGAATAGGTGTAAATATGGAATCACCTCTATTGAATGTATGTATGGGGGAAATATGAGATCCACTTCTAAATCCAAATTCCCAAGGGAGAGATCCAATTTGATCAACCAAAAGGTTAATGCACAATCGAATCAATCTATGGAGAATATGAAAAAAGAAAGAAAACCATATATTTCCCTATGAAGGAATTGTGCTTGAAATCTGAAATAATTGAAAAGAAAATACCAACCTCAAAAAAGGGGCAAATCTGGAAAATGCCAATTTTTGATGTCTGTTTGTACTTTCAAGCAATTCTACAACCCATTTCGAGCTGGAAATGCCAAGATGAAGAAAACCTGAAATTTTTTTATCTTTCTGACAATAGGTAGTCTTTGACCCTCATAAAAGGTCAAAGGCCACATTCTTATTCTGAAGGTCAAATTTCATTTTGTTCGCAGATCTCAGAAGTTTGCCGAAAAGGGTATCCAAATCTAATCTCAGATCTGGAGTTCTGCACCTGCACCTACAGGAAAAAGGGGGTTTTGTTGTTTGCATGGGGGGTTTGCCTTGGTCAAACCCCAATTTAGGAATTAACCTTGAAATTGAATTGAATTGTAATGTGCATAAACAAAGATAATGAAATAATTCACCTTGCTTATGTTGAAGTCCTTGTAGAGGATTCAAATCCTTAAATCTACAAGTAGGGATGCTGCAATGGATGTAGGATGAATGTAGGATGTCTCAAATCAATGGCATTTGATCTTCAACATCAATCTTGAATAAATCTTTGCATATGAGGAGGCTTGGATGAATGTAGAAGGATGGATCTTCAAGGGGGCTCCAAAGAGATTGAATCCTTCAATGGCTAACAATAGATCTCCTTGATGGATGAATGCTTGAAAAATTGAATGCTTGAATGCTTGCTTGAATGCTTGAAGATGAGATGAAAACTTGATTGAGAGATGGATCGAAATGAGAGAGGAAGACCTCCTTTTCTAGTGAACTAGGGCACAAACCTCTAGAGAAGGCTGACATTGGTGAATTAAATCCCAATTAACCTTAAACCCTAGAAATGGACCCATATTAAATGCAATTTAAGGATTTACCATTTTGAAACCCGAAGTGGCCGACTCAGAGGTGGGAAAAATAATCTTTCAGAAACTTGATACCCGAAAATCAGAAAAACTTGAAATTTGAACTGGAGGTCAAGGACGAGGTCGACTCTGCCCTAGGTTAGATTCAAGGTTGACCTTGACCTAGGTTAGAGTCTAGGTCAAATTTGACCCTCAAGGTCAACTTTGACCTTGAGGTCAAAAACCTCAAGACCCCAATCTAGAATGCCAAGAAATGCAGATAGGAAGTGGAAAATGGGTGCAGAAGGAAGTAGAATAGGGGAAAAATCCAAATACATGCAAAGACCTGATTAAGGTGCTTAACATGACCCCAGACCACTTACTCAGAGGGCTAAACTCTCTTATCATGGAAGTGCTTCCATTTTAAGACGATACATTAAGCCCCCACTTTAGCAAGAGTATGGACTCGATGCAAACACTTGGTAAAGGAGATCAAAATGAAAAGATAATCTTATCATAATCTAAGGGACAAAGAGAAACCTCAAGCCACTAGGCACTGAAGTCTTCATCGACTCCCAAATCACAATAAGAGAGACATCTTTAGAGAGAGAAAGAAGGTGTGATTACCTCGCCCAATGAAAACTTATGTCCCATTGTGAACCACACAAGGAAACAATGCAATTGGAAAGATGGAATTGAACTACCTCGTGAATGTGGCTACTCACTAGTCAACCCATCAAGGATTTACTCTTAGGAATATTCTATTCCATAAGAATAAAACCAAAACAAAAGAGATCCAGTCTTAAGGACACCTTCGACCTTAAGGGATAAAAAATATATGTATATTTGAAACTAGAGGGATCAAGAGATCCTAAAATATAAATCCATGCTTTAAGGATTAGTTACTAATCCAAAAATGGAGAAAAGGTATCTTGAAAAATATGTGCGTATCAAAAAGTGTGTGTGTGCAAGCAGAGCGTATGCCCCCACCTTAAAGTCATTGCTGACACTTTAACAGGAGCAATGGCTTTAATGGAAACATAAACAACATCACTAATTATGTTTCCACATCGAGATGCCCCTAGATGAAGACAAATCAAAGGAAATATCACAAAAACATACAGAGAACACAGAAGGGATCTACCTACCGTGAGGTCAATATGATCATAAGATAATATATATATGTTATTATTGAAAATGAATTGACATCATTCCCCAAAGAAAGTAGAACTACAATCACAAAGGAGGAAAGATCACATAAGATATACAGAGGAGAATATTTTCAGACCATGACATGGAGACCAAAAAGAATTAGTGCTTCCACATCTCAAATCTAAGTAGATTACACAAGGAAACATTTACGAACAATAACACAATTACAACATAACATTAAACAATGCATAGAAGAATAGAGATACATATAGAGGAATTTGAACAACAGTTTCAATTCCTTCATCACCTTGTACCAACTGAGTAACAAGGATCGTATAAAAGAATCTAACCAAATTTAGCAAACACATTATGGGAGAAACACAGTACAATAGGAAAACACACAACAAAGCTACCACGAAGGACAAGCCAATCAAGCATGTTGCCTACTCTCCCCGTCTTGTTGTATATCATTTAGGTAAGGTGGGTAACTCACAAGAGGAACTATATCCAATATAGTAGGAATGATAGTCAGTTACAAACAAGGATCCTCTTGAGAATCACAATGTTCGACACTAGGTGTAAGAGTTAATTTTGATGAAAGCATATTAGGTAAATCAATGTCAATGTCAATATTCTCATATTCATCATTAACATCATCATTATCATCAAGAGTATCTTCTTCATCTAAATTAATCAAAATAGGATGTAAGATATGAATAGAATCATCATAATCATGCATCTTAACATCATTATTAGTAACAACTTCTTCTAACATATCATGCATAGATTTATCTAAAGAAGATAGAGATATTTAAAGAACATAATTATGAGCTTTAGCATGACCACGATGATTCTTATGACATTCATTGGTAGATCGATTATGTTTTAACTTATTTGAAATAGGTTGAGAACTAGGAGGAACAACCATAGGATCCTTCATAGGTTCTTTAGGAAGATCAATAGGATTATCAGTAATAGGATGAAAAATCATAGGATCTTTCATAGGTTCTTTAGGAAAAGTGATAGAAGGAACTTGATTAACAGAACTAGAAGCCATAGGTAAAGGAGGCATAGAAGGTGTAGGCAAAAGATCATGATTAAGATCCATAGGAGGTATGCTTAATTCAAGAATCTTACGATGTTTATAAGCTTGATATGAATGGAAAAGATTAACAGGTCGAGGAGGACATGAATTAGTTAATAAAGGCCAAAAGAAATCAAGAGCAGCACAATCTCTAGGCCTAGAAGGTTGATATAAACTATGATTAACCATCTTCACTTCTTCATCATGAATTAATTTAAGACACTTATGGATAGGTGAAGCAACAAAGTGCATGGCATTCAACCAAGGAAAACCTAGCTTAACTTGAAATTGATCGTAAGTAGGAACAACAACAAAGGTAGTGTCCACAATTTTTCCGTAGAGTTCAACTGGTAAAGTAATAGAACCAAATGATTGATAAAGAAAACCATTGCAAGTTTGAATCCACACATCCGATGTATCATAAGAATCATGTTGTAAGATTTTCATAAAAAGATTTTCTTCAATTATAACATTCACTAAGGATGTAGGATCAACAAGAAAACCACGAGTAGGTTTATGAGAAAGCCTAGCATAAATGTAAAGGGGGCCATCAGGAGCTTTAATAGTCTTAGATTCATTAAAGGTAATCAAAAGTTCCCAAGGCCTTTTATTCACAAGTTGTTGTCGAGGTTTAGGTTGAGTTTTCAATTTAGGCTTAGGTTTTGGTTGAGGTTGACATTGAACTTGAGGTTGAATCTGAGGTTGAGGTTGAAGTTGAGGTGGAGATATAGATTGACCAACATGCTCTACTTGATTAACAACATGATTGAGATCATCCATCTTTGAATCATACATAATTTCCATAGTAGATGGCTGAGAAATGGTATTAGTATCATGCGTAGGTAAAGGATTCGTATAGATTTAAAGGTTTTGATTAAGAGGAGAAACAAATTTATTCCCACTACCATCAAGATTATTGACAAATAAGGCATTAGAGTCAATTAAGTCTTGAACCTTTTGTTTTAAAGAATAACACTTCTTAGTATCATGGCCATTCTGATGATGATATTGACAAAAAACATTTTTATCAAAATATTTAGATGTAATCATAGCAAGTAAAAGAGGTCAAATAGGAGGTAAAGTAATCATATTAGCAGTTAACAACCTATTCATAATAGCATGTAAAGATTTAGAAAGAGGAGTAAACGTACAATTTAATTGAAAAGAAGTGGATGCAGAAGTGGCATTGTGAGATGCAACAACAACTTGATCAGCAACTGCATTCGCTTGTTTGTTTATCTTGACATAGTTGTTGAATTTTTGAAATTTGTTTGGATTAGGAGCAGCATCACTATTATCAACTGGAACAGGAGACATTGGAGTGTTTCTCTCAAATTGACTCAGTTGTAATTAATAATGATGAAGTGCTGCACAAAGTTGTTGAAAAGAGGTAAATTTAGTAAGCATAAGCTTATCTCTAATATCCTTTTGCAAATTTGAAATAAATATATGTTGAATATCAATATCAGGAACAAGATAGGAAATCTGAGCATGCAAATTCTTAAATCTACCAATAAATTTAGTTAATTTTTCTTTAGCACTTTGTTTACAATGCATCAAATCAGTCAAAGACACTTGCAGACCAATGTTGTTTTGAAATTGTTGAATAAAGGAATTGGTGCAGGAGCACCCTTCTAAGGGCTCCCACCATCACCAAATTTTGTTGTATTAGTTAGCCTAATGAAGGCTTATAATTAGAATAAGAGTTTTAAACTCATTTGGTGTGTGTAGGCCTAGTTGAGGTCCTAGAGTCATAGTTGGGTCTTCCAATTCTGATTGTACAATGACTCAGGACATGAAGTCATCCTGAGATCACTGCTTGTTTAGATTGGTCAAAGTCTTAAAATAGGGTTTTGGGAATTTTTAGCACAAGTGTGCCTTATAATAGACCTAAGAATGGTCTTAGGAGGTAGTGATAGAAAAAGTTCCTTGAGCAAGAAAAAGTTGCTCAAAAAGTTGCTAGCAACTTTTCCTAATGAAGATCTAAACCTTACCAAAGTGGCTCTAAGCCCTAACCAAACTCTAATCCTAAGGAGGAGACTATATATGACTTAAAAAACCCTAATTCAAGGGTTGGCATTCATTATGTACGACCTGGAGGTGGAAAAACTTGACTGTGACTGTAAAAATGTGTGCCAGTCAAGCTTTATGGCATGATTTGAAGTGTTAATGGATTACATATAGTATCTTAGACATTTTACAGTTGCTTTGTTGTCTTTAATTCCATTTTTGAGTTTTTAGAGTGTTACTTTGTTCATTTGTGTGTATAAAAGTTTTTGTTTTGAATCTGCCAGTCCCTTGTCCAGTTTGAAGTAGTTTGTAATGTAGGGCCTGTAACTCCTATCCCCACTGTGGAAACACCATGGATCTTTGGGATATGGTAGTATAGACCCTAAAATATACATACATGCAAGCAAGGCCCTAGATTGTGAGTGGAAGATTTTTATTAACCAAGCCCTAGGCGAGACTAAGAAGTGCCCGACTAGGTATGGTCAGACTTTGAGAAGCTCTAGAGGACAAGGGAGAGATTTTCAAGACAAGCACTTTTGCGAAGGTTAAGAGGAATGAGTGAAGGTTTTATGGTGTGAAAGAGAGAGTTATAATAATTCATTAGAGGTGTTTATGCAGACAGACAAGCCCTATGACTCAGAGAAGCCTAGAAAGCCCTTTAACCCTCATTTCTAGTGGAGGCATTGTACAGATAGTTGAAGCCCCAAAACCTTAAAAATCCTTGAGGGTTGGGAATTTTAATAGAGGTTCTTTTGGAACTCTAGCCTTGGTTCTATGGAAGAAGTGGGACAAAATTCCTTAAAACCAGGAGAGGGGGCATAATAGGGGCTCTTTCTAGTAGCCCTATTTTGTGAAGAAACTTTGAAATCGGGTATCAACCCATCTTCACCAACACCTTGGAGATACTTTATTTGATGAAAAAACACCTTGGAAGTCAACATTTCTCTTTTCAAAGCCTATGGAGTTGATTAAGCCTTAAAACCCCTTATTGGTCTATGTAAGGGAATAGAGCTAGGAAGAGTGCAAACAAGCTAGGAAGAAGGAGAGTTTATTATTGGTGGATAGATTGGGCTAGGTCAGGGGATCCTAGAGTGAATAAGAGTCCTATAGACAATAAGGTGTGAAAAGAGCACATTGGGATGCAAGACAAGGATCAGGGAGCATAGACTAGCTAGTCTATCCCAATCTCCCCATTAGATTGGTATCAGAGCCTATAAGGCTTGGGAAATGGATAGTTGGAGAGTGAATGTTTCAACCTCCAAAGGAATAAGTTGGATCATCTCAGAAAAAGAAGATGGCGGCAAATGCAGAGTTAGCAAAAAAGGTAGAAGATTAGGAGGAAGCCAATAGACTCCTGCAAGAAAGATTGTATCAGATGGAACAACTCTTGGATAATGTCCAAGCTAAGGTAGATAAAGTGAAAGATAGAATGGAGGAGTAGGATGCTAAGGAAAAAGGGGTGACTATAGATGATGAAGTGACTACACCTGATCCTCCTACTCAAGATGAGCAGTTCTTGAAGGCACTAAAGGTGATCACTAGCAAGGAACTTGAAGGTGTTCCACTTCTTACTAGTAGGATGGATACCGAGCTTGTAATGCAATGGATAGAGGGTATGGAGAATCACTTCAAGTGTGAAGGGATCTCCGAGGCACAAAAGGTCAAAGTGGCCAAAGGAAGATTGAGAGGCCAAGCTCTAACTTGGTGGAACTATCTCCAAGAAGAAAGGGAGAAAGAGGGGAAGAACCCTATTGCCAATTGGAAAGCCATGGTAAACAAAGTGAAGGAAGCATACCTACCTACAGATTATGAAATCTAGTAGCATAGAAGAAGGTTGAACCTCAAGAAAAAAGAGATGGATGTAGCCACCTATACCGAAGAGTTCCACAAGTTGAGTCTAAGGTCCAAGGTGAAAGAGGAGGAGAGCATCAAGGTGGAAAGGTATTTAAGTGGATTGGGATGGAGTATAGCAGAGGAGATGAATCTGTTTATGCCTACCATAGTCCTTGGATGTCGACACATGGCACAAAAGATAGAAGATACGCAAAGAAAGAAGCAGGAACCTAACTCCAAAAATAGAGGTAGAGGTAGGGACTCTAGAGGGGATCAAAGAGGATGTTCTAGTGGTAGAGGAGGTGACTCTAGAAGCCAAGGAGAGAGTAGGCTCCTAGAGCAGGTTGCGGAGATCAGTTCAAGATGAACATTTGGTAGAGGAAGAGGATCTCAGGGTGGTAGAGGAAGAAGTATAGGAAGAAGTAGCTCCTACGTACTTTTCCACAATGAAGTGTTATCAATGTGGATAGCTTGGACACCCTACCTATAGGTGTCCTGACAAACCTACAAGCTCTAGTGGTGAAAAGAGGGTAGCCTATACCCAAGAAGATGGTAGTAGTTTATGTACTAATAAAGTAAGAAAGCTATAATAAAAAATGGGGGAGAACTTGATGTTTAGGAGGGTACTAATAAGGCAACCTAAACAAGGAGAACCCAAGCAAAGAAGAGATCTATTTGGAGTGAGGTTCAAAATCCAAGGCAAGGTGTGTAAGGTGATAGTTGATTCAGGATCAACTGACAACATCATATCAGATGAAGCTGCAAAGAAGTTAAAACTTATAAAGATTCCCCATGAAAATCCTTACAAGGTGACTTGGTTGAATTAGGAGCAGAGTTTATTGGTGAATGAGTAGACATGGGTGGCATTTTCCATTAGAGGCTATAGGGACAAGGTTCTTTGTGATGTCCTTCTCATGGATGCCTGCCATCTCCTATTGGGAAGACCCTGGCAATTTGATAGGAATATTCTCTATGATGGAGAAGAGAACTCCATTTCATTCAAGAAGGATGGTAAGACATTCAAGATTCAGTCTCTGATAGAGAATGATGAAGGAGCCTCAAGGACACCTAGTGTGTTGCTTAGTAGTGGGAAGGAGTTCCTACACTTTATACATGATTTTGAAGTAGAGGGATGTGCCATTATGGTGAAACCAAAAGAGGATGAATATAAGTTGCAGGTAGAGACACCTATAGAGGTGAAACAAATGCTAAAAGAGTTTAAGGACATTGTGAGTGATGGAGCACCTGTAACACTTCCACCAAGAAGGGCTATAAGTCATCAAATAGACTTTGTACCCGATGTATCTCTGCCTAACAAAGCAGCCTACAAGCTTACCCTTGATCAAAACAAAGAAGTAGCATGGCAATTGCAAGAGTTATTGGATCAAGGACTGATCAAGAAAAGTATTAGTCCATGTGTAGTTTTGGTGGTGTTGGCATCCAAGAAGGGAGGAAAATGGAGACTTTGCACTGACTCAAGGGCCAACAATAGGATCACTATCAGGTATAGGTTCCCAATTCCAAGAATAGAAGACTTGATGGATTGTTTAGGGGGTGGTATGTATTTCACAAAGTTGGATCTCAAGAGTGGTTATCACCAAATAAGGATTAAGGAGGGTGATGAGTGGAAGACCACTTTTAAAACCACAGATGGGTTATATAAATGGCTTGTGATGCCATTTGGGCTTACCAATGCCCTAAGCACCTTCATGAGGTTGATGAATGAGGTCTTGAAGGACTTCACTAGCAGATTTGTGGTGGTGTATCTAGATGACATACTCATCTATAACAAAACTAAAGTAGAGCACCTTGAGCACTTAAGGTCAGTCTTGAAGAGGCTACATGAAGAAAAATTGGCTATTAACCTTGAGAAATGTGAGTTCATGCAGCAAGAACTAGTTTACTTGGGATTTGTGGTGTCCAAGGGCACTTTGCAAATGGAACCAAGCAAGGTGGAGACAATCTTGAATTGGCCTGCCCCTAAAATAGGGACTGAAGTTAGAAGTTTCCATGGGCTAGCCCAATTCTATAGGAAATTTGTGAGAAATTTAAGTGGTATATGTTCTCTAGTGCTTGAAACCATCAAGGGAGGACTTAAAACTAAGTTCAAATGGTCTGAGGCAACTGATAAGGCATTCCAAACCTTGAAGCAAGAGGTAGCTACCAAACTTATCTTACTCTTACCAACTTTTGACAAATTGTTCACCATTGAATGTGATGCAAGTGGTGTTGTAGTAGGGGGTGTATTGAGCCAAGAGGAAGGCCTATGGAATTTTTTAGTGAGAAACTCAATGAAGCAAAGAAGAGGTATTTAGCCTATGACCTAGAACTATATGCAGTAGTGCAATCCCTCAAGAAGTGGAGGCATTACCTCCTACCCAAAGAATTTATGGTGTTCATGGATAATCAGGCCTTGAGCTATATTAATACTTAAAAGAAGCTTAGCAATAGGCACTTGAATTGGATGGAGTATCTCTAATCCTTTACCTTCACTATTAAGCATAAGAAGGGGCAGCTCAATAAGGTAGCAGATGCCTTAAGTAGGAAGCTCTTGACTATCCAAGAAGTTCAATTGAAAAGCATTGGAATAGCAGGTTTCAAGGATCTTTATGAGGAAGGTGAAGACTTCTCAAAAGCCTAAAAGGTGTGCCAAGAGTTTGAGAACCATTTCCATGGTGAGTATGAAGACTACACCCTACAAAATGGACTCTTGTTCAAAGGTAATCAGCTATGTGTGCCTAGGGGATCCATGAGGGAAAATCTAATTCAAGAGAAGCATAATGGCAGCCTAAGTGGACATTTTGGCATAAACAAAAAACCATGGAGCTAGTACAAAGGTACTATTTTTGGCCTAAGTTAGCAAGGGATGTGAGAATATATGTGGAGTAATGTGGTGTGTGCCAAAGAGCTAAAGGAGGTTCAAGCAATGCAGGGCTCTATCAACCTTTACCAGTTCCAAATAGGCCTTGGGAGTGTGTGAGCATGGACTTTGTGGTTGGACTCCCTAAAACCAAAATAGGTATGGATAGCATCTATGTTGTAGTAGATAGGTTCTCGAAGATGAGCCATTTCATTCCATGTAGAACTACTCATGATACAAGCTATATAGCCCATCTCTTCTTCAAAGAGATAGTAAGGATTCATGGAATCCCATTGAGCATTGTGTCAGATAGGGATAGGAAGTTCATGGGCCATTTTTGGAAAACCTTATGGAAAAGGTTAGGAACTAATCTCTCATTCAGTTCAGCATACCATCCTCAAACTAATGGTAAAACTGAAGTTATAAATAGAGTGTTGGGAAACTTGCTAAGGTGTTTGACCAAGGAATATGGGTAGACTTGGGATCTACTCATTCCACAAGTAGAGTATGCCTACAATGATAGTGTGAGTAGGACCACAGGAAGGAGTCCTTTTGAGGTTGTGTATGGAAGACACCCTAGAGGTGTATGTGAACTAGGAGACTTAGGTTCAATGGATATGAAGAGTGGACAAGAATAGGACTTCACTCAAACTATTAAAGAGGTCCAAGAGTAGGTCAAGAAATCCATCATGGAGTCCACTCAAAAGCTCAAAGCCAAAGTAGATGAAAGGAGAAAAGAAGTCCAATTAAAGGTAGGGGACTATGTGATGGTCCATCTAAGCAAAGCAAGGATGCAAAAATGTATGCTCACCAAGTTGTAGATGAGAAGAGTGGGGCCTTGTAAAATTCTGGCCAAGTATGGTGAAAATGCATACAAGGTGGACTTGCCATCAGATTTGGCTATCTCACTAGTGTTCAATGTTGCTAACTTGGTCTTGTTCAAAGGTGATCCACTACAACAAGGTGAAGATCAGTCAAGGGTGCTACAAGACATATACACCAATGCCATGTCAAAGAAGAAGCAGCCCATAGTAGAGCAGGTTTTGGAATCCCAGATGAAGAAGGCTACTAGACATCAAGTGTACATGGAACACTTAATCAAGTGGGTAGGTCAACTTGAGTCTGAAGCCACTTGGATTGAAGAAATTTAGTTCAAGAAACTAGGCATAGACCCAGCTCTTCCTGACCCCAAAGTGCCTTAATTGTGCTGAGGGGGATTATGGTGTAGGAGAACCCTTCTAAGGGCTCCCACCATCACCAAATTTTGTTGTGTTAGTTATCCTAATGAAGGCTTGTAATTAGAATAAGATTTTTAAACTCATTTGGTGTGTGTAGGCGTAGTTGAGGTCCTAGAGTCATAGTTGGGTCTTCCAATTCTGATTGTATAGTGACTCAGGGCATGATGTCATCCTAAGATCATTGCTTGTTTAGATTGGTCAAAGTCTTAAAATAGGGGTTTGGGAAGTTTTAGCACAAGTGTGCCTTATAATAGACCTAAGAATGGTCTTAGGAGGTAGTGAGAGTAAAAGTTGCTCAAAAAGTTGCTAGCAACTTTTCCTAATGAAGGTCTAAACCTTACCAAAGTGGCTCTAAGACCTAACCCAGCTCTAATCCCAAGGAGGAGACTATATATGACTTGAAAAACCCTAATTCAAGGGTTGGCATTCTTTGTGTATGGCCTGGAGTTGAAAAAAACCTGACTATGACTGTAAAAATGTGTGCCAGTTAAGCTTTATGGCATGATTTGAAGTGTTAATGGATTACATATAGTATCTTAGACATTGTACAATCACTTTTTTGTCTTTACTTCCATTTGTGAGTGTTTAGAGTGTTACTTTGTTCATTTGTGTGTATAAAAGTTTTTGTTTTGAATCTATCAGTCCCCTATCCAATTTGAAGGGGTATGTAATGTAGGGCATGTAACTCCTATCCCCATCATGGAAACACCATGGGTCTTTGGGATATGGTAGTAAAAACTCTAACCTATACATACATGCAATCAGGGCCCTAGATTGTGAGAGCAAGCTATTTATTGACCAAGCCCTAGGCGAGACTAAGCAGTGCCCGACTAGGTATGGTCAGACTTTGAGAAGCTCTAGAGAACAAGGGAGAGACTTTAAAGACAAGACATTTTGAGGAGGTCAAGAGGTATGAGTGAAGGTTCACTAGTGTGAAGGAGAGAGTTCTACCAATTCATTAGAGGTGTTTATGCAGACAGACAAGCCCTATGACTCAGAGAAGCCTAAAAAGCCCTAGAAACCCTCATTTCTAGTGGAGGCACTGTAAGGATAGTTGAAGCCCCAAAACCTTAAAGATACTTGAGGGTTGGGAATTTGAATAGAGGTTCTTTTGGAACTCTAGCCTTGGTTCTATGGAATAAGTGGGACAAAAGTCCTTAAAACCCGGAGAGGAGGCCTAATAGGGGCTCTTTCTTGTAGCCCTATTTTGTGAAGAAACTTTGAAATTAGGTATCAACCCATCTTCACCAACACCTTGGAGATGCTTTATTTGATGCAAAAACACCTTAGAAGTCAAAATTTCTCTTTTTAGATCCTATGGAGTTGATTAAGCCTTAAAACCCCTTATTGGTCTATGTAAGGGAATGGAGCTAGGAAGAAGGAGAGTTTATTATTGGTGGATAGATTGGGCTAGGTTAGGGGATCCTAGAGTGAATAGGAGTCCTATAGACAATAAGGTGTGAAAAGAGAACATTGGGATCAAGGAAAAGGATCAGGGAGCATAGACTAGCTAGTCTATCCCAATCTCCCCATCAAGCATTAGCAAGTTTTGGAAAGGAATCAATAGAATAAGGAGGAAAGGAACAATACCATTGCAAAGCCTTGTCATGGAAGGTTCTAGGAAATAGTTTTTCTAAAATCCTATGGTCATGAGCATAATCACTACAAAGGATTTGGAATGTTTTAACATGATGAACATGATCTCATTTTCCATTATAATTCTCAAGATGAGGCATATCGACTTGCTTAGGAATAGGAGTATGAATAATATCCAAGGACAAAGGACTTCCCATGTCACATGTAGGAATACTAAACTTGTTTTGAGTTAAGGAAGAAAGTTGTTGTTTTAAGGATGACACAGTTTGAGCCAAACTAATGATTGTTTAATCATTAGAGGAAATAGGAAGAATAGCAACATTAGACACACTAGGTAAAGTGTAAGAAGCTACAGGAATAGAAGACACAACTGGAGGAACACTAGGAACTATAGTTGGAAGAAGATTGGAATAAGTAAAAGGAACATTATGATATGAAGGTTATGATGTAGGAAGGGACATAGGAGGAACACTCATAGGAATAGAGGGAACCGTCATAGTCACCAAAGGAGTATAGGTACGAATACTAGGTAAAGGATTAGAAGGAGGTTCAACACTAGTGATAGGAGGAATCAACCCTAAATCTTGAGCTTCTTGAGCTAAAGGTTTAACATTTGAATGCACAAGGTGAGTAATACCACACAAGAGGTTAACACCTTGATCACTATCATGAAGAACTTTCTTAAGAGCCTCTATAGCTTGAATATAATCTTGATTATGGTTTTCTTGAATAAGCCAATTACCCATTTTATCAAGTTCAGTTGAAAGTTTTTTGACTTGTTCAGGAGGAACTCTTAAAGCATCATCCTCATCATGTGATGAGTGAGAAGAGGTTTTCTCCATAGTAGGATTGGAATTATGAAGAATCAAATTATCATCTGGGATCCTAAGGAAAGGAGAGGAAGATTCAGGATCAAAGGCACCCATGAGTCTACGACTTCTTCTAACCAAAATGTTATAAGTAAGACTAGTAGTAGTAAAGCTCATAAACCAATGTAATGCAAATGAACTAAACTAAGAACACATAAAGCATGAATATTTTTGTATTTTTTAAATCTAATTAGCATGCAAGATCTAACACAAAAGAGAAATCTAATACTAACAAGATATAAGGAAATCTAACACCACAAAACACAATAGGGCATCCAATTCCACAAAAGAGAAGGAGAGTAAGTATGTCAGGTTCACCAAAATGAATAGGTTTAAATATGGAATCACCTCTATTGAATGTATGTATGGGGGAAATATGAGATCCACTACTAAATCCAAATTCCCAAGGGAGAGATCCAATTTGATCAACCAAAAGGTTAATGCACAATCGAATCAATCTATGGAGAATATGAAAAAAGGAAGAAAACCTTATATTTCCCTATGAAGGAATTGTCCTTGAAATCTGAAATAATTGAAAAGAAAATACTAACCTCAAAAAAAGGGGCAAATCTGGAAAATGCCAATTTCTGATGTCTGTGTGTACTTTTGGGCAATTCTGCAACCTGTTTCAGACCAGAAAAGCCAAGATGAAGAAAATTTAGAAAATTTTTATCTTTCTAACAGTAGGTAGTCTTTGACCCTCATAAAAGGTCAAAGGCTACATTCTTATTCTGAAGGTCGACTTTGATTTTGTTCATAGATCTCAGAAGTACACCAAAAAAGGTATCCAAATCTAATCTCAGATTCAAAGTTCCGCACCTACACTTGCAAGAAAAAGGGGGTTTTCTTATTTGTATGGGGGGTTTGCCTTGGTCAAAGCCCAATTTAGGAATTAACCTTGAAATTGAATTGAATTTTAATGTGCATAAACAAAGCAAATGAAATAATTCACCTTACTTATGTTGAAGTCCTTATAGAGGATTTGAATCCTCAAATCCAAAAGTAGGGATGCTCCAATGGATGTAGAATGAATGTAGGATGTCTCAAATCAATGGCATTTGATCTTCAACACCAATCTTGAATAGATCTTTGCATATGAGGAGGCTTGGATGAATGTAGAAGGATGGATCTTCAAGGGGCTCCAAAGAGATTGAATCCTTCAATGGATAACAATGGATCTCCTTGATGGATGAATGCTTGAAAACTTGAATGCTTGAATGCTTGAAGATGAGATGAAAACTTGATTGAGAGATGGATTGAAATGAGAGAGGAAGGCCTCCTTTTATAGTGAACTAGGGCACAAACCTCTAGAGAAGGCTGACATTGGGGAATTAAATCCCAATTAATGTTAACCCCTAGAAATGGACCCATATTAAATGAAATTTAAGGATTTACCATTCTAAAACCCGAAATGGACGACCCGAAGGTGGGAAAAAAAATCTTTCCGAAACCCGATACCCAAAAATTAGAAAAACTTGAAATTTGAATTGGAGGTCAAGGATGAGGTCGACTCTACCCTAGGTCAAAGCAGAGGTTGACCCTAACCTAGGTTAGAATCAAGGTTAAATTTGACCCTCAAGGTCGACTTTGACCTTGAGGTCAAAAACCTCAAGACCCGAGCCTAGAATGCTAGGAAATGTAGATAGGAAGTGGAAAATGGGTGCAGAAGGAAGTAGAACATGGGGAAAAGCCAAATACATGCAAAGACCCAATCAAGGCACTTAACATGACCCCATACCACTTACTCGGAGGGCTAAACAATCTTATGATGGAAGTGCTTCCATTTTAAGATGATGCACTTATTTTACCTACACACATGCAATGTACTTAAATGTTAACATTTAATAATGTATGTTACCCTTAGATGGACACACACGATCATGCACAGGGTGACCAGGTACATGGTACCCCACCCCATGATGCCTTGACATAGGCTTTCCCCTTCCAACATGACCTAGCATAGGGTGACCCACATCAGGCGCCCGATGTTCGTGATATGGGGATGATATTTCATTTTGCTACCCAGGAGATGGGGCACTTACAAGATTCTATAACTTCCTCTAAGGATAGTGTGTATAGAGATATTTGTACCACCATTTTTGGGATTCTATAGGATTTGTCTACATGCATGAGTAGACAAACTACATATATCTCATAGAATATTGATTCTATTTTTTGAAAGTTGAGATCTGAGATCTCCGATGATATATCCTTAGCTGAGGTCTAGGCATGTGTCTCAAAGTATATTATCAAAAGAGAGGTTTTACCTTGATATCAAGAGAAGAGAAAGGTTAGAGCATATTAGGTTATGTAGTGTATGGTTCCAGATATTGCACACATGATATACTTGAGGTTCCTTGCTACACATGGTCATTATTCCAATAATGACCAAATTCCACTATACTTTGCACAAAAGGTTTTCAGTGAGGTCCATTTGGGTCTCAATGTGAACTACCTAGATCTTCCAGGCTACTTTGGATAGGGGCATGGTAGAGTTACAAACCGTAATTAGTATGTAGGCCTAATTGCATTGTATCAAGACACACACACTTGGTTGGGCAGAGGGCACCCACAGTGGCACCATCTATAGACACTAGTGTTGACAGTGTTGTCATTACTTCTTAGAGGGAAGCAATTTATAGGATTAGATGCATTGTAGCTATGGCTACCAAAATTATATCTGATACACTCATTCAATGTATTATGACTAGACTGAGTCGACCCCGAGCATCATGAGTGACATCATCTAGTAGTACACCCCCTACTAATGAGACATATAGAGATGTTGGTCTCCCTAGACTATGTTATATATGAGCTCTTACCAGGCATCAGAGTTACCTTGAGATGAAATTGTATTTATTGGAGGACCTATTATAGTCATATACCTATATTGCTTAGTCAGAGAGGGTCCCTATACAGTCTGTTAGAGACACCATTAAACTCTCTCAAGGTCCTCCAATTCCACCAACCCAGAGCACTCCATCAACTCATGCATCTCATAGCATACAAGACTCTGCACCCACTGATCACTTTGTAGCTACATGGGAAGGGATATGGCTTGGTGATGTTTGCATCATAGTTGAGGGCCTAGATGGTTTTGAGGAGAAGTTATAAGGATTGAGACAGACCACCAGTGACACTAACATAGCTTCATATTTGGATCTTCTACTTCATCCTCACTCTGACTCTATACCACTCCCTTCTCAACTACACTCCCCATTACGTTCCTCATTAGAGAGGATTGGTACTAGAGATGATGTGCATGATGGTGTTTCTATAGATGATGTGATGGTGCATGTCGATTATCCTCTTGCTCCTGAGACCTAGGTATAAATTTAATTTTTAATTTATTTTTAGTCAATAAATTCATTACATAGTTACACGTACTAATGCTCATATATATGTATTATATATATAATATTTGTAAGCACAGTTGCATGAGTGTACTACCTCTAGTGTGTGATCAAAGTATGTATGCATGAGAGATTTATTAGAGGTGACACCTACTAGTTCTCAGGTAGGTTTTAAATATACAAGTTTAAATTCACTTATTAATATATTTCAAATACTTTGTATATAATTATAATATATGAATGAACATATATATTCGACAAGTTGTACTAAATTTGTAGGAGTCTTTTGTTGCTTCACATGCAGAGGATGCTCATGAAACTCATTTAGAGGGTCGCTCTATTCGTATGCGACTTGATCAATCTAGGATACCTTAGGACATTTGTTGTGCATCTTTGATTTATCTTCTAGACATTTCACATATGTTTGACATTTATTTATTATGGACCTATGCATAGATGATTTATGTGTTTATGGTTGGTATTTATATACATTATATTAGACAGAACTTACATGATTTGATTTTATTATGGTTAGATGGTTATATGATATGATCTTTGATTATGGTTAGACGGTTATATGATTTGATTTGATTATGGTTAGACTGTTACATGATTTGATTTTATTATAGTTAGATGGTTACATGATTTGATTTGATTTGATTATGGTTAGATGGTTACATGATATGATATGATTATGGTTAGATGATTACATGATTTTATTTGATTATGGTTAGGTGATTACATGATTTGATTATGGTTAGATGGTTACATGATTTAATTTGATTATGGTTGGATGATTACGTGATTTTATTTTATTATGGTTAGATAGTTATATGATTTGATGTGATTTGATACATGATCATATGATTTGGTTTAATAGATGGTTATATGATATGATCATTGATTATGGTTATATGGTTACATGATTTTATTTGATTTGATAGATGGTTATAAAAAATAACACTAATATGCAACTAATGGACCATAAGTAATATAAATAATCTAGAACTAACATGTCATAAGTTTAATATAACTAATATCATTAGTAACCTAACTATTGTCATTAGTAACCTAACTAATTTCTTAAGGGGAGGTCTTAAGGGGAAGTCTTAAGGGGATCTTTAACTAATAAGTAATCTAATTTTAATATCATAAAAAATAACACTAATATGTAACTAATGGATGATAAGTAATATAAGTAATCTAGAACTAACATGTCATAAGTAATCTAACTAATGTCATTAGTAACCTAACTAATGTCTTAAGGGGATCTTTAACTATTAACTAATCTAATTGAACCATCATAAAACATAACAAGATAATATGTGTGTGTGCTTGAATGTGACCTCTAAATCAACCACATACGCAACATAGTCATTACTCCTATGGTCAAATTACGAAGAGAATATGAATTATTCAATCCGAAATTTGTGAGGAAGCGACCTGTTGCCTCCTATGCAGGCGGGGGTGTATAATCGCTCTCAGATTGGAGAACCAATAACCATCAAACCGCTACTACAACGGAGGATTTTCCAAGAAAGCTATAAAGATGATATGCAAAGCTAAAATTAAACTAGAATGTGATGCAATTAATCTAAGATACTTGAAAGTAAAGATGAAATGCAATTTAATCTAAGAACTTGAAGCAAATATGATATTAAACTAAGAACAAATAAGCAAATTTAGTCTAAAATGTGATGCAAAGATTATACTAATAATGAGATATTAATCTAATAAATGCAATAAAAAGCTTTGAAAATAATGAAATATGAGACTAAAAAATGCTATAGTGTAGATGCTCTCAAAAATTGCTCTCTTGAATGAGAAAAAGAGGTCAAATAAATAGAAGAGCCAAGAGGAGGAGGAAGAGTTTCTTGATTCGAAACTCCTGACCCTTCATATCCCTTTTGGAACAAATAAGCATGAATTACTTAAAAAAAGAATGGAAAATGCCACACAGGTGGCCTTTCGAATATCTTGAATTATTAATTCAAAAAGGTGTGTCCATTCGAATATCAAGCAATTATTAATTCCTTTTTTATGTATATTAGCCAAAGGGGGTGGTTTGATTTAATTTAATTTAAAGCACATAGGACTTTACAATTAAATTAATGTATCATAGAGATAATTTAGCTAATAAAGTCAAAGAGACTTAGGAATTATTTTAGCATTTGATTATTGCAATTTATGGTCTTTGCAATTGACATCAAGTCAAATTAAGTTAGATAGGAAAGAGAAAATTGCCTAGTGAACTAGGACTTTGATGATGTAAAATCGAGATAATGCACCAAAATTGATGAAATTAAATAGGTGCCAATTTTGGGGTATTACATTTGCCCCTCTTTGAATTGATGTGCGAACAACGCGTTGATTCAAAGAATAGTCTGAAGTGACAGATGAAAGCAGATCAAAGCATGAATTTTTCGAAGTCTAAGTTAGGTTGCGAAGACAACGATCTTAGAAGAGAACCAGAATCAGGGTTAGATTGCCCCAATACCAATTGATGAAGATGCAGATTTAGGACTATCTCTGAATTGGGGTTAGATTGCCCCAATACGAAGCTTAGTCCTCTGAGACCCAGGTTAGATTGCCCAGATAACGGTCTAAAAGAGATTTTGAGAGTCATCTCCAGAATGAAGCTTGACTCCCAGGAATTAGGGTTAGATTGCCCCAATACCCAAAAGATTTCAAGAACCATCTCCAGAACGAAGTTTGGCCCTTGAGGATCCGAGTTAGATTGCTCAGATACCTAAGAGATAGATTTCCAGATGACAAGATGTGAGGCGTGAAGATGCCCCTAGCAATGAGGACTAATGATTCAAATCAGACTGATTCAAGAATAGATTCGACAAGATTCAAATGATGTAATCATCCTGCCCCCTCGGGAGTGAAATCGAAAGATGACATGTTAGAAGGATGATAAACAACAAGAGATTGCAGAGCAAAAGCAATTAGACCAGATTTGCGAAGCTACAGAAGTGAAACGGCGTAAAGCAGAGGTCTTGTTGACCAAGTTTGACCATAGTTGACTAAATTTGACTAGAGTTGACTTGATGAAAAGAAGCAAAGATTTGAGAACATGATGCAAAGATGAGGATCTGGCAGGAAGATGACACCAAAAGGCTAACTGTACAAGCATTCGATCCAGAAGGAGTTCAATATTTAAAACGCAATTTTGAGCCACTAGGAGATGTCAGATTTTGATTTCGATCCCAAAAAAGGATGCAGCCAAGATGAGACTGGGACAAAAGATGAGAACCTTTGATGAGCAGATCCAAAAGAAAGCAATCAAGAGAGCAACAAGAAAGCACTCCAAATGCAAGCCTAGAATGAAAGATGCAAGTCTAAATGCAGGCCTAGGATGAACAAATGCAATCCTCCGAACTCGGCTGTTGGACTCATCGTATTTATCATCATTGAGTTCTTTTAAGCACGGGACAATCGCAAGATGCCATACAATTCTCCCCAACATGAGAATATGAATATGACATAAGTCTTAAATTTGTCGGAATGAGGTGTAAGCATTAAGGCACAAGAAGCTAGAATGACCTGAACACCTATTCCTTTTAATCTAGCAAGTTAACATAAGCATTAGAGCATAAATGCTAGAATGACCTGAATGTCTCTTGCGAACAAACACACCAAGCATGCAGGAGTTCCTTCTTTTGCCAAAGATTGCTCGCAGTGACCCTTACGTTCACTTAACAAGACGAGCGTTTACAATTTCATCAGTAGCAGAAAGAAGTCACTCAAAAGACAAGGAGAAGAACCAACCTCACCAAAGCATCCATATAAAAGGAGTTGAGGTACGCATGGCCATCCAATACGAGATAGAGGCTCTTACAGATGGACACCCCTCTTAAATGAATTCTTTGGATCGTTGGAACTAAACCAACAAGCAGAAAGCAAAGAAAAAAAGCAAACAAACACTCAAAGAAAACAAAGCTCAGCAAGCCTCAAAGGAACACACATTTAGTTTAAGTTTCAGTTCAAGTTCATGTTCAAGCGGATTGAAGTCGATTCGAAAAGATAACATTTGAAGTCTCAATGAGATAATGACAATAGGCAGACATAGTGAGAATCACTGGTGATTGATAAAAGGGAGAAAGGTCCCGAAAGTGAGAGGTCGAACGAAAGCTAGGTATCCGCAGGCAGGCATAGTGGGAACCACTGGCGACCAATGCTCAAAAGAGTTTCTGAAAGCGATAGGACAATGCCCCCTAGACCAGGCAGGTGCCCCCAAGTGTGAACCAGTTCCAATCTATGAAGAGTTGAGGAAAACTCAAAGACAAGCGCATGAGCTAGCAAACCAAAATAGGAAACAAACTAAAGCAGGAAACAAACTAAAGCAGGAAAGCGGGAAAACAAACTAAAGCAAGAAAGGAAGGAAACTAAAGCAGGAAACTAAGAGCCAAGCGACGCTGAGATGAGATGTTACTTTAGGAAAACAAGAGGCGCCTGTTTACCAGGTTTTCACCATCTTGGTAGAGATTCTATTTTTGCTACCATGACGCTTGTTTACCAGGTTTTCATCAATGGCACATTTTTCTCCTTTTCAATTTTTTTGTACTTTTCTCTTTTTTTTTATTTTTTTGTATTTTTGATCTTTTCATTTTTTTTGTATTTTTCACATTTTCTATTTTTTTTGTGTTTTTGAAATTTTCTATTTTTTTTGTATTTTTTGAAATTTTCTATTTTTTTTGTATTATCAAGGCGCCTGTTTACTAGGTTTTCACCAGGATGATAGATACATCAAAGTGCCTGTTTGCCAGGTTTTCACTAAGATGATCATTTTTTTAAGGACATTTTGCAATTTTTAGGATTTTTTGCAATATATCAATTTTTAGGATTTTTTCAGGACCAATAAATATGTACATGAGCATACTGAGAATGTCAGCTATAGAACTTCTTAGATGAAGAGCGTTGATTGGCTCTTTGAGTTTCTCTCCTTCAGTAGGAATCTCTGGAAACACAGTCATTTGTAGTAGTAGCCAGCTAAGAAGTTGTAGAATCAGAACCAGATGTTGTAGCAGTAACAAGAGAGCCAACCAGTAGTGTCCAACTATCAAGAGATCCATAGTCAAGGAAAGATCACTTAAGTGAGACCCAAAAATATCCTCATGGACACATCTTAACCCTTTGTCAGATTTCCCACACTCTAAACGCTTAGGGAGAGTACATTCTAGATTTCTCTTAGTCATGTCATTAGCAATGAGGAGATGCTGATATGCACTTTGGGACAAGGCAAGATAGAGTGAATAGGGTAAAGTATGAGAGGCAAGGGTGATGGAATGGAGAGAAGTATGAGAATTTTGGAAGCTCGAATGACAACTTTGATTTTTCCTTTCTTTGGAATCCACATAGCTTTTGAATTTTTTCTTCTTTACTTTGAGGTGCTTTTGATGACAATGCCTATAGAATGGATTTCGAGATCCATTTTTTATTTTATTTTTTGGCTTTTGATTGTCTTCTTCTTTTTGAGGACCTTTGCGGTCTTTTGAACACCTTTGTTGCTTTCCTTTCATCATAGTCACATGTCGATTAGATGGGACATGGTGACCTTGAGATATAAGTGGATTCTCATTATTTTTATTTTTATGTTGCACATCCAAGTTACTTCCAAAAGACTCAGGAATTGTGGATGAAAAAGGTTTATATGACTGGTTTAGGTGGAGAGATGGAAATGGAAGTGGACGAGCCAGTTTTCTAGGAGATGAAGGGGGAAGAAAAGTCAATGGGATGGGCTCAAGTGCAAATATATCAGTATCATCCTCATCATTCATGAATGCATCAGGTAGATCAAGAAAGTAATCTTCCATAGAGAGTTGTTGATTGTGAGTCATCTTAGAAGAGTCAGATAAGTTTGGAGGAATATTATGTGAGCCTAACCAAGATGGTCTATTCCAAGAGTCAGGTCCCCTTTCAGGTGGTAAGAGTGCACGAATAGGAACCATTTCAATTCTGGATCTTCCAATATTCCATGAAGCTGTAACAAAATGGGGTCTTACATACCCATGATTTACTAGAGCAGTAGGAGTATAGCTTGGAGTAGATGACCTAGAAGCCATAGGAATGATCTCCACAGGAGGGTGGAAAGGATCATCATCAATTTCTTGATCTGGAGGATCATAACTTTCTCCTCTTTTTGAGTTGTTAAGACTAGCATATAAGTGCATAGCATCAATTGGTATTTCCATAGTAGCATCTGATATAGAGTCCCATTCAGCTAGAGACATAGTCAGAGGTAGATTTTCTTCATCACTATCATCTATCAAAGGAAATGTTTCTTCAATAGCAGGATCTTGTTCAGTAGTAGAAGTAGCAGAGTAATCTGGAATAGGCATACCTTGAGGCATACCCAAGAGAAGAGAAGCATCCAACAGTTGCTCCCAATCAGTATGTGTGCCATTGAAGTTGGCATCAGTAGGAGTCTATTCAATAGCAGAAGTAGTGGAACAATCTAGAGTAGGCATACCCCAGGGCATACCCAAGATAAGGGAAGCATCCAACAGTTTCTCCCAATCAGTATGTGTATCATTGGAATCAGCAGTAGTAAGATTTTGTTCAATAATAGAAGTGGTAGAATAATCTAGAATAGGCATACCTTGAGGCATACCAAAGATAAGGGAAGCATCCAACAGTTGCTCCCAATCAGTATGTGTGCCATTAGAGGCAGTGTCATATTCAGTAGTAGCTGCAGTAGTAGAAATCTGTTCAGTAGAGTGTATAAAATCCTCCTGGTGAGGACCAAAATCATGTTCCTGAAGCACTTGAGAAGGTAGATAAGACTCTTTCTGGTAGTTTGAATCAGAATTTTGAACATTCAAAGATCTTTCATGTGTCATAGGCTGAATCTGTGTTTCTTCATTATCTGAATCCTTGCATGAGTGAAAGCTGTAGCTAGGTTGGTCAAGCTCATCGCTCTAATAGCCAATACCAAATCTATCTTCAGAAGGTTCCTCATAGGAATGTGGAGATGGAGGGAGAGTTGTCGAAGATAAGACGGACTCAATCTGATATTCCCCCATGCCAATATCTTTGATCTTCAAGGTCTTTTCTATTTCTTTGAGCTTAGCATCATAGAACTCAATGGACTCTCTATTGGCAGGAACAAAGCTGTCTGTCGCTTGGGTAAGCATCTTAGTAGAGCAAGTATTTAGGCTAGCACTATTGTTAATGAGGATGCGGGGGATACTCTTGGGGCCTGTCATAACTTCAGTGTGCAGGAGAGCATTATGCGGGTGGCTCAGCAAGTGATCATCTTCCTCAGAGAATGATAAATAATGAGGCAAGGTCAAATGACCCACCATAGATTGAAACTGGTCGAGATTGAGATCTTTGGGGACATTTTCCTCAGTGAGGGCTTTATCCATAGATAGTTTTGGTTTGGATGTCAAAGGTTCGGGACCTTTGAGAATAATCTTTGCATGATATTGAGTGATAGCATTCGCACAAGCTGGAGACTGTGTGGAGTTATATGAGGGAGACGCAGGGCCTCGCAAGACAAAGGGAGTTTTGGGTTTAGGAGTATCCTTGCTCCCTGGAGCAATGATCATGTCACAGTGAGGGATCCAAGGTTTGTTTCTAGCAAATCTAGAAGGCGGTTGAGCTTCTGTTGTAGCCTTCTCAGTGGCATTGACTGTTTGCATGCTAGAGCTAAGATTAAAGACAGACTTTGAGGATTTTGGCATGTTAGAGCTGAGATTGAAAACCAACTTTGAAGGTTTTGGTATGTTAGAGCTGAGATTGAAAACCAACTTTGAAGGTTTTGGATCTCCCATCTTGTTGGTAGTATTATGAGAGATCGTGAAAGAGTTGATAGGTTCAAAAGGATCAATAGGTTTAATTTTATAAAGTGACCCTTCAGAGTCTTTCTGGTCTTCAAACAATGGGTTATAATATTCTTGAAATAGTAAGTCAGACTGTATCTGAAACAATGGATTGTAATACTTTTGGAATGAGGAGGAATGTGAGAATTCCTCACAAAGTTCAGATTTTGCAATAGATTTAGGATGACCTATGTCTCGATTACAAGGTTTACTTTGATCTTGATCAGCATTCTGAATGGGATAAGTCTTGCCACTTCAAGTCGTGACAGTCATAAATGAAGATGTAACGAGCAAAGATTCGGGATAAAGCTAGACTCTGTCTCAAAGATAATGAAAGGAGATAAATGGCTAGAACAACCAAGATGCAAGATGAACCTAGTACGAATTGTCAAAAAGAGATGGCTAGAACAGCCGAGATAAGACAATCACAACGCAAGGTACAAGAGCACAATGAGATAAGGTAGACTAATGAGAGACAATACGAGTCAAAGCAAAGATCGATCGATTCCTAACTCAAGACAACTAGTTTCTGATGGTGAACGATAGGAAAATAGAAAAACATATCACAGATAGAAGGTAGATCAGATTTATGTCATTGATCAAGCACATAAGACAGCAATCAAGGAGTTCAAGCAAATAGTCTTCAAGCAATGGGCAAGGGACAAAGCAACCTTGCGCATGAACATGAATAGTGACTTAGTATTTCTACTCCATAAGGACTCTACTTGTGTATGTTCTTGAGAATGTTTTAGCAAACACTTAAAACACAACAACATCCTAGCAAGTTGTCTACAAGGATATACATGGCTCTTCTAAAGGGAGTCCTCGATATACGCAAGGTACGTGAGGCCCAAATCCGTAGATGAGAAGAATTAGAAATCACACAGCCAGGGGGAGACGGTAACCCAAATCTCCTCCTTCACTTCTCAAAGGTATAAAGTTCTTTGAGGCTTAGCCAAGAGTGAAATATAACTCATTCTCAAGAGAGGTGTCTTTGGATTCACCTCCCGATATTTATACTCCACCGGAACACGGGAGTTAAGGTCATCCCTTGAGGTGATGAAATCCCCAAGCAGGCCTTCTAAAAAAATGAAAAGTAAGTAATTCTCTATCAAAAAGTATTGAAAAGCACTAAAGGTGGTGCATTTAACCCTTCAAGTAAATGTGAGGTGAGTCCACAAAGTGGTGCATTTAACTCCTCACACAAACTCAAAGTGAGTCCACACCTTAGAAAACAAGTGAGTTCCAAAAAGCACAAAAGGGTTTCCAAGTGGAACAATTAACTCTTCTTTCCTATAGACCCCTCCCCTTTAATGTGGCGCTGGGATTGCAACCACAGGGCGGAAATGAGGGGCCGACGGATTAGCGAGTCCAATAACCCAAGATAGCAATCTAGATCAATCACAAGTAATCTAAGACTGCTAATCAATACTACTCATAAGTGCAAGAGGGTTTGAATCATGGAATATTTAACTTTCCAAGTAAACATGAAGTGAGTCCACAAAGTGGTGCATTTAACTCTTCATGTAAACAAGGAATGAATCCATGCCCTCAATTACTCAATGAGATATTTTGATATTTGAAACCAAGAATTACTTAAGGTTTAAACACAAGCATTCACTTACATAAACTTGTATGAAAGAAAATCTATGTTTATTCATTTCCCATTAAGAGCATCAATTGAAATGTGTTCTATGAAAGCATGTAAACACTCAAGCCAAACACATGAGAGATTAATTTTATGCCCAAACCAAGTGTTATAGAGATTTTAAGAACTCACCTTAGGTCCAAAGATCTGCAATCCAGCATTTAGCACACATCCGAAAGTATAGAATCAAGACAAATCAATGGAAAACCGTAAGATATGTAACATTGTTGTCTTCAAGACAGTCTTTAAAGATTGATGTATTTGACCCATAAAATAAAAATATTAAAATTTTTGGAAAGAATGAAGTTTTTATCTAACATCAAGAACTACCATTTCCCAAAATTATAAGGTCTTATGATTCAATTTGGTTCCTCAACCAATAATGTTTTCAGACTGCAATTTTTCTGTCATAAATCAGATTTAAAACACCAAACCCTGCCTAGGGAATCACATATCTTTCTCAAAAATAATCCAAATGAAACCAAACTAATTTCATAGTAACTATTAATGAATCTAGTTTCTAAATATGTAAGCCATTTATTTTTTTTATTCATAAATCATTTTCTAAGAATAAATCATTGCCTGCAACTCCAATGCAGATTGTTAAAAACTAGTTTTCACTCAAATGCCCATAACTTTCACAAATCTACATAAAAATAACTCAAACTAAAAGGAAATGAAAGCTGATTTATGTATCTTTCCAATGCATATTATTAGGGATCCTGATTCTTCATAATTTGTCCGTACCAGACATTTCAATCTGACTGTATTCAGAGAATCTCAAATCTGCAAATACCCACTTTCACCAAAATGATCATAAATTATTCATTTTCACATAAAAATGAACCAAACCAAAAGCATGAGAAAAAAGATTCATAATTCTATCCATCCATTACTATATTATAAGGTTTTCAAACTGTAAATGGCCGTACAAAACCTGAAACCAATACTAAAACTGAAAAACCAATCAAGAATGAGGCCAGAAATTGATCTTTTCTGCCCCACGGTGGGCGCCAAAATGTGTGTGCTTGAATGTGACCTCTAAATCAACCACATACGCAACATAGTCATTACTCCTATGGTCAAATTACGAAGAGAATATGAATTATTCAATCCGAAATTTGTGAGGAAGCGACCTGTTGCCTCCTATGCAGGCGGGGGTGTATAATCACTCTCAGATTGGAGAACCAATAACCATCAGACCGCTACTACAATGGAGGATTTTCCAAGAAAGCCATAAAGATGATATGCAAAGCTGAAATTAAACTAGAATGTGATGCAATTAATCTAAGATACTTGAAAGTAAAGATGAAATGCAATTTAATCTAAGAACTTGAAGCAAATATGATATTAAACTAAGAACAAATAAGCAAATTTAGTCTAAAATGTGATGCAAAGATTATACTAATAATGAGATATTAATCTAATAAATGCAATAAAAAGCTTTGAAAATAATGAAATATGAGACTAAAAAATGCTATAGTGTAGATGCTCTCAAAAATTGCTCTCTTGAATGAGAAAAAGAGGTCAAATAAATAGAAGAGCCAAGAGGAGGAGGAAGAGTTTCTTGATTCGAAACTCCTGACCCTTCATATCCCTTTTGGAACAAATAAGCATGAATTACTTAAAAAAAGAATGGAAAATGCCACACAGGTGGCCTTTCGAATATCTTGAATTATTAATTCAAAAAGGTGTGTCCATTCGAATATCAAGCAATTATTAATTCCTTTTTTATGTGTATTAGCCAAAGGGGGTGGTTTGATTTAATTTAATTTAAAGCACATAGGACTTTACAATTAAATTAATGTATCATAGAGATAATTTAGCTAATAAAGTCAAAGAGACTTAGGAATTATTTTAGCATTTGATTATTGCAATTTATGGTCTTTGCAATTGACATCAAGTCAAATTAAGTCAGATAGGAAAGAGAAAATTGCCTAGTGAACTAGGACTTTGATGATGTAAAATCGAGATAATGCACCAAAATTGATGAAATTAAATAGGTGCCAATTTTGGGGTATTACAATATGTAATTAATGAACCATAAATAATTTTTAAACTTAAAATCATCCATTTAACACGTTCACTTTAACAAACGTAAAAACATTTATATAACTACTTAAGAGGAGGTCTTAAGGGGATCTTTAACCAATAAGTCAATCTAATTTTAATATCATAAAAATAACACTAAACTAATGGATTATAAATAATATAAGTAATCTAGAACTAACATGTCATAAGTAATCTAACAAATCTCACTAGTAACCTAACTAATGTCTCAAGGGGAGGTCTTAAGGGGATCTTTAACTATCAAGTAATCTAATTGAACCATCATAAAAAATAACAAGATAATATGTAATTAATGAACCGTAAGTAATTTCTAAAGTTAATATCATCCATTTAACACATTCACTTTAACAAACATAAAAGCATTTATATAACTACTTAAGAGGAGGTCTTAAGGAGATCTTTAACTAATAAGTTAATCTAATTTTAATATCATAAAAAATAACACTAATATGTAATTAATGGATTATAAGTAATTTAAGGAATCTAGAACTAACATGTCATCAGTAATCTAAATAATGTCATTAGTAACCTAACTAATATCTTAAGGGGAGGTCTTAAGGGGATCTTTACTATTAGGTAATCTTATTGAACCATCATAAAAAATAACAAGATAATATGTAATTAATGAACCATAAGTAATTTCTAAACTTAATATCATATGTTTAACATGTTCACTTTAACAAATATACAAATATTTATATTACTTAAGAGGAGGTCTTAAGGGGATCTTTAACTAATAAGTTAATCTAATTTTAATATCATAAAAAATAACACTAATATGTAACTAATGGACCATAAGTAATATAAGTAATCTAGAATTAACATGTCATGAGTAATCTAACTAATTAATTTATAAACTTAATATCATCCATTTAATATGTTCACTTTAACAAACATAAAAGCATTTATATAACTACATATAAAAATCATTGAGCCATCAAAGCATACATAAGAACATATATATAAAACCATATGTATAAAAGCATTATTAAAAGAATACATAACTATATACTACAACCATTGAACCATCAAAACATATATAAAAGCATTAAATCGTGTCAAAATATATAATTGTAGACAACTAAAAATCAGTCATATTAATTGAATTTATTTAATTAATAATTCCTATAATATCATAATTAATCTTAATTAATTAATCATGGTTATTATGTGCCTCTGCCCATTTGATTATAATTATTTAATTAAGTTGGGTTCACTAACTGAGGTATTTTAATTTAATTTAAATACCCCCTCCCTAATGTATTAAATCTATTTAAATACATATACTCCATAAATCCCCTTTTTTGAATAAATCAATATTTATTTAAATCCCTCCATTTCCTAATATTCCTCTAAATTTGGATTAATCTAAAACCCTACCTAAACCTTAACCTACACCCATCACCTCACTTGATAAACCTATCCTCTCACCTAATCACTCCCCTAATCTCACTTAGGAAGTGATTCCTAACCTCATTAACCCTAATGGTTTTTCACACATGTATGAGCAACTCTTCCCAAGGAAGCCACCCACCTCCCTTAAATGCTCTTACACCTTGGTCCCCTCCACTCTTCCCCCAAATTTTCTTACACATGTGTGAGAAACCTTCAGCCATTCAACCATAAGTGCCCATCTTGACCCTTCAAAATAGCCCATCCCCTCTAGCCTATGTGTCTCTTATGTGGCTCCTATGTGGATGCCACATAGGTGCCACCTCATCCAAACCCTAATCCTCCCTCCAAAAATATATATATATATATATATAGAGGCCTCTTCCATGATAAAATGGTCCTTCAATATCTCATTTTTCATGCATTGTTATTATGCTAATTTAGTTCTATATTTCTATAGAATATTAACATTGTTAGCTTTCCTTTCTTGTTTTCAATTCTTAAATCACATAGCATAGCCTAAATGGATACAGAATCATAGTTTCTTTATGAATTTTCCTTTCAATATCAAATATAAATCATATTCATACTTAAAGGTTAATGAATCTTGCATCTCATTCATAGCTTAGATCTTGATTTCCATCCTTTGCATCCTTTGGAATCCTAGGGGCAAAACTAGTTCCTCATACTAGGTTTTGTGCCATTTTTGGGATCTCCATGGCTTTTATTTGGCTTCAATCACCTTATCATTTTATTGGGGATACTCTCATTATGCTTGGAGAGCACATCCACATTCTCCTCAAAAGAGAAAATCAAACGGGGCTTGGGTGTTTCCTGTTTTGGCTCAATCAGAGGTGGTGTTTATGAAATACTTTTTATATGACTTGCATGCTAGATTAGGACTAATGTTTGACTATCTACACATGCTCCCAATAGGTTAGGTTCAAGGAACTTACATTTTGGAATGTCTGATGGGACACCCACCATGCACTTCTACTCCTTTTCTAGGGGGTTTTCATCATCAATTTCCAAAAATTCTAAAAACCTCGTACATGCCGATGATAATCCTAGTATGATTAAACTCATTCTATCTTGTTGACTCGTATTGGAAAGATGTGTAACTCATATTTTTCAAGGTACAAACTTGTATTGTCCTTCTACATCTCTTTCTGGCCCTATTTTCTCATATTGGAACCCCTATATACTCGTATGGTGCATGGTATTGACTTGTACGAGTTTGCACTTCAAAATCCCCTACTCTGTTTACTCATATTAGAAACAAAGATCATATTTATGGCCCTAAACCTTGATGTTTTTAGATTTTTGTGGTCATTTGGGCTTCATATTATCCTTGAACTTCGATTTTGCAGGTTCTAACTTATTTTTGTAGGTCATTTGGGTGAAAAGATCGCTTTCCAAAGTCAACAACATCCCAAAAATACTAACACCTTTTGTTGTTTGATGCAATAAAATGAACAATGCAATCTTCATCTGGGATTAAAATGAATCACATATAATCTTGAATGCATAAAGTTAAATGAATCTCAAATGCAATCAAAACACTTCAACTTTTGGGCTAAAAAGGAATCCAAACCCAATCTTGAGTGCCTGAAGAAAATGAACAATGCAATCTTCATTTGGGCTCTAAAATCAAATCAAACACCTTAATTTGGACATTAAAATACTATTAATCACACATTTCCTTTGGTGCCTAAGAATCAAAAAACTCTTTTCAAAATTATTGGTGTCTTTTTTGTCTTAGATTAAAAAAAACTTGGCTTAAATAGGCTCAATTTTGGAAAGAACAACTTCCTGATGTGTTTCTCAACACTTCTTATGAGATTCTTTATCTATAAATCCCATTAATATAAGTGATTCAAGTAAACAATCCATATATGTACCCTCTCCCCTTGCCTTCATAGATCTTGGGTAAAGATAAGGGTTGGATTGATTATTTCTCTCTAGCGAGCCCTATCTAGAGAGAAGTGCTTCCTCTTTAGAGCCAGTAATTCCTCAACCAGTATATAAACAAGGTGCTGAGAAAACTCTTGCCTTATCCTCTCAAGCCTGGGCGATGTGTGTTGATGGTAGTCTGAGGTAGGTGAATATCCCTATGATTTAAGCATGGTAAACTAGGCTCTTAAGTGAGTCACATGCATATAAACAAATTGTGAGGACACCATGGACCTTACTAGATAACTTTTGATCAGATGCCAACCCAATCTACCCTCAAAGGCTTGGTAATATTTGTGCAAGAAGAATAGTAATCTCCCCAAGACACTCATCATATCATGCCATCCTTGAGCATTTGGAGTCGGATAATATGACATTTTTTATCCATTTTTTGTTCATTAGTGGTTGTATTCTGATTAGCTCTTGGATGTGTCCCTAAGTGAATGAGCAAAGGTTTTCAATTCATGCCAATTCCTTAGGGTACAATTGCTTGTGCATGTCTTTGAAGTTACACAATCAGTGAAAACATCTATTAAACATACACATTCCAAAAACATTCTCAATTTGATTGTCACCATTGCTTGTATCTTGCAAGGTTGCTTTGTCCCTTGTCAGATTATTTTCAAAGACACATGATTGTTATCTTTTTTATTTGAATACTTGGGTCCTTTTCCATTGGAGAAACATCAAACTAAGAGTCAAAAATTATCTAAAATATCCTTTCAACCTAAGTGCTCTCAAGAAATCATTTTCTCATAATTATTTCTCAATCAAATCCAAGTAACCATCCTTTTAAGACATAATCGATTTCATGAAACATAAGAAAGACAAGTTACCAACTTCCCGCATCTATCAAGAGAAGAAAGTTGCAGAACAAAAACTCAAGGATCATCAATATTCCCTAACCACTATCAAAGAAGATATCGTCAAATATCAAAACAAACTTGATAGAGTAACCTACAATGCAAAGGTCATGCAGTTTGGATCCTATTTCCAAATAAACCATCATTTTGTTACCCTTGAAAGAGAAGACAAGTTAGGTTATTGCACACGCACATCCTTTCAAAATCTCATGAAATTTTCTTAGCATCCTTTCACCATAGATCATCCCTTTAGTTTCATTTTATGTCATCCCCTTAGAATAGCCTCATTCAATCAAACCCACCATCCTTAAATCTGAAAATCCAAACAAAATGAAAATCCAAGTCTAGAAATCCAAATACTAAAATCAATCCAACTATCCAACCATCCACTTAGTGTCACATCCTTTGAGTTCCTTAATACTTGTCCCAAATAAAAATCATCTAAGCTCCACCCTTTGACTAAGTATTATCTAGGGCATCTCGTACTTGTCTTTGTAAGCCTCATCATATCGATCTAGAGATTGTCTTGCACTAACAAGGATCTCATCTTCTAGAGATCACAAGTCTATCTGAGGTTGACAATCGCACCCACTTTGGTCCTACACCAAGTAGAAAAAACTCATTCTGATGCTTAGTAATCCCCATCATCCTAATCCAATCAACATACAAATATCCCTTAGTTAATCCAAAGTTCATCCTAAGTCTTGCATCTATCATTACGTTTTCATAGGCTTTTCCTATCCCCCATCCTTAAGTTTCTTTAGAAACATCTTGCATCCACCTACCACTACATCTTCATCTTAGGACCTACATTTCATGCTTGCCAAGACACAATCCAAGAAGAGAAAGAATATGGACTACAATCTTGTCACTAGATCAAATGATCCTAATGATCATAACAACACAATGGTAACATACGATCCACAACCACCACAAATAGAGAATGTGAGGGAAGATCCAACCAAGACACCTACTACATTTTCCATGGAAGCATTCATGAGCCATCCTAGACATGCCCAAATAGTTAGTGTAATCATCATTCAGAAAATTCTTTCCATTTTGGCAAACTACACATAGAAGGGTACTCCCATTCTAACATACCTCTAACCCTTCAATCCCTCCAAACCCATACACATCCCCACTGATGCCTACTCCATCGTTGTCCAAAAAATCATCAACCCTAGCTTGCAATTATCCCATGTGGCCTCACCTATCCCCCATCTCTTGCAATTTAACTCCACAAATCCCACAGTGCAAACAATGACACAATCTACTCCCTTATCCATCATGTGAACACCACCCCCACCTACCACATCTCAAGCCACCACTCAGGCATAGAGCTCCACTCAAACACAATCCCTACCTCCCATGCAAGTCTCCTCACAATCAATACCTCCACTATTCATGACCCAAGCATCCACATCAACATCATTCTTCCAGGGGGTAGTGCAAGCACCTCCGTCTACTTCTCAACAAATATTCAAGAAAACACCCTTTCACCCATCACCCAGCTAACCTCTTCTCAAGTTTCTCTTATGCCTTTCATCTCCAACACACAATCTCAACAACCTACTTTCACAATAGGAAAACCCTTTATGGGATTCCAAAACCAACCATCCATGTAAAAAAAATCCCATCATCACCCCCACATTCCCAACTACCTCCTCTTCTCAACCCGGTGCAAGGACTAGATCTTCCTAGGGTTTTAATCGAGCACAAATAAATACCCTAGGGATACAAGGTAGTCTCACATGTATAATCCTACAAGCATATGACCTATCTAGTATGTAGCACAACCACCACCACCTCCTCCAATTGCACCTCTTCCAACATTCATCAAACTATCTATCCATGTCACCCACTATCTCTCAAACCATACCACCACCCCAACTACAAATTTCTTCTCATCTCACCAGCTATCTCGCACAACTACCTCCTAACACCATCTCCCAAGCAACTATTCCACTAGATAGTAATATAGAGATTCACCCTACCTACATCATCCAAGCACAAGGATAATCACACCAACAGTCCACACCATTCTACCAACCTCCTCCACAACAACAATACTTCCCCATACAGCAGCAACATCTCCTCATCCCCCAAAAATAGCAAGTTGCACCATACCACGCACAAAAGTATGTCACCACACCTCTAAAACAATATATTTCCCTACAAACACCTTAGAATCTATTCCAGTATGCATACCTGGCAAGGAAATTCCCTTATCAAATCCCTCAATATCCCCCACAAAACCATCCATATTCGCTAGTTCCATCAGATCCCTTCCCAATGGGATTACCCACTCCAGCACCCATCAATTCATAATGGGAAAAAATAAAGAATGCTCTCAAAGAGCTTAGAGCTAGAATTGAGAGAAAGGCATTTGAGATTGAAGAGGTTTGTCCTTATCCTTTTGATAGATCTATCACAACAATCCCCTTCCCCAAGCATTTTGAGACTCCCAAATTTGATAAATATCAGGGGAAGGGAGATCCAGTTAGTCATGTTAAGGATTTTTACATGGCTTTCCAAGAGGTGGATTACATCGACAATTTCCTTATGTGTGTATTCCTTAAGATCTTAGGAGGAACCACCATTTGATGGTTCTATAAAATACCCTATGGGTCAATCACAACATTTGAGGAACTTTCTAAAAAAATTGTAGCACAATACAATCATAATGTCAAAAATGAGCTATCCCTCTTGGACCTATGAAATTCCAAACAAAAGGGAGGGGAGAGCCTGGTTGACTACTTGCAAATATGGAAGAGCTTTACCATGATGCTTTCATATCAATCATCAGAGAAACGTCTCACCAAAATCTTCATTGATAACCTACATCCAAAGTTATCCCACTTCATGAGAATGAATTGCATACAAACCTACCAGGACATCAAAGGAAAATTCATAGATATCGAAAGAGGCCTCTTAGACGATGGTGCAATTAAGCATTACAAAGAAAACTCCAAAGACAAACCTAGTAATGAGAGGCCTCGTTACTAGAATAAGAACAAAAATGTTGTCATAGATGGAGCCACTGACACCAAACATGTCCAAATTGTTGTGGCTTGTCCTACACCACCTGTTCCTTCATATCAGCAACAACCACCAATCAACTAGAAACACATGCAGAACTATCAAAATCAAGCCAATTAGACCAATGCTATCTCAGTCACCCAAGGTCAGAACAAGCCTTGTGTCCAGAACCATCAAAAGCACACATTCACCCATCTTGATGAACCTTGGGACGTAATCTTCAAATGAATGGTCAGCGCTAGCTTAATTGTCTATCCCTAAACCCAGTCATTTGATGATTAACCCCCAATCCAACATGGTATAAATAAAATGAGTATTGTGACTATCACCATGTCAAAGGACACCCCATCAAAATGTGCATGAAACTGAAGCACTACATCCAAGATCTCATTGACAGGAAATAGATACAAGTGGACACACCAACCCAACCTTCACCCAATGCCAACCTGCAAATCTATCAAAATGTGTTTCATCAACACAACTTTGGCAAGAATGCATCCAATGCCAAACCACCACCCCAAAACCAAGGCAAAGGCAAACAAGGTGACCATAGTGAGAGGAAGGACTATACTACTACCCACATCAACTATGACAAGTTTGTCAGACGTATATCCCAAGTTGAGACCATTGTAAATGGCATCCATGTCAAAGGTGTTGATAGTTAGTGTGTAGTCACCATACATAGAGGCAAGATATTAGTTGTTGGTGATAATCCAATGACCACTCCTAATTCACAATACAACCTCCTAGAACATCTTGGGAACACACCTTCCCAAATCTCCATTCTCAATCTCCTTTGTACCTCACCTATCCATCAAGAGATCCTTAAAACATCCCTCCAAGAGGCACGTATCCCCATAGACATTAATACCATTCATTTCAAGAACATCATGGGGCACCTATCTGCATCCTATTCTCTTTCCTTCAAGCCTTCTAACATACCATCCATTGAACCTGATCACAATCTCCCCCTTCGTATTGTCATCATGGTAAATGAATATTTCGTCAAGCGGGTCATGATAGACAATGGTTTGGCCCTCAATTTGTGCACACTAAAGTTCATCTGGAAATTAGGATATATAGAGGCTGACATATCACATGATGTCATCACTCTCAACACCTATGATAACTTGGAGCATACCTCAGAAGGTACCATTTATTTCTAGTCAAGCTAAGCCCAATAATTCAAGAGACTGTTTGCCATGTTGTTGATCTAGACCTCCCATGCAACATCCTCCTCGGTTAGCCATGCATTCATTCCATTAAAGTTGTCCTATCCACTTATCATTAGTGCATCTAATTTATACATCAAGGCACTAAAATCACTATCCATGTAGATCCCCAACCCTTCGCATATTGTCATGTGTTGGAAGCATCATTCCCCTACTACACCCATTATCCTGTAATCGACATTGGCACTTCCATTGCCAACTCATCCCAATCCCACTATGATTTAGAGATGATCCTAGCCTCCACCCTCTCCTCCATCAAGATTAACAACAAGGGATATGAGGAGTACAACTTAAATGATTCCTTTGTAGTAGGGGTCATGCCACTTGATCCACATACCCAAGGGCACCCATGCCACCAAAAAAACTCCCTCAAGTAGATCTTGAAATCAAACATTTGGGGCCTTCAACATTCATCTCCCATGGAATTTGAAACAATCAAGAGATGGAACTTGATATCAATAGATGGTTGTACAATGATCCACCACCTCCTGACATTGAGCTTCTCAGATACTTCAAGGAAAAGTATCTTGCATCACATAAATGGGCCATAGAATAATGGAACTATCAAGGTGGCAGTCTAGGACTAGAAAAGGGTGGTGACAAAGACCCACTAGAAGCCTCACAAAATCCAAAACATCAAGGCCTTGGCTTTGATAACCCTTTCCTGCATATAAAAGGACCCAATACCACAACTGGGGGCACCAATTCACCCAACATTACCCTCTTTAACATCTAGGATGAATTTTTGGAAATTGAAGACATCCCTAAAGAGGAAGAAAACAAATCCTATGATGATGTCTTCAATGATGAAACCTTTCTGTGCAATTATCTCCTTCACCAACTCACCATAAACCTTATCAAACTCCCCCTCATCCATCCCGAACTCATAGACTAGGACCAACCAAGCATAACACAGGTTGATGAGTTCTGAAGCGAAGAAGCACTCTTGAGGTTCATGGGAGCATCTGATCAAAATCAAGATTGGGGCACAGATCAACATATGTCTACAAAATCAACCCCAAGGGATACTTTAGGGAAGAGGAAGTATTTAGAAGAAAAAGTAAAAATAAGAGAGAAAAGAATGATTCTTTTTGTAAATACCCCTCTGGGGCACATTCTGACTCCAAAAAAGTAAAAATAAAGAGCGTATCTTCTAGTGAAAACCTCTCTGAGGTGCTAGAGGATGAAGATTTTCCTCTTCCTCCCATATAGGACTACAAACTAGAGTAGTCTTCCATACTCATTGAAGACACTAAACCCATCAACTTGGGAATCAAGGAATATCCAAGTATAAGCTATATTGTAGCATCCATCACAGAAGGTGAAGAAGCATCTTTCACAACACTCCTCCAAGAAGAAACTATAAATTTCACATGGTCATATGCTCACATGCCTGGGCTCGATCCAAACTTATTTTTTCTCACCTTGTAGTATATCCAAATGCAAAGCTAGTCAAGAAAAAACTTTGTAAGATGCATCCAAAGGCATCCCTGCTAGTCAAAGCAGAACTTGAGAAGCTATTGTAAGCAAAGATCATTCAAGCTATAGATTACTCAGAATGGATATCCAACATGGTACTAGTAACTAAGCTATCAGGAGAGATTAGGATATGTACAAACTTTAGAGACTTGAACAAAGTATGCCCAAAGGATGATTTCCCCTTGCCCAACATTGACATGATTGTTGATCTCATAGTTGGTCACGAGATGCTATCACTTATGGATAAATTATCAATATATAATCATATATGTATAGAAGAAGAAGACCAATTCAAGAAAATATTCACAACACCAAGGGACACCTTTTGTTACAACATGATGCCATTCGGATCAAAAAATGTAGGAGCTACATATCAGAGGGAAATGACAACAATCTTCCATGACATGATCCAAAAAATCCTTGAGGACTACGTGGATGATATTTTGGCTAAATCAAAGACACGGTTGGAACACCTTGACATCCTTGAGTGTGTCTTCAACCATCTACATCACTATGGCTTAAAGCTCAACCCAAACAAATGTCTCTTCAGTGTAACATCAAGTAAACTATTGGGGTTCATTATGTCAAGGTGAGGCATAGAGATTGATCCTAAGAAATTCAAAGCCATAATGGACTTGCCTCCTCCCCAGACACTTAGGCAAATTAGGAGCCTACAGGGTAAACTGCAATCAGTGCATTGATTCATATCATAGTTGGATGACAAGTGTCAATAATTCACGCATCTGCTTTACAAGGATACAAGCTTCAAGTGGGATCCAATCTATCAACAAAGTTTTGAGAAGATAAAATAATACCTGGCTAACTCTCTCATTCATCTACCACCAGTACCAAGATGCCCTCTAATCTTATACATCTCAGAAACTACTACAACAGTGGGGGCACTATTGGTACAACTTGATGATAATGGAAAATAAAGAGACATCTACTACATCAGTCATACACTTGTCGGCTATGAGCTAAACTATTCACCCATGGAAAAGGCATGCCTAGCAGTGGTCTTCACCACTCAAAAGCTCCAGCATTACATGCTAAACCACATTGTCAAGCTCATCTCCAAAGTGGACCCACTTAAGTACCTGCTATAAAAGACAATCCTCACAGGCCGAATGGAAAAATGGCTTATGTTTTTAAGTGAATTTGACATCCAATATGTAGACAAAAAAGAAATAAAGGGGCAAGTCATTACAGACCAGCTAGTTGAAGCACCCTTGATGGATGCATATCCTTTAGTAATGGAATTCCCTAATGAACATCTTTGCATGGTCAAAGAACAACCTACATGGAAGCTATATTTTTATGGTTCCTACACATCTCATGGATCAGGAGTAGGAATCTTCTTTGTCACCCCTCAAGGTGACTACATTCCTAAATCATTCAATTTGGGATTCCCTTGCACCAATAACATCTTAAAATATGAGGCACTCATCTCAGGCCTCAAAACAACTATCCAATGGAATATCATAGAACTGCAAGTGTTCAGGGATTTTCAAGTAATCATCAAGCAACACCTAGATGAGTATCAAGCCAAAGATGATAAGCTCCTACCTTACAAGGAACTGGTAGACAAAATGAAAGAATAATTTATAAGCTTACAATTCACACAAGTACCTAGGCTTTAGAACAAAGCTAGAAATGCTATGACAACTATTAGGTCATTACTGGAAATCCCTCGAGATTCAACATAGTACAAATTCTTAGTCAAATAGCTCACTTATGAGAATGTTGATTCTAAAATTATGTTCATTTTGGTTGGTCCTCAGTCCCCATGATACCATGACATCCATGCTTATCTAAAAAATGGTATCATATCCCCCCACCTCACAAACACCCAACGCCAGAACCTTATGTATAGAGATTCCTGCTACACTCTTGTATCCAATACCCTATATCATCATGGATATGACAACATCCTCTCCCGGTGTTAAGATTCAAATGAAGCCATCCTATATTTACAAGAGGTTCACGCTATAATTTGTGGTGCCCACATGAGTGACATGGTCCTAGCAAAGCAACTTCTTAGAGTTGGGTACTATTGGCCAAAAATGGAACATGATGCTGGTAAGTTTGTAAAGAAATGCCTACCATGTTAGCAGTATGCTAATTTGATCCATGCTCCAACACAAGATTTGTAGCCCATTGCGCCACCATGGCTTTTTTCATGTTGGGGCTTAAACCTCATTGGTTTGATCACTCCCCTTTCCTCAGATGGACATAAGTATCATTACTGCCACTAAACATTTCACAAAATGGGTTCAAGCAATTTCTCTCACCTTAACTATGGGCATTCAGATATCTAAGTTCATCCTTTACCATATCATCTGTCAATTCAAAATCCCTTCTACCATTTTCACAGATCATGGAACACCTTTTTAAAACTAGGATGTGGATGATCTATGTGTCAAATTCCGCATCCATCACCACTTCTCCAGCCCATAATTTCCTCAAGGAAATGGCCAAGATGAGGCAACCAATAAAACCATCCTCAAAATCCTCAAAAAGGTTGTCCATAATTTTGGTCATGACTGGCACCTCCAAATCAATCTCACCCTCTGGGCATACCACACTTCCTTCCATAGGCACCACCCCATACTCCCTTGTATATGGTGTTGAATTCATATTACCAATTGAGGTCAAGCTTCCTTCATTATGCATGTCCATGAAGAACTATACCACTAATGAAGAATATCGTGTGGTACGCCTTACCCAGCTGGACCTGTTAGATGAAAAGTGGCAACAAGTATATGATCACTTGGTAGTATACCAGAACTATCTTAAGAGAATCTACAACAAGAAGGTCCACCCAAGACAGTTCCAATTGGGTGACATGGTCCTAAAAGAAAACTAGAAAGTGCAAGAAAATTGAGAAAAGAAAGGCACTTTTGAACCTACTTGGTTGAGTCCTTATATTGTCACAACATGTTTTGGCTTAAGAGAATATTAGTTGTCTACACCAGAAGGGGAGACCCTAAATGATCCTATCAACATCATCCATTAGAAGTGGTTCTACACTTGAACGATCTCTTATATATCTGAAAAACCCAAAAATTGCAAAAAGCCCTGAAAAAATCATTGTCTTGGTGAAAACCTGGTAAATAGGCACCTCAACGATATCAAAAAATTTAAAAATTTAGTACAATACAAAAAAACTAAAAGATCAAAAAATAAAAAAACTAAAGAAAAATAATCATCCAATGGTGAAAACTTGGCAATCAAGTGCCTTGGACAAGTATGTTGGTGAAAACCTTGAAACAGGTGCCATACATAGTGGACCATACCATTATCTATTAAAATCCCATGCCACTCACCGACTTATCATCCTCCCCCCTCCCATCCCTATCACCAAGCTGAATTCCCAGGGTGTTCTATTATTCAGCATATGCACCCAACAAATGACTTACTATCATTTATCTTGAGCTTCCTATGTATAATACTTGTATAGGGAGATACTCTCCCGGCATCCTGAGCTTTTTATATATCTCTTTCACTGTTGACCTATCGTAATCCCTGAGATTTTTTACATATCCACTGTATATAGTGATTGTGCATTTTGTACTATATCATTGCATCTCATTCTACATATCCTCATATGTCATGTATACATTTGATCAAATGAGTTGACTCACCTAGCCTTGTACTTCAAAAAGTTCCTTAACCCACATCCTTGATCCATTGATTATCTCAAAGTCATCTTTTTCCGCTCACCATAGTTTTTCAACATGAATCCCACCAATGGGTCCTTGTAGGATGTATCCTTCCTCTTGTCCGACCTAATCCCATCAATAAATCAATCTCTCTTTGGAAATTGACGTCTTTTGGGTTTATCACTTTGATTTTAGACTTCATCTTTGGTTCTTGGTTATCTTTTTAGGCTTCTCATTGTTCCTCTCTACAAGGTCGCCATGATCCTTTATATCATGGTGTGCTACGAATGAGGACAATCTGGGGCATGCCTCTTTTGATTATTTTCTCTTTTTATCTGTGATTCAATTAGATGTGACCCTTGCATGTTCCACATGTAATGTTTCCAAATTACATGGTGCACCCAGGAAATGTCATTTATTTGTGGGTTCCTCAACATTGTTTCCACCATGCCTCCTCCTAGATTCATGTGTAATGCTAGGGAAACCCTTGCCTATTTTTTGTGTCCATCCTCTGCAAAACTGGTGACAAGGCCTTGAGTTCCTAGTAACCTTATAAGGTCTCTAATATTTCTATATCAAACTAGGCTGTGATCTCCACATTAACACAATGAATTCCCTAAGTCTCGTTAGTTGCATCTAGATTCATACTACATCATGCATCTTTTCTTATGGTACTACATCTATTTATCCCCTTTCCCCTCTCCTTCATCTCCTCCCCACTTGGGTCCTTTTCAATAAAATTCCACAAAGCTTTCTCTTTGCATTATTTTGTCAAGGGGGCACAACCTCTTACTATCATTGCTTTGCCATGACATCTAAACTCATCTCGGGCATACTATTTTCTTTTATTTGACGCAATGCCACTTGTGGCACCACATAAAAGAGGGGAAAAATGTAGACACCTAAAAATTAGTCATATTAATTAAATTTATTTAATTAATAATCCCTATAATATCATAATTAATCCTAATTAATTAATTATGATTATTATGTTCCTCTACCCATTTAATTATAATTATTTAATTAAGTTGGGTTCACTACCTAAGGTATTTGAATATAATTTAAATACCCCCTCCCTAATGTATTAAATCTATTTTAATGCATATCCTTCATAAATTGCCATTTTTGAATAAATCAATATTTATTCAAATCCCTCTATTTCTTAATATTCCTATAAATATGGATTAATCTAAATTAATCTAAAAGCCTACCTAAACCCTAACCTACACTCATCACCTCACTTGCTAAACCTGTCCTCTCACCTAATCACTTCCCTAACCTCACTTACGAAGTGATTCCTAACCTCATTAACCCTAATGGGTTGCTCACACATGTGTGAGAAACTCTTCCCAAGGAAGCCACCCACCTCCCTTAAATTCTCTTACTCTTTGGTCCGCTTCACTCTTCCCCAATTTTTTTCACACATGTGTGAGTAAACTTGAGCCATTCAACCATAAATTCCCATCTTGTATCATCTTGACCTTTCATAATAACCCATCCCCTCTAGCCTATGTGTCTCCTATGTGGCTCCTATATGGATGCCACATAGGTGCCACCTCATCCAAACCCTAATCCTCCCTTTAAAAATCTATAAATAGATGCCTCTTCCATGAGAAAATGGTCCCTCAATCTCTCATTTTTCATGCATTGTTATTATGCTAATTTAGTTCTAGATTTCTATAGCATATTAGCATTGTTATCTTTTCTTTCTTGTTTTCAATTCTTAAATCACATAGCATAGCCTAAATGTATAATGAATTATAGTTTCTTTATGTATTTTCCTTTCAAGCTCAAATATATATCATATCCATTCTTAAAGGTTAATTAATCTTGCATCTTATATATTTATAGCTTAGATCTTTATTTCCATCCTTTGCGTCCCTGTGAATCCTAGGGGCAAAACTAGTTCCTCATACTAGATTTGTGTCATTTGTGAGATCTTCATGGCTTGTATTTGGCTTCAATCACCTTAGAATTGCATTGAGGATACTCTCATTGTGCTTGGAGAGTGCATCCACATTCTCCTCAAAAGAGAAAATCAAACGGGGCTTGGGTGCTCCGATTTTGGCTCAATCGGAGGTGGTGTTTGTGAAATACTTATTATATGATTTGCATGCTAGATTAGTACTAATTTTTTACTGTCTACATATGCTCTTGACAGTCTAGGTTCAAGGCACATAAAATAATCAAAGTATGATTAATAAATAAACTAAATATAATCCATCATATGTTTCAATTTATCAACAAAGTATAGTCATTTTAATCTAGAGATGTCAAGTACGTCCTAGCACATGCAACATGTATGTAATTTACTTTTTAGACCAACTCAAGTGGTTGATACGTCTCATGGTTAACATGTAATATTCTCTCATGATCCTCACTATCTAGTCTCCACTTACGACGTCCACATTGAGATTTAACTAAATGGAGACAAAGGGAGGTGGAAACTACTATGTGGCTATATTGAAACACCTTATTATCTGGTTGGTAATCAACAAAGTGAATACCATGTTGAATTACTTTGATTTGCTTGAGATATGTTTCCTCTAAAACAACTGAGCCTATAGGTCACAAATTTTTACAATATAAATTTAAATAAAATAATTTAAATTAAAAATTTGTTAAAACTTTGAAATTTTATATTTACAAACTAAACAATATATTGACATGTAAAGAATGAAAACCTATGGGGAACAACATTCCATCACTTTCTTTAGGATCAATTAACTTCATCCTCTCTGCAATACAACACGATAAATAGTAACTAACTCCTACATTTCGAGGCTCAATAATCACTGCAAAGACATCTACTGCACAACACATTTATATGCATGTGAGATCCTAAAATTGATTTAGTTCAATCTATATATATATATATATATATATATATATATATATATATATATATATATATATATATATATATATATATATATATATATATATATATATATATATATATATATATATATATATATATATATATATATATATATATATATAGACACACACACACACACACACACATGAAGCTCAATTTCATATAATGTGAAACTCAATTTATTATACTTACCAATTTTGACCAATCCTGAAATATGATCACAATTAATAGAAATTAAAAGAACGTCATCAAATTTTTCATCTTCATCTCTATCAAATGTATCAGTAACAACTAGTGGCTCCAGATTCTAGACACCTACATATCCACATTCCTTATTGATTCATTTTTTCATATTTGTCAACAATATAGTGACAACAAAAGTATGAGTAGTCCCTAGTGTTCAACATTTAATTGCAATAATTTTTACTCATATCTGAATGCAAAGATCGTGTCTTTTCTATCCTCTTGCAACCATGTGTAATTTTTCTATCCACACCTAAACACATGCATATATAATATGAATTTCATTTTATACATTTGAATAAAGAATGTAAAATTTAAACAAGAAAAAATATATATATCATACATGCATACCTTTTATCTTCCAAAATTCTCTATGTGGTTTCGCTTGAGTCATTTTTGATGATGTGCCATCCTCGTTTGATGTGAAATCTGTCATGCACCATTCAATAACATCATGTACATTTTTTATACAAACTTCCTTATAATTCATTTGATACTTTCATAGAGCATGTTTGATGCAAGCTCCAGCACCATCATGTTCACCTTTTCCATGTCCACTCTCAAAGAAACTCTAGACATGTATATTTTCATTACGATGATATCTACATAGTGCATAAAATGGTCTAGATGATTTGAATTTTGTAGAACATCCATCTGACCAAACATTATGTTTATCAATTTTTATGTGTCTTTCTTTCAAATTTGCAAAAAAAATCTTGAAGCAGTGTTCTACATAATGAATGTCATGCTCTTTATCATCACTTATATAAAAATGATATTCCTTCTTGATGACCCATACTTTAAATGTGTTATGAATACCATACAAATCTAACTGTGCATGTTGATAACACACATGTACCATAATAGTAATCTTCTCTGAAAAATAGTAATATGATTGAACCGCCTTTTGATGAACAAAGGAATAGTTTTTTGTGAAATCAACAACTGGTAGAATAGTTCCAAGTGGGAAATTGTCTCTCAATGTTTGGAATTGTTGTGCTTGCCACTTTGCAAAAAAAGCATGATGAATGTAGGGTTGAATCAATTTTTTGAATTTGTCCATAAATGCTCCAACAGTTAGTTCCTCTTCAACATATTCTAATCTTTTGGATTCTTTCCCAAATTTTGCTCTATTCTTTACATATTTGTAAATCTAGCAATTTACCATCTTTGTTACATCAATATTTTCATTTTTCAAAGGAAAAAGAGCCAAATCAGCACATGTTTCACATATTCCTTTTATGTAATTTATTTGATCAACTGCATCATCTCTTTTGTCACATAAAATGGATGAGATGAACTCACTTTGTCTAGTAGGATGAGAATATTCAAAACCATAAGTGTCTTCTAAAATTTTTTAAAAAACTTGATAGTGGAGATCAAATTCAATATGATAATGACAACAACAAGTTTCAAATACTTTGTTTGTCCTAACATAATATGGCTTCAACCTTTCAAACAATGTTTGCCAAATCTTTATATTAGGATTTGAACTAAAAAATGACACATACATTTCATGTTGCGTTGTGTCCAACCAATGTTTTGTATGATGTTGATATTGATTAGCTTCAATTCTATGTTTGATAACATCTCTACTATTTGATGAAGGATGAGTATTATCATTCCAAAATAATGTGACCAAATTCTTGATTCCCTCATCAATCCTATTAGAACGAGGATCTCTACACATGATTTCTCAATTTCCTTCCAATGTGCTATCATCCAAAATCATTCTCCTCTTAACATATCATGATATTGTTTTCCTACTAAAACCAATCTGAGATGAAACTGAAGATATTTGTCTATTTTGGGGCATAGTGTTACCTACAATAGATGTCAACATAACTCTTCTTGTAATGGTCTTATCTTTAGTTTGAGATCACTTCCCTACCTGGTTCAAACCTTTCCTAAGATTTTCAATCATATCAGCTTGCATGTCAACAACTTTTCTCTTCTTTGATGTTGTCTTTATACCCAATAATTTTAACACGTCTTCCAAATTTTTATTTATAAGTACAACTGAAAGCAATTGGGCTTGTTTAAGTGTTTCAAAATAATCAAATTTATTCAATATTTATCTTGCTATCTTATTCATTGACCTCTTCTTAGCAAGACTTAAAGGTTGAAGATTAGAAAATGATCTCAATTTATCCACATCCATTGTAAGTAAATGATCTAAGTTTCTATAATTAATATTTCTCTTTATAGTTTGAGCTAGATCTACAAGTTCATCCCTACTAGTAGGAGCACTTGATCTTGACCCTTCTCCAACATCAATTTCTTGAGCTTCCGTAGGGAGTGATCCTAACCCTTCTTCAACATACATTTCTTCAACTAGGCTTGACCCTCCTACTTGAGCTTCTCCTTCACCTTGACCATGTTGATTGCGAGCTACATGCACAAAAAAGTATCAAATTAGAGAAAAATAGAGCATAGGTCCATAAAATTTAGGCACATAAAATTAAAGGTCTAGGTCCATACCTTCTTTGGTTTTATAATAATACGTCAATGCAGCTTCAAAATTTCTTTGTTCGGTACTAGGTGACCTTTTTCTTGCATATTTACTTTCTCTTCCCTTCTTATTCCCCATTTCTTCTCTCCAAAAAAATATCTTCTAAAAATTTGGCAATAGTAATTCTCCTCTTCAAAAAAACATCTTAGAAAAGATCACCTTACTAGTAATTCTCCTCTCCAAAAAATTGTCTTTGATTAAAAAACCAATAGAAATTCTCCTCCAAAAAAATGCCTTTCAAAATATCAGAGCAATAATAAAAAGTGTGAATTAAGTTGATTGCAATTGTGTAAAAAATGAAAAAAAAACATTTTCTTTTTTACCATACCAAAACAATACCATAATTAGCTGGCCTACTTCATGCGAACTAGGTCGGGTAAAAGTACGACGGGGCTTGTTCGTGCTGGACTTTTCCCAAGGGGTCTTCATGTAAAGACCCCTTTGATGAAGCCTCAGGGATAGCTTCACATGAAGGGGGTCTTCGCATGAAGAACCCAAACTTAAAAAATTTTATCAAGAGAAAAAAATACAAAAAAAATGACTTTCAAGGCCTCAAACAAAGACCAAACAAGATGATATTCTAAAAGACAAAATGCTAGATGGTGCTACTTTGAGGAATATTTCTAACGATTATAATTTTAATACATATTGAGTCCATTGTTACTTTCAAAATTAACTTTAATTAAACATAGGTTGTTTGTCTATTTAACAACCTGTCTCTTCGACCCTTCAGGAAAAATAGTAACTTACAAAAAAAAAAATGAAAAATATGTAGGAAAAGAGTATTTGTGTTACCTTTCTATCAAAAAAATAAAAAATGAATTTTGATATATACAAATCAAGTTAGAGAGATCCAAAAGAAGCTATGTCTAAATTATAGTTACTCTCACTTTAGAACTTAATAAAGTATGGAATACTGAACCAAAATGGATGAAACCAATTCAATCCATTATATATTTAATTTAAAAATATAACATCAAAATAATTATATCATTATCATTTTTGAAGAAAAGGTAATACTAGTCCAAGTGACAGTCACTCCTTAAAAATGCTGATTTTTCACACAAATGACTTTTTGAAGGATAAATAAAAATGGATTCAAATCAATTTTAATTTAAAAAAATATATATATATTTAGAAACTAGAAAGAAAATTCTAAAAGACTCTAGTTTACATCACATTCAAATTCCTAATAGTTTTACGCCAATAGGTGTTCGAAAGTGAAGTTTTTTTTTTAGAATGTTGATATCAATGTCAAAGTTAGCCTAAAAGTGGGACACACTATTGTGGGACCACCCTCAGATGAAGATATAGTTATAACATTTATATGATTTTGTTTTATTATAATATCCAAGAATATCCCTTCATCATTTCTAGGATCAAACTTTCAAATATCTTCATCTCTCTTAATATAACACTTGATTCCAAAAATTCTAAAATACTTTACTATAGGAAAATGACCATACCAAAGTTCATAAGGAGTCTTATCAGCTCCTTGCTTTATCTGTACTTGGTTCAAAGTATATACTGCCATGCTTATTGCTTCTCTCCGGTAGATTTGTAGAACATTTCCTTCAATCATCATGGTCCTATCTATGTCTAGAATAGTTATATTCCTTCACTTTGTAACACCATTTTGTTGTGGGGTTTGCAAAGCATAATTCTACCTCTTTATCCCATGTTCTTCACAAAAAGCATAAAAATCACCGAATGTGAATTCTCCACCTTTGTCCAATCTTAAGAATTTCAATATCTATCCAGATTCTATTCCAACCATCACTTTGAATATCTAAATTTTTTGAAAGGCTTCTGATTTCTTTTTCAAAAATGTAATCGGCCACATCATCCTTGTATAGTCACCAATAAATAGCATAAAGTATCTATCACCATAATAGCTTCTTGTCTTAGTAGGACCACACAAATCAATATGTACCAAATCTAGCAATCTATTTGAAGTGTATGTTTTATTATTAAAAGTAGATATAGTCAGCTTACCCAATTGATATCTTTGCACAAGTTGTTAGGTTTCATCAAATTAGGAAAATCTCTTATAGCATTAGTGTTAATATGATTTAGAACAACAAAGAGGGGGGGTGAATCAATTGTTCTCAGGTCCTGATGTATAAAACAATCTCATAAACTTATCCTTCAATCATATCCAAAACCAAAACAAACTCGGTCATCACTGATTCAATAATAGAAACAACTAACAATGCAGTCCACTACCTAGCTGTAACTTAACTTGTAAAACATAGCAATGTTAAGATCTAAACATTCACACAAGTATAAACACCAGGTTTTATAGTGGAAACTCAATTTGGGAAAAACCACTTTTTAACATACTACTATTATTTTCACTCTTCTGAAGTGAGCTCGGTAAAAAGCCAACCCTATCAAAGGTTACAATACACATTGTCAAATGTGACCTGGTTAAAGGATTTTAATCACCCTGTTAAAAGTGAGCCTAGTCATAGGAATTACATACACTCCATTAGAATGCAACCTTGTTCAAAGGATTTAACATATGACTGTTAGGTCAACCTCTGTTAAAAGGATTTTAACTATTACAATGGTTAGAAAGTAGTAGCAATATTATCTGAAAAATATACAACTCACTTTGCAAATATCAGATCTGATTCTGTACACTAATGCTGGTTTACTGACTTTGAAACTTTTCCATTTCCATCTCTGATCTACTTGGAACTTTTCTTCAAGCAATCACCACCATTCTCCTTTAGCCTTTTCTTCTTAGTCAGTCAATAAAACTTTCCTGTTCCAACATTCTCTATTTACCATGTACATACATATCACAATGTTCAGGTTCCCTTATATTTTCCTCAAATAGGTTAACTCATCTTTTGCCACTCAATCTCATTTGTTTATCTTAGGGTTAGGTCAGATTCATTGAATCTACCCACTTTATGTTCTTCGGCTCCTTTTCTAGAATCATCTCAAATCTCTCAAAGATTTACAATAAAATGTTTTACAATGCATTTAATGCTTCCAAACAATCAATAAATAAAGTCAACAAATTTTACATAATCCAAGAATTCAACAATGTCGGCTCCAAAATTAAATTCTCTTCAAATATAAAATTGCTGATGCTTGGTCAATACTGTGATTGTTCACTCAGTCTTCATGTAGATCACTCAGTCAATACTAAAACTATCTCCTCGGCTTGCACTGTCTTCCTCAACAATTTACTGGTGCTCGGTCGACACTATAATTTGCTCAGCATATACTAACTCAGTCGACACTAACATTACTCAGCTTAAACATGATTTTTCCATTCTTTTCTCGGTTAAGCCTACCAGTTTAGTCTTCAGTCTTACTAAGATAAACAATACATTATCTCATCATAGTGCAACATAGTCAAGTACACTTTGTAGTATCAAGATAACTCAACCTTTCCTTAGGTGCTATTGTTACCAACCTTGCTTAGCCCTCTTAGCAACACTCAAATATATATAGTACTTTCCTAAGTAGCAACAGTCTTACCAATTAAGATTTGACATCAATGACAATACAACAATTATTTCAATTCAGTTTCCAACAATCTCCCTCTTTGGCATTGATGGAAACACCATATGATATCATCTGAATAACACATGGATTACCAACCAATCCAAAAACTTATTTGTCCATAAAAAACTTATTTATAATATCCTTAGCTTCATTCTGATTTAGAATCCTGTAAGCCTCACTCCTGTGACCATCAGAAGTATTCAGATCTCCCTCTATCCTAATTCTACATTTTAGTTCATCATCCTCTTTTCTTTTAGTTCCATCAGCTCATCAACTCTTAGTTTTTAGTATCATGTGTTATCATATCTCATGTGTTATCATATCAGTACATTCTCCCTCTTTGACAAAAATGCCAAAGCAGCAACTAAAACTTACATCCATCAGATGTAGATAATATCTTTGTAGCTCTATGTTTCTCCCTCTGTCATCTTGCTTATGATTGATTTCTTGTCTTTGCTTCTCTTCACAACTCTAGGCTAGCCCTAAAGTGTGACAATCTTTTGCATCAATTTGTCAAATGTTCTGCTGTAGCACATTTGATGCAGTGCTCCTAGCTTGTCTAGAAACCTCAGTTAGGGGAAGAACCCCTAATTGACTTCTCAAATACTCATGAGCTTCTCTAGGTAAAGCTTTAGTGAATATGTCTGCTAGTTGTTCTTTTGTATTCACATATTCCATTCAGATTTCTTTGTCTTGTACTAATTCTCTCAAGTAGTGATACTTGATTGCAATGTGTTTGGTCTTAGTGTGCATCACTGGATTCTTGGAAATATTGATAGCACTTGTGTTGTCACAGAAAATAACAACAGTTTCAGTGATTTCTTCTTTCATGCCTATCAACAATTGTTGTATCCATACCAAGTTTGAACAGTTCTCAGCAGCAGCAACATACTCGGCCTCGGCAGTAGATTGGGAAATGTAATTTTGTTTCTTTCTTGTATAGGAGACTAATCTCTATCCAAGAAAGAAATCTCCACCACTTTTACTCTTTCTCTCATCTACATTTCCTACCCAATCAACATCTGTATAAACTCAGAGTTCAAATTTGTCATCCTTCTTATAATATAGACCATAGTCAGCAGTTCCTTTCAAGTATCTCATAATTATTTTCACGGCCATCATATGTGTTTCCTTAGGATTAGCAGAGAATCTTGCCACAATCCCAATAGCTAATGCAATATTTGGTCTATTGTGTACAACATACTACAATTTTCCAATCATAGATCTGTACAGAGTTTGATTCACTTCTGCAGCATCATCATTCTTAGATAACTTTTGTCCAGTAACCATAGGAGTTCCTACTGGTTTAGCATCTTCCATCCCAAAAGTTTTTAGTATTTCATTAACATACTTAGATTGTGTAATGAAAATTCCATTCTTCCTCTGATATACTTGTAAACCAACAAAAAATTTGATCTCACCAAACATACTCATTTCAAATTCAGTTTGCGTTTCATTTGAGAAACTTTTGCATAATGCATCTTGTCCACAAAAAATAATGTCATCAACAAAATTTTTTGCCAACAAGATACCTTTACCTTCTTCATCCTTCATGTATAGATTGCTTGTGTCATTTGTTCTTGAAAATCCAATCTGTATCAAGTAGTTGTGCAACCTCTCATACCATGCTCTAGGTGCTTGCTTCAATCCATATAATGCTTTGTTCAGTTTGCACACCATGTGTCTTCTATTTGGATCAATAAAACCTTCTGGTTGTTCTATGTAAACTTCTTCTTCTAGTATACCATTAAAAAATGTAGACTTGACATCCATTTGATATACCTTGAAATCTTTATAAGTAGCATATGCAAGCAAAGTTCTTACTCCTTCCAATCTAGCTACAGGGGAAAATGTCTCCCCATAATCTATTCCTTCTTCTTGTGTGTAGCCTTTGCATACCAACCTAGCTTTTTTCCTAGTGATTTCACCATTTTCATTCATCTTATTCTGAAATACCCACTTTGCTCCTATAACATTCTTGTTTTCAGGTCTCGGCACCAGAGTCCAAGTATCATTCTTCTCAATCTAGTCAATTTCTTCATTCATTGCTTGTATCTAGTCTTCATTCTCCAGTGCTTCTCTAGTTTTCTTTGGTTCCAATTCACATAGTAGACATGTTGGATCCTTAGTCTCACTTTGGCTTGGATTCCAGTATCTTTGTCTCCAATTATCTGTTCAGGCTTATGGTGTCTTCTCACATATTTTTCCAAAATAGGTTCAGTTGTTCTCTCCTCTATTTCATCATGTTCTTCAATAAGATTGTTAGATTCAACTTCAGAATGCTCAGCAACCTCTTCCTGATACTCAACAACATTTTCTTGTAGCTCGGCATGTTTTTGTTCTCTCTCGACACTATTTTCCTAACGCTCGGTAGCTTCTGTATGTTTCTCGGCATTGCTTACCTGAGACTCAGCATCAGGTGTAAGTCTATTACTTGCCTCTTCCTCTTCTTCAATGTACACAAAAGATCTATAATCTTTTGGTTCTCTTTTACTGTCAGCTTCATTTCTTTCTACATACTCATCAATTTTTACATTCACACTTTCCACAATTTTTAAAGTGTTAGAGTTCAAACACTTATAAGCTTTACTTTTTGTGGAGTACCCTAGGAATGTGCCTTCATCACTCTTAGCATCAAAATTTCCATTCCTAGTGTCCTTTAATATATAGCACTTACTTCCAAAGATTCTAAACTATTTAACACTTGGTGCATGTCCATGCCATAATTCATACGGTGTCAGATTTGTACCTTTCTTGATCTATACTCGGTTAAGAGTGTAGATAGCGGTGCTTATAGCTTCTTTCCAATATCTTTGTGCCACATTCTTTTCAATCATCAATGTCCTTGCACAATCCAAGATAGATCTGTTTCTCCTTTCTGCTATACCATTCTATGGAGGTGTTCTAGGTGCAGACATCTGTCTTTTAATTCCTCTATCATTGCAAAATAGATTAAATTCATTTGATGTAAATTCTCCACCTTGGTTAGATCTAAGACATTGTAGGTTCCTACCTATCTCCTTTTCAACCTTAGCCAAATACCACTTAAAATATTGAAAAGCTTCAGATTTTTCTTTTAGAAACATCACATGCATCATCCTAGTATGATCATCAACAAATAAGATAAAGTATCTAGCACCACAATAACTTTGTACACCTATAGGTTCACAAAGGTCAGTATGAACCAAATCTAAAAAAATTTTAGAAGTAAAGGATTTGCTCTTGAAACTTGACTTTGTCATTTTTCCTAACTGGCATTCCTTGCACATCGCATTCTCAGGTTTCTTCAATCTAGGTAGACCTTTTACCTTTTTATTCTTACTTATCTCTACCAGATTGTCAAAGTTAACATGACATAGCATTTTATGCCATAACCAAATATCATCAAGTTGTGCAATCAAACATGTTTCTTCAGATAGGTCAAGATAGAACAAATTACCTCTAGTCTGATCTCCACTTCCAATCAGTTCTCCAGTAGCATTAAATATTTTAGCTTGTTTGAGATGAAATTCCACTCGGTAACCAATTTTGTTAAGTTGAGAAACACTTAGCAAATTGTAATTAAGACCTTCAACCCAATATGCATTTTCACAAGATTTCTTATCAGTTAGTTTAATCAAACCTTTTCCTCTAACAGGACATGATGCATCATTACCAAATTTTACACTTTTACCTCTATATTGATGTAGAGTCTCAAACTTATTTTTGTCACCAGTCATGTGATGTGAATAGCCACTGTCAATAATCCATTTATCATTCTTGTTCACATAGGATATCAATGCAATTTTCTCATCCTCATCAGATTCATCTTTCATTGCCACATAAACCACCTCAATTTCACAATCATCACTATCAGTGTCAGTCTCTTTTTTAGCAATGTAACAAGATTTCTTACCTTTTCCCTTGTAGTCTCTATTCCATCGGTAGCTTTTGTCATCTTTTATGTCTTTGTGTTTGCTTTTCCTTTCAACATCTTTAGCCTTCCCGTTAGGACATCTAGTAGCTATATGACCAACTTTATTACATGCAAAACATATAATAGGGAGTTTACCTTTATACTTTCCTTTTCCCCTTTTCAGTCTTCTAGCCATAAGAGCTTCTAGATCTTCTAGGTCTTCATCAAAAGTGTCACTGTCACTTTCACTATCACTATCACTTTCACTTTCACTGATGCATCTTTCTTTTTCTTTCTTTGGCTTGTTCAGAACTAGCTGTGACTTAAAAGAAGATTCAACATTTCCAATGCTTCCAACAATGAAATTATCATAATTAGAGAGTTCAAAAGCAGTCAGCTTACCGACCAAACTTTCCAAGGTAAGCACATTAGTAGAGTTACATCTAGATTCCTAAATAGTTGAGATCTTAATAGCATATATAAGATGTAGGGTTCTTAATACTTTTCCTATTATAGTTTCATCATCAATAGTGCCATTAGCTCCTCTAATAGCATTCACAACTTCTTTATTCTACTACAATATTGTGCAATGTTTTCACCTTCTTGCATTCTCATTTCATCAAACTTACCTCTAAGACTCTCAGCCTTTTCTTTCAGCACATTCAAGTCACCATCATAGATCCTTGCAATAGTATCCCACATATCCTTTGCAGTTGTGCAATCCTTAATGTCCTCAAATTTAGGATAGCTTAGGGAAGATGCAATTTCTAGCATTGCCTGATTATGTTCTTGCTTAGCTCTCATTTCTTCGGCAGTCAAAGGTGCAACAGGTGAGACATAGTTGTTCTCAATGTAGTACTTTGCAGAGTCACCAATACCAGCTAGATGCAGCTTCATCAAGCTTTTCCATGTAGGGAGATTTTCTTTATTCAGCTTCGGTACCTCCTTCTTATACATCCTGATCATTTGCTTCAAGCCCCTTTAAACTTGATATCTGTCAACACTAATAATAAGTAACTGAGCTCTGATACCAATTGTTAATATGATTTAGAACAATAGAGAGGGGGGGTGAATCAATTGTTCTTAGGTCCTGATGTATAAAACAATCTCATAAACTTATCCTTTAATTAGATCCAAAACCAAAACAAACTCTGTCATCACTGATTCAATAATAGAAACAACTAACAATGCAGTCCACTACCTAGCTGTAACTTAACTTGTAAAACATAGCAATGTTCAGATCTAAACATTCACACAAGTATAAACACCAGGTTTTATAGTGGAAACCCAATTTGGGAAAAAACACTTTGTAACATGCTACTATTATTTTCACTCTTTTGAAGTGAGCTCGGTAAAAAGCCAACACTGTCAAAGGTTACAATACACATTGTCAAATGTGACCTGGTTAAAGGATTTCAATCACCCTGTTAAAAGTGAGCCTAGTCATAGGACTTACATACACTCCATTAGAATGCAACCTTGTTCAAAGGATTTAACATATGACTGTTAGGTCAACCTCTGTTAAAAGGATTTTAACTATTACAATGGTTAGAAAGTAGCAGTAGTATTATCTAAAAAATATACAACTCACTTTGCAAATATCAGATCAGATTTCATACACTAATGCTGGTTTACTGACTTTGAAACTTTTCCATTTCCATCTCTGATCTACTCGAAAGTTTTCTTCAAGCAATCACCACCATTCTCCTTCAGCCTTTTCTACTTAGTCAGTCAATAAAACTTTCATGTTCCAACATTCTCTGTTCACCATGTACATACATATCACAATGTTCAAGTTCCCTTATATTTTCCTCAATTAGGTTAACTCATCTTTTTCCGCTCAATCTCATTCGTAGATCTTAGGGTTAGGTCAGATTAATTGAATCTACCCACTTTATTTTCTTCGGCTCCTTTTCTAGAATCATCTCAAATCTCTCAAAGATTTATAATAAAATGTTTTACAATGCATTTAATGCTTCCAAACAATTAATAAATAAAGTCAACACATTTTACATAATCCAAGAATTCAACAATGTCAGCTCCAAAATTAAATTCTCTTCAAATATAAAATTGCTGATGCTCGGTCAATACTGTGATTGTTCACTTAGTCTTCATGTAGATCACTCGATCAATACTAAAACTGTCTCCTGAACTTGCACTATCTTCCTCGACAATTTACTAGTGCTTAGTTGACACTATAATTTTCTCAGCATATACTAACTCGGTCGACACTAACATTACTCGGCTTAAACATGATTTTTCCATTCTTTTCTTGGTTAAGCCTACCAGTTTAGTCTTCAGTCTTACTAAGATAAACAATACATTATCTCATCATAGTGCAACATAGTCAAGTACACTTTGTAGTATCAAGATAACTCAACCTTTCCTTAGGTGCTATTGTTACCAACCTTGCTTAGCCCTCTTAGCAACACTCAAATAGATATAGTACTTTCCTAAGTAGCAACAGTCTTACCAATTAAGGTTTGACATCAATTACAATACAACAATTGTTTCAATTCAGTTTCCAACAATAAGAAGTTATAACCTTCACCATATTATCAAAGTTCACATGACAAAATATTCTATTCCACAACCAATTGTCATCAATCTTAGCAACCAAGCACTATTCTCAACAATTTTTAAATGAAATAGATTACCTATAGTATGTGTACTAGATGCAATTAGATTTCCAGTGCTTCCAATGATTTTACACATTCCTTCCATGAATTCCAATTGGTAGACCTTATCTAGTAGCTTTCCAACACTCAAAAATTTATGTCTTAAACCTTCAACATACAAGACATCATCAGTACTATTCTTACCATCAAGAGTGATAGATCCTTTTGCCTTAATCAAACAAGGATTGTTATTATAGAATTTAACACCACCATCATAAGCTTCAAGCTTCACAAACTTATTTTTATCACCATTCATGTGATGTGAATATCCACTATCAATGACCCATTCATTTCTCTTATCAACATGTGAAACCAAATCTTTCTCTTCTTTAGGATTATCTTCTTTAATAGCAATAAACACAATCTCTTCTTCACTAGCACCAAATTCATCATCAGTCACACCTTCTTCAACATTTTTTTTTTATGACCCTTAGGGTGACCTTTCTTAGATTTGATCTTAGGTTCCTTAGAAACTTTATTAGGACATCTAAATCTAATGTGACCAATCTTATTATAGTTAAATCATCTCAAAGGAAACTTTCCTTCATACCTACTAGAACCCTTAGGTAGTCTTTTTGCAATCAAGGCTTCAAGTTCATCATCTTCTTTTCCTCTTCTATGATCTCTTCATATTTCTTATCATAGTGGTCGAAGTTGTCTTTAGAAGAACTCTCTCCCTTATCATGCTTATTCACACTGGATTTGAATGGAGTTTCAACCTTTGGAAGTTCCTTAACAAGAGTATCCATCTCATAGGCACAAAGTATACCAGCTAAATCTTTTCTTGATATATCTCTTATAGTTCTCAATTCCTTAGTGGCTGCAACCTTCTCACTATAACACGCAAGCAAAGATTTCATAATCTTTCTTACAACTTCATCATCACTCAAGGTACCACCAGCACATCTGATTGAACAAATCAGATCATTCACTCTTTGCATATAGGATGAGAAATTTTTTCTTTCACTCATCTTCATAACTTCATATTTCCCTTTAAGACTCCACACCTTAGCTCTCTTAACATACTTGTCACCTTCATAAATAGTTTATAATTTAGTCCATACCTCATGTGTTGTCCTCAACCCATAGATGTGAGAATATTCCATATCTGATAAGGCATTGATCAAAGCTTCCCTTTCTATCATATTCTCCTTGAATTTCTTCTTTTCATTAGTAGTATCCTGAGACAAGTCATTAGGAATGTTGTTAGGCTTCTCTTTGATATACAAATATTCATCTCCCATGCATATCAGATAAGTATTCACCTTATCCTTCCATATCAGATAGTCAGTTCCATCAAACTTAGGGCTTTCTTTCCTTATGCTTTCCATTTTGAATCTCCTTCAAGTGAATAAACTTCTTCAAATGGACTTAGCTCGGATACCAATTGTTAGGTCCAAAAGGAGGAAAGCACAACTAAGAGGGATGTGAGGGGTGAATTAGTTGTGTACTAACAATTATAACTTTAAACCAATTAATGATTTGAAAGATAAACAGTAATGCAAGATCCACAACACATAACATAGAACACCAAATTTGTTCTCAAGGAAACCCGGTTAAGGGAAAACCCTTGTGGGAGTAAAAACTACTAGATGGATGTACTCTATTAAAAGTATGGCCTGGTTAATATAAAATGAAAATAAAGAAAAATGCACATACATTCATAGGCTCACTTCCTAGAGCTCATTTCTCACAATACAATGATTTGGCCCTCATTAGGGTTCACTGATTACAATTCACAAGGGTGGACAAACTATCTAATATGAATGAAATGACTTACAACATCAGCAATGTCAATACAATTCCAATGAAGTATAATTTCTACCTCAATCATAGGATACAAACATCCTCCTTCTTTTCTTCTACAGACTTTACAATAAAAAATGATTGCCCATTTATACATATTACAATGAATAGTCCACAACAAGGTCGACTAAGACATATAAGAACAAATGATATAGACATTATGCTCAAACTAAAATGTGATCCAAATCAAGTTGGCCAAGACTTAGATAGGACCCAAATCTTCATCCTCAAACATGCAATAGATTTACCAAACCCGAACCAAGAATCAAAACACATTACTTCACAAAGTCAACTAGGACTTAAATGGAGAAATGCCAACATGCTTGAAAATCACCAAATGTGATAACCACAATCAGTGCAAATCATCAAATGATCACACCATGATCCAAGAAAACCAACAAAAAGAAAGAATATCTTCTCGGACCTTTGCATCAACTCAATCTCAAAATCTAAATTCTTATCTATACTGAATACCAACAACGCTGAACACAAAAAAGATAACTTGTTGAAATTTGAGTCATGAACAACACTAGGTGTGAAAACAAAAATTAATCCCAACATTACCATCAGCTTCGCATCAACTGAATCTACCATACCAATCCTCACTGAAGAAAAAACTAAACCTTAGAACCCAAGAATACTGAAATACAGTCAACTGATAAATTAATCATAAATCACTCAATCTGTCATAAGATCCTTTTTAAGTTGACCAGAATAAACTAAAGACACATCTAAAACACCAACCAGAATAGTAGCAAAAGATCTTGAACAAATCACCTAGACAACTAAAATCATCTTCTCTAAGCAAACTAAACACACTGTCTCAAACAACAATAGTATGTTAACATAAATGAAAAAACACTAATATAAACACACATAAACAAGGTGAATCAACAATCTTTGACATTCTCAACAATCTCCCAATGAATTTATTGATCAAAAGAAACATAAAATTCAATATTGACAAAGATCTATGATAAAAACTTCAAAGATTCATTTAATAGCATTATACAAATGGATATTCATGCCAATCATTAAAGAACTCCTCAAGAATATATCTAGGATCATTTTTAATCTTTTATGAGCATGACATATAATTGTTCCTTGGATTAAAAAAATTTCTATTTATAAAGGTCAAGTAAACAAAGGAGTTGAAGTGTTATAATAATTTGTTAGCAACCACATTAGATTTATTTTTTGAGAGCTTATTATAAATATGTTAACCATTACTCTAAAGTGATCAAAATTGTCATAAGTGACTAAGGAAATGTTCATGTCTAAATTTTGAAGTAGGTGGAAGTTATGAGGTTGGTTATCATTTTTGTTCCATGAGAAACATCTATCAAAACTACTCAATGAAGCAAGAATATGGTAGTGAAAGAGTTAGTTGCAATCTGTTGATTGGTATGGGAACATGAAAAATATTTTTGTATATTTTCATGTTGGTTTATAAGTATTGACAATGTATTTATCTAGATTGGTGTAATAAGAAATGTGATTAAGATAAGTGTGAAGATTAGAGGTTTGGATTTAGAGGATTAGAAGGTGTAGACTGAATTAGTAATGAGACAACAATGGTTTGAGTAGAATGTTAATGTTTTTATTTGAAAATTTTGTAAGAAAGATTGTAAAATGTATATCATGCTTATTTTTGTAGATTGTATGTATGATGATCAGTGGTGGTGATAAGAATTCAAGAGATAGAATGTCTTCTTTGTTGTATATGATTTACAAGTTTAAAATAGAGTAATTTGGTGTGGTCCAATAAATCATAGTGATAAGAGTTTGAGTGGTTGTTTGTCCTATTATTTTATATACAAATATATAGCATAATATTAATGATGCAATTACAAGTGTAATTGTGAGGTGATGGGTTTTGAATCTTGTCATGTTTATAGACAAGAGTTTGTAACAAATTACATGAATTTGTGAGAGGGTTATGATTGCAGATTTGAATGAGGGTGTAGGGTGTTAGGTGAAATAGAGTCTTACTCTATATATTGTTTATTCTATTCAGATATTTTTGTAAGGGGTTGGTGCTCCATGAAGTGGGTGTTTTTGAATATGTAAGAGTTTGGTGTTCCTTGGGGTTGGTGTTCCTAAAGTCTTGTAAGGGGTTGGTGCTCCTAGAGTTGGAGGAGCTCTTCTTCAATAATGTCATATTTTGCATTTTTACCATGTTGAGAGTTGCATCTAGAATATTAAGATCTTGGAGGTGAATCAAAACCATTATGCTATGGCCTTGGAGGATATCTAGGAGGTGTAATATTTCCATTATTTCCAAAGAACTTGGCATTGAGCTATTGAGACAAATGGGTTTCTTGTTCCTCCATGTATTCTTTTCTCTCTAACTCCATTTGTCTTAACATCTCATTATGCTCAAAGAGATCATTCAATTGCTTGTTATGCTCTTCCCTAGACATGGTGAGAGAGAAACTATTTTCATATCTTGATGAGGCAAGAGGTGTCTCAAAGGTACTTCCAAAAGGATCAAACCAAACTTTGGTATTATTCTCTTCTTTATCAAAGGTGACTTGAGGTTCTTTGTATTGATGATGCTGACACATACTAGGGAAAGGTAATTAGTCAAAGCTAACTAGAGGTTACTTTCCTTGATCAATTTGATATCTAGTTGTTACTACCATGAATGAGAATGTAAAAAGCCAATTAAGATGACAAGAAAAATTGATGTACACACTATAAAAGCAAAGTGTTCAGTTTTCCAAAGCAAAAGAAAGTAAAAAAAGAGAGATTAAGATTACTTATCACAAAGTTCCCAAGTTGTAGGTAAGATCCCTGTGTATGACGCTTGTGACTTGATTCAAGAGATAAAGTCAAATCCAAGATAAAGATAACCATGAGAGATAGACAAGTGAACAACTCTACGAATCAAGAATGTAACCAAGGTATCTAAGTAATCCTTTTTAGCTAAAAATAGTCTCTAACCTACCAATTTTAGACTAAGAGACTAGAAAAAGTCAATTGTAATCTTTCTAAACCATCTATGAGAAAATTTGAAACCAAAATAACTCGGATTATTGATTGGACGATAAACCTCAGTAAGACAGATAATAGTTAGACATGAAAGATAATTTGTACGATATACTCCAGTAAAGCTAGATGATACTTCATGACAGAACAATTTTTTGATAACAGGTCAGATAATATTTCATAGTACTGGGAGATGATATGTTTTGCGATATTTCTCACTTTTGCAGGTGATATTAAATTAGTAAACATAAAAGACCGACTTGAGACTAAAAAATCCTTGTTTTGATTGACATTTTTGACTGGTTTGACAAAGTGATAGTATGTAATCTTAGGTTTAACAACAAGTTTAAGGTTCAAATCTATAGTTTCAAAGAAAATGTGATGCATAGAGTAGTCTTCAATCAATCAAGAAAGGGACAAATCAACCTTGCATGATAGAAACATTTGTGAGGTCTCAAACAAAACCCCTATGAATAGTACTATCATGTGTATGTTCAAATGATTTCCACAAGTCTAGCACAAAATGAAGACACATCAAGAAAATTCTACCTAAGGTTGAGAGGGAAGTGCTTCAACCTTTTCCCACAAATTAAAGTTATTATCCCCACAATTAAGTGGTTGAATGGCCCTTCCTAGGACTTTGAAATTTATGGATCAATTGGAAGAGAATAATGCTCACAACGCATGTCTTTCCACATTTTCATATTCAAGATTTGCATCCAAGGGAACACATATGGTGAGTATCTTGGGGTGATCAGGGTAAGTCCACTTGGATCAATCCTTGTACAAAGGAAGTCACACAGCCAAAAGGTTAGCCTCTAAGTCCTAAGGTTTTTAGTAAGGATCTTCATTTATGACTACCCCTTGTAGTTTCACAAATGAAATTGAGGCCTATAGCCATAAAATAACCCAAAATGTATAGTCTCACAAGAAATATTGAGACCTCTCAGCCCTAAACAAGTTGAATGTACTCCCCTTGTAGTCTTGTAAACAAGATTGAGACCGTGAAGGTCCTACAAGTGCCTAGTCAAGTGTGGTCTTGCTTAGAAAGATTGAGGCAACTAGGCCCTACACATGAAAAATTATTAGGAATAGAAAATAGGCAATTCTTCCCTCTCTTTAGATTGAAGTAATATTTTTATTATAGTGGGATGGAGTAATTCAGGTTCGCTTGTTCCCCACTTGGGTCGTTCCCAACATATTTCTATCTTGGTAGGCCCTCTAAACGTAAATGCAAGAAAGCAAATGGATAGCTAGGGGAAGTCTAGATTTGTGATTTTCCAAAAGGAAAAGAGTGTACTTTCCTAGTCCATAGTGTCTCCCAAACATACCAAGCACGTGTTCATTTACAAAAAGAGAACTAATAAAGCTAGGTGCATAGAAAAGAAAGTCTATGAAAGAATAGTGTTTATTTATATCTCTAAGGCACCCTACAAAACCATAATGTTAGTAGTCTTAGAAATGAAATTCCTTTGGCAAGTGATTCCTACAAAACCACAAGTTAGGGCACAAAAGTATGAAAATTAAATCAATAGCCCTGCATAACAACTTGTTAGGTGCTGTTAGGAAACCAAAAAATTTAAAATGCAAGGAAATGCAAGAAAACTAAGCTAAAAGACTCAGAGTGTGAGAGAAACCAGAACTGGGTGACACTTTCTCAATCTATCAAAAAATCATATGATATTTCTGAAGAAACCAGATGATACTTTAAACCCAGATGAAAGAGTATAATAAACAAAAATGATATTCTTCCAGAAGGATGACGATGTACTATCAAGAACATAGACAATATTCTAGAAACTAGAAAATATCATCTGAAAGTAATAATAAATATCATCTCATTATACCTTGGAGTTTCATGCAATTTTCTTGGCCTACAAAATAGAGTTACAAACCCACGACAACAAAATACCAAAAATTCAAGAAAATACAAGAAATGGAGCTAAATGCAAAATCTAGCCCCACAGTGGGTGCCAAAAATATGTAATGAAAATGTGACACACTCTATAAAATATTACACTTGAGAGAATCCATGAAGAAGGAATTCTCAAGAAGCATCTTATAGATTCCTATCTATGACGTGCAAGAATCTAAGATATTATGAATAGTCTCTCAAATGAACCTCAATAAGAAACCCTTGCAAGGTGCAACATAGAATGGAAGATTCAAATGATCATACAAAATGACAGAGATCTAAGATGATATACAATGACTAAGCTATAATTCAAATTCAAGAACAAGAAAGCTAGGCTAATCTAGTAAGATTACAATACCTCCTAGTTAAAATATGTGATTTTAGCTAAATGCAATAAGGAAATGCTAATCTAAAATGCAAGTAAACTAGAATGCAAGATGAAAATAACTGCTCAAGAATGCACGAGTGCAAGAATGCAAAAGATTGTAAGATTAAGATTCTAGATTATCCAAGAATGAGGAGAGAGTCTCCTTTTAAAAAGAAATGGACAGTGAGATATTAAGAGACAAAATCCAAGGGTGGAGAAAAATCCCTACTTTGACTTTGGTGCACAAGATTCTCAAGAGGAAAAATCAATGGGCATGGTTAAGAGGCAAAAAGATGTGTGGAAGAAATTAAGAGGCAAAAGGAGATTCCACTCACCTAGAAGAATGTTCAATCAACGTGTAGACAAAAGTATTTTTCTTTTCTTTTTTTAATTAGGAAATTCATTTTTCATGTGCACACATAGGATAAGGGGATTTTATTTAATTAAAAGGGCACATGTTATTTTAATCAAATAAAACGTAAGATAAAGTGGTCAAACTTTAGGATATCATCGAATAAATGATAAAATGATGATTTGATCAAGAAATGAGAGATTAAATCAATGTGAAAAATTGATTAAGCACAAGATGTAGTCTAGTTTTTAAAATTTTAATGTTAGAGTGAGGCTCATAGTTTACTAGACCATTTTTGGGTGATTACACAACCATCCCTTCCACTCCACCACATAATCATCTCCAAATTCAAGATCAAAGTACTCCTTCATGTTCATGTCATGATTCCAATCCATATCAAGATCCTATTATCCCCCCTAATTACCATCACGATTCTAATCCTCCACAAGATCCCATCATTCCTATCTAATCCATCCATGAATCCCATATACATGAGCTTGGTTCCTCCCCCTCTATCCAACATGGCTTCCTTCAAGAGCTTATCATTCCTTCCACCTCTTTTCCCTATTCACATGGACTCGCATCTTGTTATCAAAATAATACATATCCCATTGACCAAAGAATGTCTCTAGATGTTGGTAAACCTTGCACTCCTTCCATATCCATAATCCCTCCATCTAGACTAAAATGTTCCTATTCCACATCTTCCACATCCATTTTGGGCCCTTATATCCAAAACTTCATTCCTTCCACATCCACATCCATTTTAGGCCCTTATATCCATAACTCTATTCCTTCCTCATCCATATCCATTTTGGGCCCTTATATTCCAAAGTCAAACCCCTCATACCTTCCATCCATTTTGGCTCCTTACATATATCCATCCATCATATCCAAGTACTCTATGTCATCACCTCAAATCCCTAATAAAGATAAACAAAGGAACACGTCCTTGAATTCTTTCCAACATTCACCCTCCATCATTTTGTCCATAAAATCTCCAAACCATCCATCCTCATGTACCCATACCATGGCTATTGGAAGTAGATTGTATGTGACAGATAAAATGCATAAATCCAAAAATCCACAAAAATCAAAGGATCAACATGTCCCATCTAAAATACATGTTCAAGAAAAGAAAAATGTGATCTGGAAGCAAGAAATTTTCAAAAGACCACAAATGCCCCAAAAGAAAAATTCAAGAATCATGTGGATTCCCAAGATACTCATTAAAGAAATTCATCTCAAAGAGAAATCCAAATTTGAATCCAACCTAGCTAATCCAAAAGTTTACTCCTCTCGTAAGACATCCAATCCTCCATCTTCCAAATCCATTTTGGGTCCTTGTGCACCGAAGTCCAATATCCTAGGTCCATCATCCTCTTCACCTATCCCAAAATTCACATTTTCTCCTTCACATGCTTCACAATCTCCTCCTCCAATACCCCACCACCCTTAAGGGTTTGTTCCAATGATGCTCTTTCTAAATCCCTCATCCATTTATCCATGATTCTTCCAACGTTTCATCCATCAACCACTATTCATCTCTCACCCATTCACCTCTTTAATCCAATATTTTTCCTAAATCATTATCCTCCATTCCCTAATCCATCTCATATCCCTTCCCACCATCATACCAACATCTATGATCAAATATCCAAAGTCCCTTATTCTAAGTCAAAGGATGCCATCCATGGAACTATATGCTTGAGTCCTTCCATATTATTATTATAAAAAAAAGTCTTAAAAGGTTAAAAAAATAAAAAATAAAAAATAAAAAATAAAAAATCATCTAATGGTGAAAACTTGGTAATCAGGCACCTTGGATAAGTACCATGATGAAAACTTGGAAAACATGCATCATGTGTAATCCCTCCATCATGTTTCTCTTCATACTTGGGGATCATTCCTTCTCACTATTCATTCATCATATCTTCCCTCTCATCTACCTACCATACCTATCATATCTTATCCATTATCTTATCCTCATCCCCTTGACCTCTACAATTGGGTACAAGCTCCATTCATATCATGATACCATAAATATCTTGCACATCCCCTATTCATCATCCACTATCATATCTAAGTACATTATCCTCTCCTTTCCCATCTTTGATCTTGAATATCCTATTTACTCCCTCCTTACTATGCACCTAGTATATCCCTTACTCATTGTCTATCCACTATCCTATTTCACTCCTTGTGTATCCATTATACACAATCTCTCCATATCTCCCCCATATTTCCCTCCTTAATTTTTCTAACTCTAGTGTGGGACATCTCACTCCTTTTCAACATGGTCCCTATATCTTCATATACCTATTCCCCACATTTTAACCCCTTCTATCCTACCCACATCCATTTTCTCTATCTATCTTCCATCCATAAAATCTCCCCATCCCCCCTTCCTCTACCATTCCTTGATTCCCTTATCATTGGTCCCAATGTATTTTATCCCTTCTCCATCTCCCCATCCAATTCATTGGTCCTTTCTTTTTCCTATCTAAACCATTTATTTTTCTTTCATCCTATTTCATCCATCTTATTGTACAAATCTCATTTTATCCAATCAAGTTCCTCCTTCATTCACTATATTATCATGTCATTTCCAAACTCTTTTATTCACATGCTATTCTACCCCTTATACTTTCATCAAATTGAGATTTACCCTATTACACTAGGCTTATCATAGACATTTTGACAGCGTGAGTTTTAACCAAATCAATTCTGAGATCAAGTTTCCTAGCTACTTGTTCATTTCATAGTTATTGCCAATGAATCTTCACTTTGACCAATATTTCAATCTTGGCTCATAAGGATGCATCATTCATGCGTTGTCTCATTGAATCTTTTCTCATCCAATCATGTTCATGGAAAGAACTATGGACCGAATGACTACTTGGTCATGAGGCCATTTTGTTGGTTTTATCTTTGCGTTTTGGTGGAACCTACTCATGATTTCCCTGGTCTTTCATATCTTGGTATATTGTGAATGGTGTATATTGGAATATGCGTCTTTTGTGGTATGATTTGTTTGTTCATATATTTAGTGCATATGTTTTAGTTAATGGATCATGGATATGCTTACCTCACTGGGGGAAGGGTTTTTACACTTTATCCAAGAGTTTCTTGCATTAGTTCCACCATGGTTGTTTAACCCATCACTATATGTCTGAATCTATATTTTTGTCTGCAAGTCCAATCCACACAAAAGAACTATGTCATCCTCGCTTTCTAGCATGGTGATGATGAACCATCAATGGCTACTGAAAAAGGTGGTACATGTTAATGATTTGAGAATAAATTTAATATTAGTAGAACAACTGGGAAGTGAAGGTTGTATAACCACATTCATAAACAATTCATGGAAGGTTACTAAAGGATTATTGATAATTAAAAAGGTGGAAAAGGTATCTACATTGTATTTATGTGTTGGTAATATTGATTATTTTATTTCCCTAGATGCTGCATGAACAAATACAACTCTATGGTACAATTAATTTGGGAACATGAGTGAGAACGGGATTAATATTATCCATTCCAAGAATTTATTTCTAGGTTTGAAACAAATTGATTTTGATTTTTTGTTAAAAATATGTTTATGGAAAATAAAAGAAAGCTAGATTTCTTAGAGTTGGGAAGGAAACAAAGAGCGAAAAGTTAGATCTCATTCACTCAGATGTATGGGGACCAACTCAGGTATCATCTCTTGGTGGCTCTTATTATTATGTTACTTTTATTGATGATGCAACTAGGAAAAGTTGGGTCTATTTAATTCCCAAAAAATCTAATTTATTTGAAATATTTAAGAAATATAAATATTTGGTTGAGAATGAGACATGAAACATGTTGATGTGTCTTAGATTGGATAATGAAGGTGAGTTCTATGACAAATAGTTTGAAAATTTTAGTTCATACCATGGGATTTTTATATAACAGATAGTTACTTGAGCACCATAAGAAAATGGTGTGTCTAAAAGGATGGATATAACATTCATGGAGCATGCAAAGAGCATGAGATTGCATGTAGGATTTCCCTTACAATTTTGGGTAGATGTTGTAGATATTATTGTTTACTTAATAAATAGAAGGCCTTCAAGTTCCTTACATCATGGTATTCTAGAGGAGGCATGGACAGGTAAAAAAGTGAACTAATCATTTCTAAAAACTTTTGGTTGTGAACCATTTATCCATATTGATATAGAAAATTGATCAAAGCTTGAGAAAAAATCCAAGAAGTGTACTTTTATTGGATATGAAGTTCATGATTTTGGTCATTTTATATGGGATTTTGAGAATCGTAAAATCATTAGGAGTAGAAATTTCATATTCAATGAAAAATTCATGTTCAAGGATCAGATACAAGAAAAGAAGAAATAAAAAGAAAAAACAAAACACGTGATGTTTGATGAAATGCCAAAAAATGTGATACAAATAATGCCAAAAAATATTGAGCAACCAAAAACACAATAGCTTCCTCAAACTCTAATACGAAGATTATCCAAGATAAGTAGACCTCTTGAACAATATTATCCTTCATTATATTGTGTATTATTAACTAATTTAGGTGAACCAGAAAGTTATTTAGAAGTAATGGAGGTTGAAACTAGAAAGAAGTGGGAGAAAGGAATGAAAGAGGATATAGATTTCTTGATACAAAATCAAAACTTGGGAGTTAGTTGAATTACCTAAAGGTAAAAGAGCATTTAATAACAAATGGGTTTACCAATTAAAGGAAGAACATGGAGGCAAGAAAATATATAACTAGACTTGTGGTTAAAGGTTTTGTATAGAAAAGGGTATTAATTTTGATGAAATATTTTATACTATTGTTAAAATTACTTCAATTCAAACTATTCTCAGTCTCATGGCTACAAAAAACTTTCATGTGGAACAATTAGATATCAACACAACTTTTCTCCATGGAGATTTAGAGGAAGAGATTTACATGTAGCAATCACAAGGATATGAGGTTAAAGGTAAGGAGGGCTTCATGTGTAGGTTGAAGAAGAGATTCTATGGGCTAAAAAAATAATCCCAACAATGGTATTTTGAATTTGATAATTTTATGACTAAACAAGGTTATAACAAAGGTCATTCTAACCAATGTGTTTATTTTAAGAGAATGGATAATGGTAGCTATATTATCATGCCATTATATGTCGATGACATGCTCATTGTGAGGTCTAATATGTAGCATATAAATGCACTTAAATATAAATTATCAGAGTCATTTACTATGAAGGATTTGGGTGCAAGAAAACAAATTCTTGACCGTATGAGAATAACTAGAGATGGGAAATGTAGTGCCTCTTGTGGTTGCATTCTATAACTTTTTATTTTGATCGAAGATAGACTATGTTATATTTAACCCTTGACTATTTGTACCTTATTATTTTTATTTGGCATCTATGAGATGCACCCGTTACAATTATATTTCTTTAGGCATGTTTTTGTGTCATTGTGGGTGTGTTTAGTGGTAATACCTTGATTTCAGTGATGAACATGTATGCATGATGGCTCTACGTATATGTGACATGATTTTATATGATGATGTCTAGATACATTTACTTTATATATGATATTTTGGATTTGGCATTTATGATGGTTTCTAGATTGTCAAGTTATTCTATTAATGATTCTATTTACATTTTATGATTTATATTGTGTGGATTATAGTATGTTCGAGGTATTTACTTTGTATTCAATATTATGGAATAGATGATGAAAACATGATTAATGATTGCATATGAGTAGTTTAGATGTATATGTATATACTTGAATGTTTCTACATTGATTAAAGAGATTCATGATTTAAGGATAATTGATTTTATTAAACGATTACATGATGTTATTGTGGTTGTTTTGTGTTAATTGACATATCTTTTGTTACATGCTTATGATGAAGTATCCATGATGTGTTGTATGAGGTGGAACTAAGTCTTAATTACTTTCTTATGAGACCCACATGATGTCTTGTTTCCCCTACATTGCTTATTTTATATATACATACATACATATATGTATGTGTGTGTGTGTGTGTGTATATATATATATATATATATATATATATATATATATATATATATATACATATATATACATATATACATACATATACATACATACATACATATATATATATATGTATGTATGTATGTATGTATGTATGTATATGTATGTATGTATGTATGTATATCTATATATATACATATATATATATATATATATATATATATATATATATATATATATATATCTATACATATATACATATATATATCTATACATATATACATATATATACATATGTATATATATGTGTATGTATGTATATCTATATGTATATATATGTATGTATATATATGTATATATATATGTGTGTGTATATGTATATGTATGTATATATATGTATATATATATATGTGTGTGTGTGTGTGTATATGTATATGTGATGAAGGGTGCTCCCCTTAATACCACAAACACATAGCAGAAATAGAGAAACAACAACAATTTGGAAGAACAAAAAATGGGCTTCTTATTATCTCCACAAATGTGGAATTACAAATTTCAGAATTACAATATGCAAAGCCACATGGGCATTTTCCCTTACAATATTATGTAGGACAAAGCCTCGAATAATTACCCAGATCTACCCCGAACTACTCTGAACTGCCCTAGACAACACTACGGGCCTTCCTTATATAGGCAATTTTCCATTGTCTAGGAAGGTTCCAAAATTTTTAGCCATTAAGGCTGACCAAACTTAGAATTATTTTATTTTTCATTTTATTACATCATAGTAGGCTCAAAAAAACTTTTGAAACCCAAACAAAAATTTTGAAGGAAATTTATTTTCTGCCATTTCAGGTGGCCCAACTTCCGGAGACCATAAGTCATCACCCGTTGACCTGATTGACTATTATGACCCCATTTCGGAAAGGGTGCAAAGTGCTCTACAATGCTTGCATCAAGCAAGCTTCATTCAGCCAAAGTTTAGACCTCATCTAGGGCCTCTAAAGCCTCCAAAACTAAGTTCAAAGTTTCTGTACCTTGCTACCAATACCAAAATTTTTCAATATCTTCAAAACTAGACTTGATCTGGCAATGAAACTTTACTGGCAAGCTGATACGACCAAAGTGAACCTCTAGGTGATGCAAGAGCATCCTAGGATTCTTAGAAATCCTGTATCACCCAAAAATATGTTTGTTTTGAAAGGTAGATTGGTAGTTTTGATCTTAGTTGGTGAAGTATTTGCTCAGTCTTGGAGTATGGTTGCTCAGTTACAGTGTTTACCGGGGTGCTCAATCTTTGAAGAACACTCGATAACTGAAGGCATTGGTTCTCCTGGCACTCGATGATAGCTATGTTTCTTGGTGATGCTTGGCGCGGTCAGTTCACTGGTGCTCAGTTATTTCTTTGTTGCTCGGTAAACGGTCTTACCGACTGGTGTTCTTGAAGATTTTCTTGGCTGACTTGGTGCATTTATTGTTGGTAGTTGTTGTTACAGGCTGACATGTTGAATTTAATAATTGTAAGGCTATTTGGAAGCTGACTTGTATTGCATTTAATATTTTTTTGTAAGAGTTAAGTGTTTCATCCAGCTGACTTGTGGCTGATGATTAGTATTTAAAAGGGTGTTGAAGTAGTTGTTTAGGACAAGAAATCTAGGAAGGGAGAGAAGTGAAGTTATGGGAAAGATCTTGTGAGATCTTGCAGATCAGATTGATTTCTGATAGTTTGTGATAATAGAGCTAGTGGTTGAGGCTTGGAGACAAGGAGATTGCTTGGTGGCTTGTGAGCACAAGTTTGTATCTGTCGTAGGGTTTCCATCAATTGCTGATTATTTTAGGATTGGACTAGCTAGAAACAAACCGGATCTTGTTGATCTCTCAGAATTTACTTCTTGTTTTTATTTTTCCATAAATGGGAAGGCCTTATAGCCTGACATATTGCATGTAATCAGTGAATTTATGAATAAATATTTCAGTTCTCTTCCAGATCTACTATGTTGTGGTTTGGATGCAAGTTTGGACAGTCCTTAATTGGATCCTCCATCCTTGACTGCATCAAGTGGTATCAAAGTGAGTTGATCTTGAATATGTAGATAGATCACCGAAGAAGGGGTAGTTTGCACAAGGACCTTGGATTGAAGATGCCTCCGAGGAGAGCTCATGAGATCTCTGAGGAAGAACCTACTGGATAATTTAATCTTGATGATTTTAGAGCTTTGTAGAAACAAGTGCAAGATCTACAAGAGGAATTGAGAAAGAAGACTACATTGAAAGAAGATAGTGATGATGAATCTGAGGAAGATCATTTTGAAGAAGCTAGGGATCCATAAGAAAATAGAATCCTGAAGGCTATGTCTAAAATTAGGAAAAGACCCAAGATTGAAGTTTCTACATTTTCTCAAAGCCTTAGGCCAAAAGAGTTGATTGATTGGATCAATGATATCGATAATTACTTTGAGTATGAAGAAATAGAAGATCCTGATAGAGTTAGATTTGCAAAGACTAAACTGAAGGGCCATGCAAATATTTGGTGAAGGGAAGTTCAGTTGGAAAGAAGTAGGTGAGGAAAGGAAAAGATCACTAGATGGAATCAAATGGTTGACAAGATGAAGAAGTAATTCATTCTGGTGGATTATGATTTAGACATGTTTAAGAAGATGCAAGCCTTGAAGCAGACTAACAAATCAGTGCGGGAGTATACTAAGGAGTTTTAAAAAATCCTGATTAGGACTAGTCATTTTGAAGCTGATAAAGAGAAGGTTGCAAGGTATGTTTATGGTTTGAGAACTAGTATTCAAGAAGAGTTACTTACTATTTGGATGACAACAATAGGATATGCTTATCAGATAGATTGAAGAGAAGCTGAACAAGAAGTTTGAAGACAAAACAATAGGAATAAAGGTGGTAAGATTGGTGAAATAGTTGCTGAAAGTAATGTGGTAGAGAATCCTAAGAAGACTGATGTAGGATATGGTAGTGGTCAAGTCACTAAGAATTTCAATACTAGACAGAAAGGAAGGTGGAAAAATGATTTCACTGGTACTTGTTATCAATGTGGTGAAGAGGGTCATAGAATTTTTCAATGTCCTAAGAGAAGAGTTGCCCTAACTGCTGAAGAAGACATTGAGAATGTTGCAGAAAAAGGTGAATTTCTTATCACTAGGAGGTTGGCTACATGTGTCTAGGAACCAATGCAAAGAAGAAATTTGTTCAGAACCATATGTAAGTGCAAGGATAAGGTATGTAATGTTATAGTTGATGGTGGTAGTTCTGAAAACTTTGTTTCATAAGAGATGGTCAGTAAATTGAATTTGGAAAGAAATAAAAACCCTAACCCTTATTAGATTAGTTGGATACAAGATGTGTCTACGGTTAGGATTGAAGAACAATGCTTGCTTAATTTTCAGACTGGACCTTATCATGATGAAATATTATATGATGTATTGCCTATGGATGCTTGTCATCTGGTGCTTTGGAGGCCTTGGCAATTTGATAAAAATGTTTTGTTTGATGGTCGTGCAAACACCTATGTGGTCAGGCATGACAGATCTAGGCATAAGTTGTTACCTTTATAGGAGACAGGGACTAAGGAATGTGGAGTTGTCAGGTGTTGTCCGTGTGACCATGAAAAACTTCAGGAGCACAGGGTTGATGAACCTATTCCTAAAAAGTCTAGTTTGAAAGAGAAGGAGAATGATATATCTGAATAGTTTGTTAAGATTAAGAGGTAGATGGTCTTTCTGACAGAAATAGTAGAGCAGATAATGGCATTGATGACACAGAGAGATGAAGATGATACCGAGTTGATTAAGGAGTTTGGAGAGGATGGGATTTACTGAGGTACTGATGTGGTTGGTAGTGGAAGGGATGATAAGAGTCAGTTGTTATCAGTTGCAGACAGGAAAGATAAGAAAGATGGGAAGCATGAAAACTTGTTGCAGGGGTTAATGGATGAAGTGAAGATAACTTGGAAAGGAGGACAAGAGGAGATATGGGTTAAGAATAGATATGGAATACCTATTTTGATTCCCTTAAGACGTTCCTGATTTCCTTATGAGAAAATCTTCTTTACCTGGGGTTTCTGATGCAGGAGCATCCTAGGATTCTTGGCAATCCCGTATCACCCAAAAATATGTTTGTTTTGAAAGGAAAATTGGTAGTTTTGATCTTAGTTGGTGAATTATTTTCTCAGTTATAGTTTTTATCGGGGTGCTCAGTCTCTGAAGAACACTCAGTCACTAAAGGTGTTGGTTCTCCTAGTCTCAGCAATAACTACATTGCTCGGTGATGCTTGGCATGGTCGGTTCGCTGGTGCTTGAATATTTTTCTGGTACTCGGTAAACGGTCTTACTAACTGGTGTTCTTGAAGATTTTCTTGGCCGACTTGGTGCATTTATTTTTGGTAGTTGTTGTTATAGGCCGACATGTTGAATTTAATAATTGTAAGGCTATTTGGAAGCTGACTTGTATTGCATTTAATATTTATTTGTAAGTGTTAAGTGTTTCATCCAGCTGACTTGTGGCTGATGATTAGTATTTAAAAGGGTGTTAGGGTAGTTGTTTAGGACAAGAAATCTAAGAAGGGAGAGAAGTGAAGTTATGGGAAAGATCCTGCGAGATCTTGCAAATCAAATTGATTTCTGATAGTTTGTGATAATAGAGCTAGTGGTTGAGGCTTGGAGACAAGGAGATTGCTTGGTGGCTTGTGAGCACAAGTTCAGATCTATCATAGGGTTTCCATCAATTGCTGATTGTTTCAGGACTAGCCTAGCTGGAAACAAACTGAATCTTATTGATCTCTCATAATTTACTGCTTGTTTGTATTTATCCATAATCAGGAAGGCCTTACAACCTAACATATTGCATGTAATCGGTGAATTTATGAATAAATATTTCAATTCTCTTCCAGATCTAGTGTTATTGTTGTGTAATTCTGTTGTGTTGTGGTTTGGCTACAAGTTTGGATAGTCCTTAATTGGATCCTCCATCCTTGACTGCATCACCAGGCAAGAAAATAGACCATTCTGAGCTCGAACGAAAAACTTACTAAAAATAGTAAATTTTCCAAAAAATAGCAACTCTACACAAGATATCCTTTATTGAAAAGAAACCAGAATTATTTTTGGGTGATGCAAGATTTCTCTTACACCCAGGATGCTCCTACATCAATATGTATATGTATATGTATATGAATATGTATATGTATGTGTATATGTATATGTATATGTATATGTCACTACTATATTTGGGACCAAATTTTGACAGAAGTTTTCGACGGGTAACTTTTTATTATGAATTTAATGTTTTTTTTTTTTGTAATAGGCCCCGATGACGTCGATATTCCAAAAGGTGTTTAATTGACCATCAAAATTCTGACAGATTCAGGGTATAGATAAAAAAAAAAGTGAAACGACCTCATCATTTTTATTTTGATTGGATAGAGAAGGAGCGGGAGAAAAGGAGTCGAAGCTGAGCGTGGGAGAAGGTATGTGATTTCTTCATCTTTCGAGCATCTAGCATCATATTTGAATGCATTTCATTTTATTTGATCATGAATGCTCTCTGAAATGACTGCATTCTACTGGTGTCATGCCCTAGCGAGTGCTTTATCTCTATTATTTGATGTTATTGGTGCTTGTGCTCAAGGATATCGATTCACTGTATTCAAATGTTTGGATTCATGTTTGTTGATATTACTGGCATATATGTTTAATGATGCCATTGTATATTGTTGTCACTGAAATGACCACATTCTACTGGTGTCATGCCCTAGTGCATGCTTTAACTCCATTATTTGATGTTATTGGTGCTTGTGCTCAAGGATATCCTTTTGTTTGAAATGTTGACTATGGTTATCAAATGGACAGCCCATGAGCTTCTAGCTAGGCACCATTTGTATTGATAGCTTAGGGAATCAAATGTATTGTATCATTGATAATTTAGACTCTGTTAAAAGGAAATAGGACAAAGAATGATTTATATTTAGTTTCTCTATTTTGATCCTTAAGTGGCTTACAACCCTAGAGAAGTATATGTAGATTTACGGATGCAGTTGTAGGATACATAGCAGTAGATAATTCACAAGAATTCCATGCATCCAATTTGAATAGAAATTAATACAAAGAAATAGGGTCCTCCAATGGCCCAATCATCCAGACCTTGACTGTCCCCTCAACTAGTGACCCTTCAAAACTGAGTTATCATGCAATCAGTGAGTGATCCTTCATTCTCCTGGTCTACCCTGCATCCAAACATATTGGAAATACACAATACAATGATAACAAGTCTTTCACAATCCCCCTTCCCCCAAGGAACACTATCGACCATCCCTTCCACATAGCATTTCACTATTTTATGAGTGGATTGTGCAGGAACAATTAATATTAAACAAGGAGCAAACTGCTCAACACATCTTGGAAACCATTGAATTCAATAATAAATGAAACCTAACACCAACATTATTCTTTCCATAGTAGCAAGATACATAGCAGTCGATAATTCACAAGAAATCCATGCATCAAATTTTTATAAGGATATCCTACTAATGAATAGGAATTTTCTTGATATGACCAATGATTATGCATTTTGATGGCAGTGTGCTAGTTCAAGAGGATAATATAAATGTGGTTAAAGGGAAAATATTATGTGGAAAACCCAAAAACCAAGCTATAACAAATGAGTGTACATCAAATTATTCCTATATTCATTCAAGTATTGCTATGCTTCAACTACCTGACCTTTGAGCTTCATCTAGAGGAATGTTTAGCTTTAAGATATAGTTACTTCTTGGGCCTTACAATAGGCTGGAATATGATCAATATTTGTTTAGGTTGTATCTTTGTTAGTCCCATTTTTAGGTTCTTATGGTTCATGGTTTGAATCTATAATGGTTTTGTAAGGGATTTGTAGATGCTTTTTCTAACATAATTATTGGACACCATGATTGGAACAATTGGTTGTTGGCTATTGTACACATGAATCATAATTGTCAATGGTTCTTTGTGTTCAAGAATTCGTTGATCAATCTTTGAGATTTATTGTCCCAACTTTAAAAGAGTGATAAAAGATATAGTGAGTGCTATCTTTTCCGAGTGTTTTTTGGGTGCCATTATCTTCTAGGAGTAATTTCTAGAACCAAATTATGTTCTTTGCCTCTAGTAAATATTGCAAACACAATCATCTTCTTGGTGAAGGGTTGCTTCCATCCCTATGAGGCACTATTGCATGGTTTTCATTCCCTTGTAGTATAGTGAACCTAATTTAATACAAGTGTGCACTACTTTAGGATCCATAATTTATGGCCCCTACATTGTGGTTGTTAGCCTAAGACAGGTGTACCTTTGCATATAATAAGAGGCCAACATAAAACAAACATCTAGAAGTTAGGGGGTTGTTCCCTGTCCATAATTTATTATTTAAGTGCTAAGTGATGATGGGTATATCGTGTAATTCATACCTAGTGTGTCTCTTTCTTTCTCTCCACATTTCACATTAGGAGTATATGCTATAAAATACCAATGAAATCAACTATTGGTCAAATCTAATCAAAATTGCAATATAAAGATTAAAATAGATCTTGAAGAAATATGGGAATCATTTTTGACAAATATTGTACAAACGAAGAGAATACTCCCAAGAGGAAATGCTTCAATGTGGAACAATTGAAGCACAATATTTTACTTTTATATGCACATTTGCAATGTTTTTGATATATTTATGAGATAACAAAACCATAGAAATAATAGCATATGGAAGAAAGTAAAGAATAATGATCATACTTTGAGATATTATGGAAACTTAAAGGAAAGAATGCTTGGTGGGGTTATCATGCAATCAGTGAGTGATCCTTCATTTCCCCCTCTTCCAGTGACCCTTCAAAATTGGTTTATCATGCAATCAGTGAGTGATCCTTCATTCTCCTGGTCTTCCTTGCATCCAAACATATTGGAAATACACAATACAATGATAAAAATCCTTTCACAATCCCCCTTGCCTCAAGGAACACTATCAACATCCAGACCTTGACTGTCCCCTCAACTAGTGACCCTTCAAAACTAGGTTATCATGCAATCAGTGAGTGATCCTTCATTCTCCTGGTCTGGCCTACATCCAAACATATTGGAAATACACAATACAATGATAACAAGTCTTTTACAATCCCCCTTCCCTCAATGAATTACTATCAGCATCCAGACCTTGATTGTCCCCTCAACCAGTGACCCTTCAAAATTGGGTTATCATGCAATCAGTGAGTGATCATTCATTCTCCTGGTCTACCTTGCATCCAAACATATTGGAAATACACAATACAATGATAACAAGTCTTTCACAATCCCCCTTACCTCAAGGAACACTATCAACAAGTGATCCTTCTTCTTATCAGCCATATCCAATGTTTCATTGAAGTCATGGCCAAGAATGAAGGTCACCTTACCCATACCATTCATGGATTCTAAAATGTTGTTCCAAACTCCTAAAAAAATTTCTATTGCTTCTTGTTGCTTCTTTAAATACTTCTTCTACCACAATGTCCTCTTGCCCCATCTTCTTGATCTTCCTAGCTAAAGCGGATGAATCCACACACAATAACCCAAAATGAAGGGTTTTGTATCCTTTAATGAATCTCATTCACTGGTAACACATGGACAATCAAACCAGTAGTCTCCAAAGCATTCAATAAGTGAATATGAATATTTGAAAACTTTCCTCTCAACTTCCCCAACCACTCCTAATTGGTTAGAGGGATATTTCTAGAATCTCCACTATTCCTATCCTTACCAACAATTCTTAAACATACTTTATTTGATATGATAATAACATGCTAAATTGAACCAATGGAATATTCTTTGTGTGGTACAAGGAAGATTTGGCTATCAAATCTTCCTTCGTGCAAGTTGAGCGTGAGAGAAGGTATGTGATTTCTTCATCTTTGATTGGAATCTTTGACGGGCAACATCTTTCGAGCCTCTAGCATCATATTCGACCACAAATTTCAAATGCATTGCATTTTATTTGATCATGAATGCTCATTGAAATGACCACATTCTACTGGTGTCGTGCCCTAGCCCGTGCTTTATCTCCATTATTTGATGTTATTGGTGCTTGTGCTCAAGGATATTGATTCACTGTTTTCAAATGTTTGGATTCACATTTGTTGATATTACAATTCATCATATCAGATAAAGTATGTTTAAGAATTTTTAGTGTCTAAACACTCAACTAATCCCTCTAACCGATTAGGAGTGGTTGGGGAAGTTAAGAGGAAAGTTTTCAAACATTCATATTCACTTATTGAATGCTTTGGAGACTACTGGTTTGACTGCCCATGCGTTAATATTTAGAAGAGATCAATAAAGTATTTAAAGACATTCTTATATGTTTGGAGAGGTTTAAGAGGCACTTATCATGACTTTACCCTCACAAACAATGGCATAGACTGGTTTTACTAAGTTTCCTTTCTCTATTTTGAGCTTTCCTTTCTCTGCCACATGGGTAAAGTCAGAGGGTTCATTGACAAAATGATCCTTTGAATGGTTACTATGAATATGAATGATTTGATATAGCATATTTCTCATTTTACTTAAAGTTTGGAATAGCTTGTGCAAGGGTGAAAGTAGTTTTGATCATTTTGGTCATGACTGTTCCTCTACGTAGTTAGAAAATGTAACTGTCTAATGATTATATGTAATGTCAAATGGATTAAATGCTTTATTCTTGGTAGAAGTGAATGGAAGGAATAGTGTTGGTGTTAGGTTTCATTTATTATTGAATTCAATGGTTTCCAAGATGTGTTGAGGAGTTTGCTCCTTGTTTAATGTTAACTATTCCTGCACAATCCACTCATACAACAGTGAAATGCTATGTGATTGAAAATTTCATACAATTGGTCCTTTGGCATGTATTAAATACAATCCAGTCACTTATTGAATATTTTGGAGACTACTGGTTTGACTGTCCATACGTTACCAGTGTCTGAGATTCATTAAAGGATACAAAACCCTTCATTTTGGGGTTATTGTGTGTGGATTCAAATGTAGGTTTGATTTGGTTAATGTTTAGAAGAGATCAATAAAGTATTTAAAGACAATCTTACATGTTTGGAGAGGTTTGAGAAGCACTTATCATGACTATACCCTCACAAATAGCGGCATAGACTAGTTTTACTAAGTTTCTTTTCTCTATTTTGAGGTTTCCTTTCTCTGTTGCAGGGGTACAGTCAGAGGGGTCATTGACAAAATGATCCTCTGAATGGTTACTATAAATATGAATGATTTGATATAGCATATTTCTCATTTTACTTGAAGTTTGGAATAGCTTGTACTTGAAGTTTGGAATAGCTTGTGCTTGTGTTGGAATTCTTGGTAGAAGTGAAGGGAAAGAATAGTGTTGGTGTTAGGTTTCATTTATTATCGAATTCAATGGTTTCCAAGATGTGTTGAGGAGTTTGCTCCTTGTTTAATGTTAACTGTTCCTGCACAATCCACTCATACAATAGTGAAATGCTATGTGATTGACAATTTCATACAACTGGTCCTTTGGCATGTATTAAACAAAATAGAATTTTCAGCATATTATTATCATTCTATTTCTTTATTGTAAACATGCCATTGGTTCAGTTTTGTAAAAAAAAAAATTTGAACAATTTTTTTTTCTATTTTTTCCATTAGATAACCATAGTCAACATTTCAAAACAATGAATAACATCAAATAATGGAGATAAAGAATGGGCTAGGGCACAACACCAGTAGATTAAAATTGAACCAATGACATGTTTACAACAAAGAAATAGAATGATAATAATATGCTGAAAATTTTATTCTATTTAATACACACCAAAGGACCAGTTGTATGAAATTGTCAATCACATAGCATTTCACTGTTGTATGAGTGGATTGTGTAGGAACAGTTAACATTAAACATAGCCAGTGTTCTCTTTACTTTCTCAAATCTCTGCAAGTCAAGAACATTAGAGTTGTATAATACATTGTTAGTATCCTTTTTCCATGGGTCCTAGGTCTTTAGGTCCATGGAAAGGAAATAGATTACAAAATACACTTCAAAATAAAGGAAAAACTTAGCAAATTCAGTCTAACTCACTGTAGATGAAGGAACAGTCATGCTAATAGTTCCTCTAAGTCTTCCAAAACATTTATTGAATTCCCCTAAAGTCCTATTGGATCCCCAAATTGCTTAATCCAATCAACTTACATCAGGATCATGAGAAACTTCAAAGGATTAAAAACATTACTTGGAACAGTCAAATCATTATGCTTTCAAATCAATTACCTATCGACATATCCCTTGCGGGGGAGAGAAGCCAAACACATAAAGAACATGCACATAAACATGGCAGTTGAAAAACTTAAATGGAATAAACCAAGAAGTACCAAATGATGAATGCTCAATTGTTGTAATGGCAAAGCATCAGAACTGTCCATTTCTAGAACTTGATTTTATAGTCTAAATGATTCTTCTATAGTTGTAATGATTTTTCTAGAACTTGATTTTCTAGTCTTAATGATTTTTCTATAGTCCTAATGATTTTTCTATAGTACTCTTAATGATTTTTCTAGAACTTGATTTTCTAGTCTTAATGATTTTTCTATAGTCCTAATTATTTTTCTATAGTACTCTTAATGATTTTTCTATATTCCTAATGATTTTTCTATACTCTTAATGATTTTTCTTTCGTCCTAATCTTTGTTGCTCTTGATAAATTAGGCCTTGAATTTGAATTTTTGTTCACTGGTTTATTTCAACTTGATATTTCATTCATTTTTCATATACACATAGACTACACATGCTGATAAAAAAATGAGCTATTTAATTAAGGTTAACTATTCATGATTGTAAATAGTTAATATTTCTGATGGTACTCCTTGGTGTATTTCATTTTAAAATAATCATGTTTCTATGGCTATGATAAATGTCCCTTTGTGTTGAGAAAATTAGAGTTGAAAAAATGGTTGCAAACAAATCATCATTCTTCCACCAACATTCTAGTCAACATACAAGTAACGAGTCATTCCATTCAAGAAAGACCATGTCTGACAATATCAACGCAGAACAAAATAAGGAGTATGCATAATTTAGTGATTGTATCTTCCATTAGAGCCACTTCATATGCACAGGTGATGAACATGCATATTTGCCTGAGCGCTATTAGGAGCTTACCTAGCAACACATGTACTATTGTGAAAATCACCACAAATCTATTTGTTGTTGGGTCTAGCATATACCTTCTATGATCAACTCTTATATGCACAGGTGATGAACATTCAGATTTGCCTAAGCAGTACTTTGAGCAGTCCTCCTACACATGTACTATTGTGAAGATCATCACAAGTCCATTTGTTGGAGGGATACTCAAAGTACACATGTTTGGAGGTCTGAAGGAAACAAGTGAATTTGAAGAGTCACGAGTCTTAAGATTGTACTTAATATAGCCAAGCTTCATTCAATGGTACATTCAAATATGAAAAAAACTATTCTTAAACTAGATTAAACTAGTAAACCAAAGGACATACTGATTATAAGTAAACTAGTAAACCAAAGGACATGCTTTTACTACTAAGTCTTTGTTTTGTGGGCATAGTGATTATAATTACTTGACATATATCACAAATGTTGCTAATTAAGGTTGGCAGGATGATTACGCCTATCTTGAAAAAAGACTGTCAAATCGTTATGCTTTCAAATCAATTACCTATCGACATATCCCTTGCGAGGGAGAGAAACCAAACACATAAAGAACATGCACATAAACACGATAACTGAAAAACTTAAATGGAATACACCAAGAAGTACCAAATGATGAATGCTCAATTGTTGTAATGGAAAAGCAATATCAGAACCATCCATTTCTAGAACTTGATTTTTCTATAGTCCTAATGATTTTTCTTATTTCTTGTCTGTGCTTGGTGACAGGATTTTGAACATTGTTGACATACTTAAATGGAATACACAATACCAAATGATGAATGCTCAATTGTTGTAATGGAAAAGCATTAGAACCGTCCATTTCTAAAATTTGATTTTGTATAGTCTTAATTATTTTTCTATAGTCCTAATGATTTTGAAAATTGTTGATAAAGAGTGTTTCTTTTTTTGATTATAGTATAAATGATTTTTCTATAGTCATAATGATTTTTCTTATTTCTTGTCTTTTGTCCCTTTTTGATTTCCTATGTCTGTGCTTTGTGACAGGATTTTGTCACCTTCTTTTGACGGTATATTTTATTCAATCTATGTGGAATACTATTTTGTTCACTATTTTATTTCAGCTTCATATTTCTTTCATTTTTCATATACATAGAGACTACACATGCTGATAAAAAAATGAGCTATTTGATTTAGGTTTACTTTTCATTATTGTAAATGGTTAATATTTCTGATGGTACTCCTTGGTGTATTTCATATAAAAATAATAAATGTAATAACAATGGTGCGGTGCATTATTGATATATAGGCTCAATGACTCTTGTCAATGTGCCAAACTATCAATGTGGTGGTGGGCAGTGTGTGTTGAAGACTTCACGGACACCGAACAACCCTGGACGACAATTTTGGTGCTACCCAAATAGAAAAAAGGTTGCTAATGTGTATTTATTGAATGTTTCTAATATAAATATTATTCATTATAACATAAAAACTAATGTAGACTAGGCATCACAGGGAAATAATGGCTGTAGATACTTTAGTTGGGTCGATGACAACTCATCTGCATCTATCCGCCCATCTCCACTTATCTGCAATGAAGGATTTGAGTGCAAAACGTGTCAGGCTAGGGAAAATTCCAAAATTATATTTTTATGATGCCTTCTCTGTATTGTAATCGCATATATTTGTTGTGACCATATGCAGAGATGAACTCGGGAATTAGTTAGTTTAGTATTTTCATATTGTAACTAATATTTTAATATGGATATGACGTAACTTCTCTTTGCCTCAAGTGCGCATATATATGGTTTACATCTTTTTTTAGAATAATTCTTCATGTTTATGGCTTGGGTGAGCCCCAATTTGCTATCAATCACATGATTTAATGTATAGTATTTTCTTGGTTATGCCATTTGTTCCTTGACCTTGACTATGGATTGGCTATCATTTTCAAGCTTGAGTGTGGCTTCGTACCATGCACCATCCATAGATTTGTACACAATGCTGATTTATGAACGTAAATAACACATTGAACGTAATCTACGAATGTTGCATGGTATGAAGTCTTACTGAAGTTTGAACATCCTCCCTTTATTCCAGTGAGGGATTGGAATGAGTTCATTTTGGATGCAAAGGAGAAAGGGGATACTCAAAGAGGAATTACACCAGCAAATGAGAGAAGAAGGTATAAACATTTTAATAGATTTTTATTATTAAATAATGAAATTTGCATATACTAGTGTTCTAAGCCTCCTCATTACATGATTTAAGGTCTTAGTCAATGGACAAATTAAATTAGACTTACTATCCAAAACACATAAAAAATATGCACATAAACACGACAACTGAGAAACATAAATGTAGATTTCACAATAGCTGAGAAACATAATTGTAGGCATCATAGTCACAATAGTTTGGAGACAAGGTAATTGAGTTGTGTACCCAAGCGATGGAGAGCAACTTCTACACCCCCAATTCCAAGTTGAATACATTTGTTGGAGGACCTTGTATTCATGAGAAACAGATGTAGTAAACTTGGAATCAGAGGTGCAGGAGTTGCTCTCCATCGTCTGGGTATACAACTCAATTATGTTGTCTCCAGAAAATTGTGACCACGATGCCTACAATTATGTTTCTCAGTTGTTATGTCCCAGGACCCCTTATGACCCTTTATGGCCATTTACGATCCTAAGAATACATCTTAGAGGTCTTAAAATGTCATAAAGGGTCATAAGAGGCTCCTAGGAGGGGCCAGATGAGCTTGCACCTTCACGTGGTTGGCCCTTTTAAGTAGAGAATGTTAAACTATTCTCAAAACAAAGAGAAGCTCAATAATTTAAGGTATCAGTCCACGGAGATGCTGAAAAAATGACGGGAATCAATGATGGAGAGTTTTTAGATTATGAGAAGATGTATATGGAGTGGAGACCAGATTGAGTACCATTGCAGAGATGATGATTCAGTAACCTACATCTATAAAACCTTCACAATTATCCCTTCTTTGGAATCCACTCATTCCTCTTCTCAAACACGGTTGTCTAGAAACTTTGGATACTATTTCTCATCCATGCACGAAATGTGCTAGTGATCATATAAAATTACTTTAGGCCTCTAGTATTGATGAGATGTACTAGTGTAAAATGTTTTTTGTGAGACTGGGATCAATTTGTACAGTGTACATAAATGCAAGGCGGTGATTATTCTCAATGATCGACGGGTATAAGTCTTCCAGGCCTTACCCAGTAGCTAGGACTAAAGATAACACAGCTTAAGAGACCATCATAGGTTGTCTCTTTCTTTGGTCTATATTATTGATAGAATGTTTTACCTTTCATTAGCTCATCAAATCTAGGTATTTGAAAGAATTTAATAGAATATTTTCATGACAACATCTATTATTTAAGTTGACATTGCATGAATTTATCTACTTTGCGCACTTGTAGACTATTACGACGGCGATAAAGAAGCATTTGATGTTAAGTTCCAACATAAAGTGGGTAAATTTGTTTTAAGTAAGAAAACAATGATAACATGAATGCGTATGAAATTGAAATGCAGCCTACCAATTCTTGCCATACACAACCTGTGCGTGTTGATGAAAATGAGGATGTGCATCACAGTAATACAAGTAAACATCTTAAATTGATTGGTGTAGTAATACAAATTTAATTGCAATTGGTGTTTGGATTAATGTAACAATTTGTATTGCAGCTGTAGAGAGTGTAGAGGCTATTGTTAATGAGCAGGTTGAGGTTGAGGTTGAGGCCAAACAAACTGACCTCGATGTTGATGTTGTGACTAGATCAGGTAAAGAGCTATACGATTATGGCATGTAAAGTACTGAAATACTTTAAAATGTTTTTAATTATAATAAAATGTTTTTAATTTAACCATTTTATATGTTATTGCAGATGACCACCCTTTGCATCAATAGAGAACTAGGTGTGCATTGAGATATAATGAGAGGGTAGATGATCATCATGATGATATCGATACTCCTCTAAATGATTACTTCTTAAAAACTAGAAATCAAAAGAAAAAAAGAAATGATTGTCATCTATGCACCTTAATTGATAATGACTGATTTTTATATGCCAATGAATTTAATTATGTTGTATTGAATGTTCATAAATTTTATAATGTGTTAATGAATGTTATCGTGTGATAATTAATGAATGTCACATTTTATTAATGTGTGAATGAATGTTATTGTGTGATAATTAATGAATGTTACATTTTATTAATGGATGAAATAATGAATGAATGTTAGATGTTAACAGGGAATTTAGAGTGATGTTAGGGGGGGTGGGGCCAAATGAGCTTCCATCTTCACGTGGTTGGCCTTGTTTAGTATAGAATATAAAACTATTCTCAAAACAAAGTGAAGCTCAATAAGTTTGTTCCTTATATAGGGTCTCAAGTGTAGCCTTTATCCCACTCTCAACATTGCAAGGCTTCAAGTGGTGTTTTGAGATTGGTTTCTCCATCTCCCACTGACATCTTGTCTTTCTCCTAAGAACTCTCACTGAGCTCTGATACATGGATGAGCAGAAGATGTCCCTTACAAGCTACACATATATAATATGGTAGATCTAGGTAACAAATATACTACAACATAGAATGAGTCAACTTGAATCTATAGTTTATTCATTCACAATGAAAATTCAAATTACAAGCCATATTTTAGATTTAATATTCATATTCATCTTCATCATGATCATACCCATCATGGTCAGCATTTGGTTCAACTTCATTTGAACCACACTCCATGTCGGGTACCATTATAAGGCATGGAGTGTGGTCATACCCATGTTACCATAATAATGAGTTAGCCTATAAAATTATGAATAAATTACTGTAGGTGCACCAGGGATTGGCCCAGGAACCCAAGTTCCTACCAAAGGAACCCAAGCCGAACCTAGAGGAGAACAAAAGTAGAACCGGAACCCAGCCTCAAACAAAGAACCAGATAACTTGGCTTTTTTCTAATTCAAGTTTATTTATGGATTCTTCTCTAATTCCAACCTGATTATTCCATATTTTTTTTTCCAATTTTCCTTCTTCCTCACTCAATGGAGTTATGTTGTTACTTCCTTTTACTAATTGTGGTATTTCAAGGATCACCACCCATGACTTGGTTAAGATGATGAATGTTGTCAATGCCTTTATTACCAAGGAATCACCGCCCGCCATTAATAAATATTAATGATCATTGTTTCCTAAGGGTAATCATTGTTTGTGTATGCTAATCACCCAAGTCTTTGGATGTGATTTGCATGTTGTGAGGTTTTTCAGAAGTGGCAGTTTGACATGCTAGTTGGATTATAACATATTGACACTTACACCATGAAGAAGACAAATGATTAAATAGAAAGAGAGGACCAACAAAACCATCTTGTGGTCAGTCTATATCACATTGAGAAAAAACGTCAAGACTCAAGAATCAAAACAATCAAAAGTTTCTTCAATACCATGAATGATCAACAACATTCCATTAGAAAACAAAACACTAATCTATGTTATCATTAAGCCTTAAAATATGTCTTTTAAGTTTAGAAGCATCACAAAAACTTTCAAGAAACATAGTACTATCCAAAATATGTCTTTAAAGTTTATTTCTAATGATTATGATGATGTTGATGTTGATGTCTATAATTTATTTCACTTACTGATGCTTGCCTAGATTGAATTTTGAATTGTCAGGCTAGAGAACACTTTCAAAGTTTAGGGTTTGTTCCACATGATACACTTAGTTACAGCTCAAATGCAACTCAACATATTTTTTATGTTGGCCAACCCACTACAGAAACTCATCCGTAGGTGAAATTTAATGCTATGAATCTTGGCATTGTTAATGTTATTACTTTTCCTCACGTTTCATATTTGTGAAAATTTTTCTTGGCACTATCTTCTTTTTCAATTCCTATATTTGTAGATTTTTAGATCATTAACTTAAGCATTACATGTCTTTGTTCAATGTTTATTCTAATACTATATTATATCTTATTCTTATTACAATATTCTTTGTTGTGGGGCAGGAGGTCAATCTTCATTGTCTTCATTGTGGGGGACAGTGAAGATTTCTCTGACAAATAGCAGGTCTTCTTTAGTATCTTATAATAACATGCTAAACTGATAAAGGTGTTATGGGCATTTAAACTGCAATTACTAATAGATTAAGCATATTATTACTATGCTTAATGTTCCATTTAAATGCATTTAACACAAAAAAACAAATTTACAAAATTGAACCAATGGCATGTTTACAACAAATATGTGTTGAGGAGTTTTCTCCTTGTTTAATGTTAACTAATCCTGCACAATCCACTCATACAATAGTGAAATGCTATGTGGAAGGGATGGTTGATAGTGTTCCTTGAGGGAAGGGGGATTGTGAAAGACTTGTTATCATTTTATTATGTATTTCCAATATGTTTGGATGCAGGGCAGACCAGGAGAATGAAGGATCACTTACTGATTGCATGATAACCTAGTTTTGAAGGGTCATTGGTTGAGGGAACAGTCAAGGTTCGGATGATTGGGCCATTGGAGGACCCTATTTCTTTGTATTAATTTCTATTCAAATTGGATGCATGGATTTCTTGTGAATTATCAGCTGCTATGTATCCTGAAACTACATCTGTAAATCTGCATATACTTCTCTAGGGTTGTAAGCCACTTAGAGATCAAAATAGAGAAACTAAATCAAAATTATTCTTTGTCCTATTTCCTTTTAACAAAGTCTCAACTATCAATGATACAATACATTTGATGCCCTAAGCTATCAATACAAATGACACCTAGCTAGAAGCTCACAGGCTGTCCATTTGATAACCACAATGAACATTTTTAAAAAATGGATATCCTTGAGCACAAGCACCAATAACATCAAATAATGGAGTTAAAGGATGGGCTAGGACACGACACCAGTAGAATGCGGTCATTTCAGTGATGAAAATATACAATGGCATCATTAAACGTGCCAGTAATATCAACAAATGTGAATCCAAACATTTGAAAACCAATGGCATGTTTACAACAAAGGTCTAATAGAACTCCCAACAATTCTTAAACATACTTTATTTGATATGATGAATTCTCAAACAATTAAGGTTGGAGTAGACATAGTTATCACACATTTTTTTGTGTGGTACAAGGAAGATTTGGCTAGGTCAAATCTTCCTTCGTACTAGCAGTATACAAAATTAGACCTTTATTAACAATTGATCATATTAGATAACTAGTATGTTTAAGAATTGTTGGGACTAGTCCTTTGGCATGTATTAAATAGAATAGAATTTTCAGCATATTATTATCATTCTATTTCTTTTTTTTAAACATGCCATTGGTTCAGTTTTGTAACTTCACTGTTGTATGTGTGGATTGTGCAGGAACAGTTAACATTAAACAAGGAGAAAACTCCTCAACACATCTTGGAAACCATTGAATTCAATAATAAATGAAACCTAACACCAACACTATTCCTTCCATTCACTTCTACCAAGAATAAAGCATTTAATCCATTCAACATTACATATAATCATTAGACAGTTACATTTTATGACTATGTAGAGGAACAGTCACAACCAAAATGATCAAAACTACTTTCACCCTTGCACAAGCTATTCCAAAATTCAAGTAAAATGAGAAATATGCTATATCAAATTATTCATATTCATAGTAACCATTCAAAGGATCATTTTTTCAATGAACCCTCTGACTGTACCCCTGCGGCAGAGAAAGGAAACCTCAAAATAGAGAAAGGAAACTTAGTAAAACCAATCTATGCCAATGTTTGTGAGCGTACAATCATGATAAGTACCTCTCAAACCTCTCCAAACATCTAAGATTGTCTTTAAATACTTTATTGATCTCTTCTAAACATTAACCAAATCAAACCTACATTTGAATCCACACACAATAACCCCAAAATGAAGGGTTTTGTATCCTTTAATGAATCTCAGTCACTGGTAATGCATGGATAGTCAAACCAGTAGTCTCAAAAGCATTCAATAAGTGAATTGATTGTATTTAATACATGCCAAAGGACCAGTTGTATGAAATTGTCGATCACATAGCATTTCACTGTTGTATGAGTGGATTGTGCAGGAATAGTTAACATTAAACAAGGAGCAAACTCCTCAACACATCTTGAAAACCATTGAATTCAATAATAAATGAAACCTAACACCAACACTATTCCTTCCATTCACTTCTACCAAAAATAAAGCATTTAATCCATTCAACATTACATATAATCATTAGACAGTTACATTTTCTGACTGTGTACTAGAGGAACAGTCACGACCAAAATGATCCAAACATTTGAAAATAGTGAATCGGTATCCTTGAGCACAAGCACCAATAACATCAAATAATGGAGATAAAGCACGGGCTAGGGCATGACACCAATAGAATGTGGTCATTTCAGATAGCATTCGTGATCAAATAAAATGCAATGCATTTGAAATTTGCGGTTGAATACGATGCCAGATGCTCGAAAGATGAAGAAATCACATACGAAGAACATGCCATTGGTTCAGTTTTGTAAAAAAAAAAATTGTGTAATTAGTAATTGGTAGATTAAATGCAAATAACACCTTTATCATTTTAATTAGCATGTTATTATCATATCAGATAAATTATGTTTAAGAATTGTTGGGACTGGTCCTTTTGTGTGTATTAAACATAATAGAATTTTTAGCATATTATTATCAATCTATTTCTTTGTTCTAAACATGTCATTGGTTCAGTTTTGTAGATTTTTTTTTTGTGTTAAATGCATTTTTTGTGAGGCGGGGTCTTGTTCTAAGGAGATTAATGAAGATTGTGCACCTCAAAAACCAATTCATAAGGTATCAATCATGTTTCCTATTCACTTATATATTTGGATTGGTAAATCTCCTTATAAGTTTCATGTCCTTTCTTTTGATTACTATGGATGAGATATATATCTTACATTTAACATTCAACTTCTTTACATTTTAGAACATGTAGTGTGTTTTTTGAGGATTTTACCAAATCAACTTTTAACATAAACCGAAAACACCAAACTGATATCTTGCCCTTTCAACTTGACAAAATATTTGCATTTGACCAATAATTGCAAGCAACTGAATGATAAATCCACATACCTGTATCTTTGTAAAATACCTGGAACATCAAAAAGATGGCTAAGTGTCTGCCACCATGATTTTTATCTACTGAATATGGGAAAAAAAGGCACCAAAAATAATCGAATAGAAAACATGATTGGTCATTTCAAAGAGCATTCATGATCAAATAAAATGCAATGCCTTCTCTTGCGCTCGATTAGCTTTCACCTGCTCATTTTCTCCCACTCCTTTTCTCTAAAATCGAAATTAAAATGATTTGGTCATTTCAAAATAGTGAATTGATATCCTTGAGCACAAGCACCAATAACATCAACTATTTTGATCTATGGGTACCCTAATGTTGGCAAGAGTTCTTTTATTAATAAGATTACTCAGCAAGCTTGAAGAAGTGTTATATTTTGGCAAATGAAGAGTGGAAATATGATGATGTTCCTGAGATCATGGATGGACACAATGTTGCAGATAAAATGGGAAGACAACTTTCTAGCCTAGCCCTAGATCCTTTGACAATTGGGGTAGGATCTAGACCCAGGCTAAAAATATGTCTTCCTTTTTGTTGTGGAATATAGGCTCTGCTGCTGCAACAATGATAGACTGCGATGTAGATATCACAATAGCTGAGAAACATAAATGTAGGCATCATGGTCACAATTTTTTGGAGACACAACATAATTGAGTGCTATTCCCAGACGATGAAAAGCAACCACTACTTTGCATCATCTGGGAAAACCACTCAATTATGTTGTGTCTCCAAAAAATTATGACCATGATGCCTACATTTATGTTTCTCAGCTGTTGTGTCCCAGGACCCCTTATAACCCTTTATGATCCCTAAGAATACATCTTAGAGGTCTTAAAATGTCATAAATGGTCATAAGAGGCTCCTAGGAGGGGGCGAGTGAGCTTCCACCTTCACGTGGTTGGCCCTGTTAAGTAGAGAATGTTAAACTATTCTCAAAACAAAGAGAAGCTCAATAATTTAAGGTCTCAGTCCATGGGGATGTTGAAAAAATGACGGGAATCAATGATGGAGAGTTTTTAGATTATGAGAAGATGTATATGGAGTGGAGGCCAAATTGAGTACCAGTACAGAGATGATGATTCAGTAACCTACATCTATAAAACCTTCACAATTATCCCTTCTTTGGCCTCCACTCATTCCTCTTCTCAAAAATGGTTATCTAGAAACTTTGGATATTGTTTCTCATCCATGCACGAAATGTGCTAGTGATCATATAAAATTACTTTAGGACTCCAATATTTATGAGATATACAAGTGTAAAATGTATTTGTGAGACTGGGATCAATTTGTGTAGTGTACATAAATGCAAGGCGGTGATTATTCTCGATGATTGATAGGTATAAGTCTTCCAGGCCTTACCCAGTAGCTAGGACTAAAGATAACACAGCTCAAGAGACCATCATAGGTTTTCTCTTTCTTTGGTCTACATTATTGACAGAATGTTTTACCTTTCATTAGCTCATCAAATCTGAGGATTTGAAAGAATTTAATGGAATATTTTCATGACAACGTATATTATTTAAGTTGACATTGCATGAATTTATCTACTTTGCGCACTTGTAGACTATTCAGACAGCGATAAAGAAGCATCTCCTCCCATGGCCATGCTTCTTTATCACCATCCTCATAGTCTACAAGTGCATGAAGTAGATAAATTCATGCAACGTCAACTTAAATAATATACGTTGTCATGAAAATATTCTATTAAATTCTTTCAAATCCCCGGATTTGATGAGCTAATGAAAGGTAAAACATTCTGTCAATAATATAGACCGAAGAAAGAGACAACCTATGATGGTCTCTTGAGCTATGTTATCTTTAATGTGCATGTTCCATCAATTTTTTGACACTTTATAATTCATTCCGACAACAGTGCTATACATCTAACACCATTTCCCATCGGAATATAGGCCAACACATCACCTATTCAATAGATAAAATGTTGGAGAAAATACTTTACGACAATTATTGTGACAGTAATGCTATACGTTTGACAGTGCAACTTGTCGGAGATATGTTGCACTACCGTCGCTCTTTTGACAGTTAAAATGTCATAGATATGCAATTTTCAATAGACTATTCTGACACTAATGCTACGTCACCGATGGGTTTATTTGTCAGAAATTGGTTGCAAATCTGTCGCTATGCCAATAGTTCTAATGTTGGAAAGGATGTCTTTTCAATAGTTAGTTCCGACAACAATTGTGTATTTCTAATAGGTCTTTGTGTCAGAATTTTGATAGATGGACCGTAGGAAATGCCATAACAAAGTTGTTATCATGTGCAACTTTTTGACATAATGGGGTGTCGGTAAACTGACAGATATCTCTTTCGTCACAATTTCCAATGCAAAAAATGCGACAGACACGTGTCGAAATGCTGACAAATGATCGTTGCAAATCTGACAAATGGCTGTCAAAATTTGACCTCAAATGTACTAGTGTGTATATATATGTATGTATGTATATATGTATGTATGTATGTATGTATGTATGTATGTATATATATATGTATTTATGTATGTATACTTTAGATATTGTACTAATGTGGGAAGGTACCAAGCATTTCCTTCACTTGGCTTCACAGGTCTGAGCATTCTTATAATAACTCCAATAGTGGAAATTGGATATAATGATATGGCCAATCTTGTCCTAAGCCAAAGTTGTCATTTTGAATTTTGGATGGCAATTTTCCTCTTGTAACTTAAACAATCATTGGTTGTCACATGACAAAATTTGGCCATCTTGTGTGGATGACTTGGTGTCTGTCATGTTGCATTTTGTTTGGTTGTGTCTATGTGTTCAATTTTCTTGAATTATGTTTGGGTGTAGTTTCCATAGTCGATAGAACTTTAAAAGAGAATTTAATTGTATTAGGTTTTATATTTTGGATTTTGGTCATTGTAATTTGATCAATTTAATTTAAAATTTGGATTTAAATATTGCTTTGATTAAATTGATTTACTAACAAACATGTCGTATAAATACATATTAAAGTAATAGAATTTAAATAATTTTAGTGGGAAGCATTTGGGGATATTTAATAAAGATTATAATATTTTGGATCTTTAATTATTTTTATTTTTATTTCCTTATTTGGGTTTTTCTCCAAAATGTCACTTTTAAGAGAAATGAGTTTTTATCTTATCGCCCTTTTTGATTAATGGCTATGCCTGGAAATTTGTTTTGATGGTTGGCTGAGATTGCTTGGGAAAATTTGTGTGGGTATTGTCTTATACGAATTGTTGGAGGGATTTCTACCAATGGACCGAATTTCATCCCTTCTCATTGTGGGTGTGAGTTTTCCATCTCAATTGGAAATTTTCAACAAGTTGAGGTAGAGATTTTGATGTCCCTGTTGTTTTCTAATTTAATTGATTTATATTGTTTTTAAATGGCTATTAGATGAATAGGATTCAAAAAGCTCTTCTATTATTTATATGAATTTGTATGAAATGTTTTTGGAAAAGAGGGTTTGATTTTCATGGGGATATGTTGTCCAATTTTGCATAGTTGGGTAAAACTTGGATTTTATTACATTTTTAGAGTCTTGTGTATTGTGGAATCAATGGGTTATCTCTCATTTTTCATTATTAATGTTTGAAATTTTGAGTTTTCTTGATGGCCATTAATGTTGGAATTATGTTTGGATTGGTTTTATGTCATTTTTATGATTTGGTAAAAGAAATATTTTTGTGGATTTCATGAGTGGATATTATATGAAATGATGGCTTTAATATATGAAATTTTGGTTGTGGATTAGACTGGTTTCATCTTTGTATGTATTGTTAATTTTGAGTTTTACTTAATGGGAATAATGTTATGGGATAATATAGCATTGGGGTTTATAGTGAGTCTAGAATAGTTGTGAGTTTTTTGTATGCTTGACATGTATGAGAGGTCTTGTTATGTAAAATGCCCATACATGTAGCTTATAGTCTTAAAAATTTTATAACTTCCTTACTTTCCCACTGTGGAGCCATTGGTCTTTCTTTTAAGCATGTTGCCCATGTATTGTAAGGACTGGAAGGAATGAGAATAGTGTGGTGGTATATATATTTGTTGCTTGTTTGGTGTTGGCTTTGAGAGATATAGGATTGGTGTATGAGTAATTGTGGAATACACTTGATATCTTCCCTTTGGTTGTGTGTTAACCTCACCCTTTCTTGATTGATGGATTGGTTGTGTCTCATCACGTTCCTTATGTTTTGTTCATGTATGCCTTGGTTGGAGTGAGTGATATTGTGGTTATCATTATGTGTGGGATTGTATTGTTTCTTAGGTTATATGATTACCTCTACAAGCATGGTGGGATGGGCCTGAGGGTACCACATGGTGGGGTGACATGACAAGTCATTGTTTGGGATTGAAGAACATGTATTTGAGTGGTCCAAAATTGTACTTCACCTACTTTACAACACTATATTTTCTTATGGATGTATTTTTTCACTTATGTGGTCATGTATGTATTTCATTAATGTGGGATTTTTCTCATTTATGTTATTCATGCATTCGAGTGGGTATGCCCTTGATTTATGGTATCTAGTACTCCCTAATGTGGATCAACCATTGCATTTAAGTCGTACTTTGGAGCTGGCATCCCTACCTTGTTGTTAGATCAAGAAATCTCTGGTGTGTTATGTTTTAAGTTCAAATTTATAATTTGTAGACAAACTTGGCACATATTCCCCATAGATAAGCACATATACCTTATAGTTTAGTGCATGTGCCCTATAGATTAGCGTATAAACCTCCTAGAATAGAACATAGACCTTATTTTTTAGTGCATATGCCTTAAGGTTTAGCACATAAAAAATAGTGGGCACTTCCCAAGGGTCTATCAAAAATGTAATTGCAGATTTGGATACCCTTCTTCCCCAAGATGTCTTCCATGTTTTCACAGTCTGATTAAGTTAAATATTCTTCCTTTCTTAAACTTTAAGTTACATTTTATGTAATACTTTCAAGATATTTGAGCTTGGTTTCATATTCATGGGAGTTATATTAAATATTCTAGATTTTGAGACTTTTTGTGAAATTTCAAACTTAGTCAAATTTTAGGAATCGACATGTTTTTCATTAGCATGATTCTTTATGGTGACTTCAATGTATCTTTCCATTATTTATGAGTATTTGGTGGTCTTGTAACCTTTGGAAGATCTTTTGAATTCTTTCACGTGTGCATGATCATGTGACGATCGTGATGTATTCTCTTGCATGATGTATCTTGTTTATGTTTATGGTTATGTGATGCACATTGTTACATGAAGTTTATTCCACGTTTCAAAAAAAATAATTTAAGTGCATATTTAACCCTATGTTGCAAGGGTTCCTTGGCAACACATTACATCTATTATTAGATCCAATGTTCAAGAATTGGGAACTCTACCATTTATGTATTCACTACGCTTATTTATATAATTAGTAAGGCATGTTGTGTGCATTTGGTTGGAAGTACTCCCTCTTATGTGTCTACTCTTAGTCACTTAGTTATGTGAAAATGTTTATGTTGGTGTATTGTGTTGATTTTAGTGAATTTATCTTGTAATTGAAGGGCTAATATTGGAATTTTGAGCTTCCTTATGCAGGGATGGGCACTAAAATTCTTCCTCTATCTATCTTGTGACCCTTGTCAAAATTGATTTGTTTTATCATTGCTGACATTTTCATGGTTGTATTGAAATTGATGAAAATCCACCTACTTGGGCCTTCTCTTTCAAATTTCTTGGTGGCTACTCCAAATGTTTTATATTTATAGTTCTTCATGATGTTGATTTTATTTCCCATCAAGGTCTATGTGAACCTATGATTGTGTGTTAGGGGAGTACTTTTCATATGATATACCATAATTGTATAATAAATAGATAGATATATGGTTTCCTCTAGTAAGATGTTATGTGATATGATTATTGTGTATGAAGAGTTATGGAACTTTTTCTTCTAGTTTTAGTGATGCTAAATGTTTCCTTGTGTCTCTTATCATAGCTTGGTTATGGAATTATAATATTGGTGATTCTAATTAATATCTCATTCTACCTTAAAGTATGCCTGCTAGAAATAGGAATTAGGAGTGAGGTAGAGGTCCTCGTATTGGCACACCATGGAATCCTCAAATGGAAGAAGAAGACATTGGGAGGCTGAACAATAGGATGACCAGAGAGAGTCAAAATAATGAAAAGAATGGTCCTCATACTATTTAGTTATTATAAGAACTTATCACATAGATGGGACCTCATCAAGAGGCATCTCAACATGGTGAGTCACAACCATCAGACTATAGTCATCTGGTGCATCAGGGAGAGTGTGAGCATTCTTTTACCCCACCTAACTCTAGAGTAGAGAAAATGAGAGATTGAATAGGGTTGGATGAGGATGCTATATTAGCTTCTCACGTAAGAGACATTATTCAGTCACATCCACCTAATTTCCATGGGTATGGTGATGATTGTTACAAGTAGTGGCTGTCGTTGCACCCAAAGATCGACCTGTTAATGCTTGATACAACCACTAGACTTATAGAAGAAACATGAGGTGGTTAAGCCATGTCATGAATCCTGAGGGGAGTGCTGAAAATGTTTCCAACAATCTCCCCCTTAGCGTTACCCGAGGGGATTCAAACCTGTGACCAAGCTCTGATACCACTTGTTACAAGTAGTGGTTTCCATTGCACCAAAAGATCGATCTGTTAATGCCCAATATAACCACTAGACTTATAGAAGACATAGGAGGTGGTTAAGCCATGTCACGAATCCCAAGGGGAGTGCTGACAATTTTTCCAACAATGACACTATGGTCGAGACCTGGGCATTTGTATATGATAAATACTAGATCTCGGTGTGCCATTATTGACCTTAGGGATTTTGTGTCTACTTGGTAGCACATTGAGGAGTCAAAGCTCGATCTTGACATCTCTAAAATATCATGGGAGATTTTTCTTCAGCAATTTTGAGCACATTTTCTCTTAGAATATTATTTCCAAAGGTGTGTAGATGAGTTTCATGATTTGAGGCAGTTGGCTATGATTGTGCATCAATACGAGCATAAGTTCTTTGAGTTGAGTAAATATGCTAGTATACCCACTAATGATCCCATACTAGTACATCATTCTATTCAAGGCCTTAGTGACTGTATTTATGGTGATGTTTGTGTGTTCTAGCCCAGGAATTTGGACATGGTCGTTATACAAGAAAGATTGGTGGAAGATAATATTGTCAAGGGCTTGGAAACTCAGGGGGAGTTAAGATAATTGGTATACATCCCTTTGGCTTAGGTGTACAGGTCTCACAACCCCATGCTATAGGATTTTCCAAGGCACTTGCACCAGTCTCTTAGATACCTTCTTCTAGGCAATGCTCAGGGGGATACCATCCTCTAGTTCATGTTCAAAAGGGGAAGCCTTTAGAGTCATACTTGTAATACCCCAAAAATGGGCTTCAGTACCATTGACCTCCTACATCAACAAATCGATCAAAATCAACCTTAAAGTCCTAACTTAAGGCACATCTGCACATATCATCGAGACCCTGATTGATTCTATTCTAAATCTACATCAGGGAATATTCTTAAATATTCCTAATTTATCCTAATTATTTCTAATTAAATATTATTTGGAGATAAATAATATTATTTTATTTATCCTAAAGTCAAATAATTGAATATGATTGAATATTTAATTAATTAAACTTAATTCTACCACTTAATTAATTTAATTAGATTTAATTGATATTTATTCCTAATTAATATTGTTTATTTGACAATAAATCACCATTCTTAAAATTAATCAATTGAATATTTATTTAATTGATTAAAATCAAATTGTCAAATTTAATAATATGATTTTGAATAAAGTTTGATAAAAATAATTGATTAACCCATAAATCAGTTATTTAATTGTTCAAATCAATTAAGTTGAGAATAAAACACATGGAAAATTAAATAAAGTCATAATTAGATCTATACACAAATCAGAAAAGCAGTTAAACTCAAAATCAACTATTGAATTCAATGTGTTAACTTTCAAAACTCAACATGTGATTGTGAGTTAAAAAGCAGATTGGAGTGATCTCAATTTCTAATTTGAGTTAAAAAGATGATTTTGCATGATTTAAGTGAGATAACTATTTCTAATTTCCTAATAACTCATCAATCAATTTGAGTTGATCAGGGAGATATTTTTGGCTTTCCATGAGTTCTCAAAACCCCAGATTTCTATATAAACAAGCCTCAGTCCTTTACAAATGATCATGAATTTGGAGAATCAAGCATCTGGAGAATAGCAGTGCCATATTGTTGAATCTTTGAGATTTATGCAATTATTGAAATTCTTTGCTAATATTGATTTGTTGATTCATAGCATTCATAGCATTCATAGTTTAGATTTAAATTCATCTTTCATCAAGTTTTAGATCAATTTTACATAGCTTTCATCATTATTGCATAGAAAATACCAAAAATATAGATTAAATCTGCATTCATTTTCATAGCTTTCACATTCAAATCCTTTGTTTAGATGTTGCATTGTCACTAATCTCGGTCAAATTTTGAGAATACCATACTCGCATCTAGTAGAAGGAAGTAAATTTCTTGGTTAATGATATACTCATTTATTGCTTATTTTCTGATTATTAACCAATAATATTTTACTGGTGTGTTGTGTCTTTTAAATAGGTACAATTTTCACACACACAATACTACAGTCGACCTTCTCAGATTTCACCTCAAGACTCTAGAAGGAGTAGTTATCATCCACTTAGTATACCTCCAACTGGGCCTGGCTATCATTTTAGAGAGTGTTTTTCTTGTGGTCAACATGGCCATATAGCATTTCATTTCCCTAAGAGGTCAACCCTAGGAGTGATTTGAGGTCAGGAAGGTTTAGAGCCCATGGTGGGGGATGTTGGTAGATCCCATGAGGTATATGTAGTAGTAGGTGGTGGCTTGGTAGGAAATTGGGGTGTATATGTTGGGATGCTAGGTGCAGGACCAAAAACCATTTTTGGAGCCTACCCATGTTCTTCTATTATGGGAGTTGGCCCATAGGGTTCAGGCCATAGAGAAGGAAAGGGTCTGATGGGACCTAAGTGATAGTACCACCATTTGTAAGAGGATGATTCATGGTTAAGATTTTGTATCCTATCTTTTGTAGGCTTTCAAGAGTAATCCAAGCCCTTGGAGGGGGGATGTAGTGCCTCCCGTGGTTGCATTATATCATTGTTTAATTTGACTTGAGATGGACTATGTTATATTTCACCCTTGACTATTCATACCTTATTCTTTTTTTTCGCATCTATGAGATGGACCCGTTATAGTTATATTCTTTTAGGAATGTGTGTATTTCACTATGGATGTGGTTAGTGGTTATACCTTGATTTTATTGATGGTCATGTATGCATGATGACTCTTTGTATATGTGTCTTGATGTTATATGATGATGTTTGCATACATTTACTTTATAAATGATATTTTGGCTTTGGAATTTCCAATGGTTACTATATTGGCAGGTTATAATGGTAATGATTATAGTTACATTTTATGAGTTATATTGTGCATCTTATAGTATGTTTAGGGTATTCACTTTATGTTCAGTATTATGGAATAGATGATGAAAAAATGATTAATGATTGCATATGAGTAGTTTAGATGTATATGTATATGCTTGAATGTTTCTACATTGATTAAAGAGATTAATGATTTAATAATAACTTATGTTATTAAATGATTAGATAAATGATTACATGGTGTTATTGTGGTTGTTTTGGGTTAATTGACATATCTTTTGTTACATGTGTATGATGAAGTATCCATGATGTGTTGTATGAGGTAGAACGAAGTCATAGTTACTTTCTTGTGAGGCCCACAAGATATCTCATTTCCCCTCCATTGTTTGTTATTGTTGGTGTGTGTGTGTGTGTGTGTATGTATGTATGTATGTATATGTGTGTGTGTGTGTGTATGTATGTATGTATGTGTATATATATATATATATATATATATGTATGTATGTATGTATGTATGTATGTATGTGTGTGTATGTATACATACACACACACATATGTATACATATATATATATATATATATGTATGTATGTATGTATGTATGTATGTATATATATGTATATGTGTGTGTGTATGTATACACACACACACACATATGTATGCATATATGTATATGTATATGTATATGTATATGTATATGTATATGTATATGTATATATATATATATATATATATATATATATATATATATATATATATATATATATATATATATATATATCTATATCTATATGTGTGTGTATATATATATATATATACACACACACACACACACACATATATATATATACATATATATATATATATATATATGTATATATATATATATGTATATATGTATATATATATATATATATGTATATATATATATATGTGTATATATATATATATATGTATATATATATATATGTATATTGTAATATCCCAAAAATGGGTTATAAGTTCATTAATCTCCTACATTGATAATTTGAACAAAATCGACATCAAAGTCCTAATCTAAAGCACATCTAAACATCATCGAATCATAATTGATTATCTTAAATTCTGCATCGGGGAATATTCCTAGTAATATTCCTAATCATCTTAATTATCTTTAATTTAATGATTATTTGGCAATAAATCACATTTATCCTAAGTTTGATTAATTGAATATTTTCATATTTAATTAATTAGATTTAATATTTGCCACTTAATTGTTTAATTAAATTTAATTCTATCTATTATTAATTGTATTATTTAATTTTGACAATAGATCAAAATTCCTATCTTTAATTGATTAAATTCTTATTTAATTAATTAAAACATGTTGTCATTATTTAATAATATAATTTTTAATAAAAGTTTGGTAAAATAGTTAATTAACCCATAAATTAATTGTTTTATTTCAAAAATTAGTTGAGTTGAGGATAAATCACTTTATTTGTTTATTTAATTCTTAATTATTATGCATATTCAAAAGAAACAGTTAAACTCCAAATCAGAAAATCAATGCAAGTTATTGACTTTTTGGAACTCAACATCTTTTTGGAATTCAAAAAGCTGATCTAAACTCTAATTTGGGTTAAAAAGCTATTTTTGCATGTTTTTGCATGATTTTGAAAATTAACTATCTTTCATGATCAGATAACTCAAAAATCAAGATGAGTTAATTTGAGTGATTTATGACTTTTATCCATGCACCTCCAAAGCCTTGGATTTCTATAAAAACAAGGCTCAGCTCTTCACAAATCATCTCATATTTTGCACAATCACATTGGAGAATTGGAATTGAAGAAATCAAAGCTTTTGCGAATGGACATCTTTGTGAGATCAATCTTATTTTTGCATTCATATTGCATATCATTGTTAGATTAGCATTGCATATCAATTTTCAATAGCATTTATAGCATATCAATTTCATCTAGCATAGATTCATATCAGTTTTTATCATTCTTATTGCATAGAAAATATCAAAAATATAGATTAATTGCATTCAATTTCATATCCATCTTTTGCATTCAAATCCTTCATTTAGGTGTCATCTAGGTCACTGATCTCGATAATAATCTGAGAACATTAATCTCGCACCTACTAGAAGGCAGTAAATCACTTGGTTAGATAGCTTTCAATTTTGCACGATTTTGATTTTAGCTAACCTCTAATATTTTACTGAGTGTTGTGTCTACAAATTAGGTACAATTTTTACACATACATTTCTGGCACCCACAGTGGGGCAACCCACCTTTGCATGCTGGTTTTGATTTTTTTGGGAGCTAAAACCCCAAAGTTTCAAAGATTTAATTTTATCTCCCAAAAAGCTTGGAATTTTGGTCTAAAATATTTTTTGCAAGTTGGTGACATGTCAGGGAAGCTACAGTAAAAAATTTAGAATTTTTTGAGATGTTTTGAATTTTTAATAATTTTTTCTTGAAATTCTAGAAAAAAATAATATCTGACGCAAATCAGCATATTTTTCAGAAATTTTTATATTTTTAAAAATCTCTTTAAATTTTATAGGGGGTCCATTCTTTGTGTTTTAAATTTGGACATGATATCATAACTCAAATAGTCAATTTACAAAAACTAGTCTGTTTTGATAAAATGGGTCTCTAGGGCACAAATGAAGAGATTTTTCTAAAATTTTTGCATTTTTGGAAAGATCTATATTTTTTAGTAGGGGTCTCTATTCTAAATTTTTATTTTTGTGACCAAAATCATATCAAAAAAATTAGATCTTGTTGACTAGGTCAAATGCAGCAAAAAAAATAAAGTTTTGTGATGGGTATGCACTTATTTTTTTTACATGGTTCAATGAATGATATGAGTTATCATTTGGGTTAATTGCTAGTTATTATTACTGATAATAATTAATTTTTAGAGCTAACCCTATGGTTTTCATAAGTTGAATATATTTTGCATATCTTGTTTGCTTGTTTGCTTGTTTGCTTGTTGGAGAGTTCGTCACTTGCTTGCATGGAAAAGCTCAACAAAAATTGCTAAAAATCAAGTAAAATATACTAAGCACGTTGCGAGGATCCCAGGTATTCTCCTTCATCTAATAATATTTTGATTTGGGACTTAAAATAAATCTCTTATGTGTCAAGCTTGTGTGCATCTTTTCATGCTTTTGATCTATTTCTACACACTTGCATAATTGATACTAGGTTGTGAACCCTTAAGGATTCATTAAGTAGTCTTAGAATACTTGTGATTGATCTTGATTGCTATCTTGGGTTATTGGACTCGCTAATTCGCCGGCCCCTCATTTTCGCCCCGTGGTTGCAATCTCAGCGCCATAAAGGGGAGGGGTCAACAGGACATAAGCGTTAAGTGTTCCACTTGGAAACCCTTTTGTGCTTTTAGAAACTCACTTGTTTTCTAAGTTGGGGACTTGTTTTCAGCTTGTGTGAGGTGTTAAGTGCTCCACCTTGTGGACTCATCTCATATTCACTTTAAACGTTAAGTGTTCCTCTTTCTACTTTTTGGATACTTTTGGTAGATTTGCTTTCGGAACATACATCTGTGCTCACATAGTAATTAGGCCCTATGAACACTATTCATAATTTTTGAGAGATTGGATTCCTAGCGAAATCCTTCCTTAACGATGGAATCCTTGTAGGTAGGGAGGATACTTAGTGCGTTTCACATTCATCTTGGTTAGTGCATCTTCTCTTATTGATCGACACATTCTCTCTCCGGAGAGGTTGATAGATCACGTGGGGTTGATATCACAAGCTTTGGTGAATCAAAATTGGTTAGTGCATCTTCTCTTATTTATTGATACATTCTCTCCCCAAAGAGGTTGATAGATCACGTGGAGTTGATATCACAGACCTTGGTGGAACAAAACTTTGTCTTAGCGTGTCGGATTAATCTGCTTGCTTTGTTTGGGTTAAAAGTGAAGAGGTGTCAAAACTTTGAATCTGGAGCCAAGTCCCCTTGTGGTATACTATTGTGAGTCATCTTTAGAGAGGGTTAACCGTAGCGGACAATCCCTTCATAGGGCAAACTGCATTGACGGAACCTCAAGCGGTAATAGCCATTTTCGCCATGGTAGTGATAGCCGCTATATAAATGTCCTTGTGGAAGAAATCTCCACGGGTATGGTTCATTGTTGGGTTGTCAGATCTCCCTAGCAGCTCTTGAAGATTAAGTTCTCAGACTGTGTCAAAACCCTGGTGCGCCGGGATTGGAGTTCACCCCTTTGAATCATAAAAGTTGCAGAGTCAAACCATTACTAAAAACCCTAGAGAGGCCAATTTTTCATTCTCAGGTATATGTTTGTTATTGCAAAACTTTTTAGAACATACACAATTAGTACTCTCAGGGATTAGCGCAATTTGGTCACTTGATTGTTCATGTGCAAGGTTACTTTTGCCCTTGTTCATTATTTTCAGACGTGCTTGGAATCACTTGCTTGCTATTCTGCGTGCTTATTTATCTACTTGGCTATTAAAAATGATCAAATCTGGTATAACCTTTAAAATTTGGACAGTACAATTTGCAAACAATCCAAAATTGAAGACCTTAAATTTTGCAAAAATTGACGTAAAATCTTTCTGGAGTCAAAAGTCATTTCAGGAAGTCAAAAGTCGTACGAGTTTTGTCAAGTGTCGTTTCAGTATTACCCAACTATCGTATGAGTTTAGCAACTGTCATTTCATAGACTACCCAGTGTCGTACGAGTCTGCAGAGTGTCATTTGAAAAAATTTGAGAGAGTTGTCAGAAATTGTCAAATTGCAAGATATCCAATGTTTCCAGCCTAGTTCCAAAATCTGTCAAAAATATCATTGTGTCAGGAATACAGCAATAGCTATTGAGAATCAGTACACATGTCTCAAAGAATTAGTACACAAGAGGAAGAAGCTATAATCACGGCTATGATGAAGCAGCTGCAAGCTATGCAAGTCCAACTTGACAAACTTGAGAAAGAGAAGGAATCTAAAAAGTTCTCCATGGAATCTCTATACTCTTTTCCATTTGATAAAGACTTGTACATGTCACCATGCCCCCAGAAAAAAATTGAGCAATATGATACCTCTTCCACGGAGAGTGACACATCTAGCTTTGAAGACTATGATGACTATGACAACAGATAATGTAATGATACCTATGACACCTCTATTCCTAAGAGTCCTCCTCATCATCCATTCCTGCTTACTACAAATGGGCCATCACATTGGATAGATCGTGAGGGTGATCCATATGATTTTGATTATGAAAGAGACTTTGATGATTTCTATGCACAATACCTAGATGATCCATCTACTTCACTTGAGGAAGAGAAAGTTTTTCATGCTGATTACAAAAGTAAATACTACAAGGATCTCTCCTCTAAGAACTCTCCAGCTGAAAATAAAGATTACACTCTCAAGCAAGATCATGTTAATGCTAAACCTTTGTCTGGTGATGGTTCCCTTCCATCCCCTACTTCCTCCAATACCCATACATTTCTTAAAGCTTCTGAGTCTTTCAAATCTTTCACAGAACCTTCATCCGACACAAGCCTTGATACTTTTCATGCGGTTCCCTATAGTTATCCTCCAGGGCTACCTCTTAAAGAAACTCAAGCTAACCTTCACTTGGCTACAAAGACTTTCAATAATGATAAACCTAAAGAGCCTAAGCCTTCATATGCTATAATCCCTACTTCAGCTAGTCCTCCACCATCTCTTCCAAAGTCATCCATACAATCCCAACATGCTTCCTTGTCCTTAGAAGTGGCTCCATGTCAAGAGGACTCTAAAAATGATGAAAAAAAGAACATAAAGAAAGATCAAGATCAAGAACCCTCCATGTCATCCACTCCTTTTCATGATGTCTCTTATCTACCTCAAGGTTCTTTTGATCCTGTACCCCCTTTTTCATGCATTCCACCATGTCTTAAGTCTTCACCTAAGCAAGATCAAGCTACTACTTACACTGTTGAGCTTATTGACAATCAAAATAACCTTACTACGCTTGCACTTTCCAAAGATGATACTTCCATTAAGGTTGGTAAAAATGGTGTTCCTTTCAATGTTAAGCCTATTGAAAAATAAGAGAAAAATTATGTGCTTATGCTATCTGAAGATCCTTGTCAAGATCAAGGTCTTCCATCTTCTTATTCTACCACTCCATATTCACTTCCACTTTCTACTCTTCCTAAGTCTTTGCAAGCTTTGAACAATCCTATCAAAGACGGTGCTCATATTCAAGATGTCCATGATTCTATTGAAAATTTTAATGCTCACTCTAAAGATGCTGATATCCTTGGTTGTCATATAGATGATGATGAACTTATTGATTATCCTTTTGCATCTTCCACTTCCATCCTTGGACCTCTTCCACCACTACTAAGGGCTTCATGCCTTCCTTCCATCTTGGGTCCTTATGTCCCTTCACTTTCCCCTCCTAGCTCTCCTGATTTTCCATCCATCTTAGGTCCTTACATACCTCCATCTCTCATCTTTCCTCAAGATCAACATAGATGCATACCCTTGAATCATTTTCATCCACCCACCCATCTAAACCAGTCATATCCTCCTCCTTCTTCCACAAGTCCCAAGTCCTTTGGAAGTAACTTAAATGTTCAATACAAGAAAAAGAAGCAATACAAGAATCCATCAAAAAAAGATCACCATGTCTCCTCTAATAGACATGGAAACATAAAGTCAAAAAAGATATCTAAGAAAAAAATTACAAGACAAGTATGGGTTCCAAAATCCATCATTGAAGATATTATCTCTAAATCATCAAAAGGAAATAAAAATCCTACGACTATATGGATTCCAAAGTCTCTCTTGAAAGAGTCTGGTGTTGAACAAAAAGTGAAATTGACATTCAAGCTTCCAAAGGTTTCCACTACATCTCCTTCCAAAAATATTCTTCCATTTCATGCGCCCAAACCTCAACCTCTGCTATCCATTCGCCATATTCCTTCATGTATTCCTTCATTCATGTTTCCTCCACCCTCTCACCACCCTTCAGGGTGTGTGTTTACATTGATCTTGCCTTCCTTTCCATCTACCCTGTCACAATCCTTCCATTCATTAACCTTCTACCTTCTATCCTTTTTCCTCATTTGCCTATTCCTCCTATCTTCCAATCTCACTCGCTTTACATAAAACCTTATCCTCTATTTCTCTCTTCCATCTCCCTTTCCCTATTAGCATCTTTGAGCATATCATTTTGAATCCTTGGCATATCGTGGTTTATCCTTTCAAGAAGCATTATCTAAAAAGATTTCCTTCTTCTAAAAGAGAAATAAAAAAAAGATATGAAAAAAAAAAAATTGAAAATGTGCCTTGGTGAAAACCTGGAAACAGGCACCTTGGTAGCAAAAGTAAAGAGAAATAAATTCGTCCTATGGTGAAAACCACTTCCTTGTGGCACCTTGGATAAGTACCATGATGAAAACCTGGCAATCAGGCATCATGCGTAATTCTTCTACATATTTCATCCATTCCATCTTCTCTCTTTGATCTTGACAATGTTGATCTATACATGAACATTTGGCTATCTTGTGAGCTATCTTCCAATGATCTTGCTTTCATTCCCTTCCTTTTTAGCCTTTATATTTATATTCCTCCATTTATTTTTGCCTATCACTATCTTTTTCCCCTTTGGTCTTGATCTAAAAAAAAGAAAAAAAAAGAAAGAAAGAGTTAAAAACGGTGCTATGAAGCCTCTTGACATGTCTACTCTTTTGGACTACATCCTTTCTTGCTCTTGCATCATGCTTTTGTGACTTATCCTATGTTGGCCTTTCATTGCTTGTCCAAATGCGCTTTACATGACAATTTTTCCCTAACTTGGGTATTCTTGAGGAGTTTCCCCTTGAGGATTTCTTCCCTTCATTTTCCTTCATTCTCTTATCTTCCATCTCTTCCACCAGCTTGCTAATCCCTCTTGTTCTCCACCTTGCTAGACATTGGGACTGCATGATATGATCTTGCTTGGGAGTTTGCAAATGAAAAAAGATGCTATCAAGTATACCAAGTATCAGAACAATTATCAGAACAAGTATCAGTACCAGTATCAGAATAATTATCAAAATCAATATCAGTACTAGTATCAGAACAATTATCAGAATTAGTATCAAAACCAGTATCAGAACAATTATCAGAATTAGTATCAGAATCAGTATCAGAACCAGTATCAGAACCAGTATCAGAACAAGTATCAGAACAATTATCAGAACAAGTATCAGTACCAGTATCAAAACAATTATCAAAATCAATATCAGTACTAGTATCAGAACAATTATCAAAATCAATATCAGTACTAGTATCAGAACAATTATCAGAATCAGTATCAAAATCAGTATCAGAACCAGTATCAGAACAATTATCAGAATTAGTATCAGAATCAGTATCAGAACCAGTATCAAAACCAGTATCAGAACCAGTATCAGAACAAGTATCAGAATGGACTACAAAACAAGTATTAGAACACCTATTGGGGCTACACCTTTCGCTTTAGTTTATGGGTCTGAAGCAGTACTACCTATTAAGGTTGAAATCCCATCACTTAGAATCAGAATGCATGGACTTGTCACTAATGAAGACTACAGAGTGTCTAGGTTACAAGAACTTGAATTACTAGATGAGTGCAGGCAAGTAGCGTATGATCATCTCAGAGTGTATCAGAAAAGAATGTCTAGAGGCTACAACAAGAAAGTCTGACACAGAGAATTTCAGGTTGGTGATCTAGTGTTGAGAGAAAATCCTAAAAAATCAATCACATCAAGAACGCAAGGGGAAGTTCGAACCCAAATGGTTGGATCCCTTTGTAATCATTGCTACTTTTGGCTCTGGTGCTTATCAACTCTCAACGACTGAAGGAGAACAGCTCCGAGAACTAATCAATGTTCTCCATCTGAAGAAATTCTATGCCTAAGGCATTCAGTGCTTGGTAAATGTCCTGAAAAAATCCTAAAAATTGGAAAAAGTCCTGAAAAAATGAACATCTTGGTGAAAACCTAGCAATAGGCGCCTTGATGATTCACAAACAAAAAAATCAAAAAATATCAAAAGTACAAAAAAATTGAAAAAAAAAAAAAAAAGTGCCTTGGTGAAAACTTGGAAACAGGCACCTCGGTAGCAAAAATAGAATCTCTACCAAGATGGTGAAAACCCGACAAATGGGCGCCACTTGTTCCAAATGCTCCATCTATCAGCACAATCTTGGTCTTTCCCAGCTTTCAGTCTTGCTTTAGTTTGTACATATCTCCTGGTTTGTTTCAACATTTCCAGTTTTCAATAAGTCAGTTTGTACACCAATCAGCTTGCGCATCTGTATCCTATCAATGTTCAAACTTGGAGGCAATCAATGTCATATCCTATGGCCTCCAATGTATCTTAGATGTGTCATATCTAGCCAGAGTCCTTTGAAGCTTCATGTGAGTCAGTCAGTCAGTCTTGTCTCCAGAAAGAATTTTGCATCTATAACAACGCAATCAAACTGAAAACTGAAACAATCTGTGCTTTTCATGCTTTTATCTCCTTGTATGCTTACTGATTCGCATTGAGATTTTTGCATATTGTGTCCCTTCGAGCTCTTCGATGATGTCTTTTATAGGATTTAGAGAGTGATGACTGGGGGCATAATCTTTTCTTTGTCTTCTGCTTATATTTGAAAATCTAACAGCTTTGGAAATTCTGGATTGAAATGGTGTCCGATTGTAAGAGCCTCTATCTCGAATTGGATGGCCATGCGTACCTCGACCATTGATACCCAAAAAATTCAAGGAAGTTTGATCTAACTATTTTCTTTTTGAGTAAGTTCTTTCTCCTACTGTGGAACGCAATCTTGCCTAAGGATGTGAACGATAAAGGGTCACTACGGGTAATTCACATTGGATTTAGAATGATCTCTTGACTGTTTGATGTGTTTGTAACGCAAGGCATACTCAAGTCATCACAACGTTTATATTTTGATGCTTGTACAAATTGCTATATCAAAATGGACATGATATTCAGGTCATCCTGGCGTTTGTGCCTTGGTGCTTATATCTAATCTGACATTCCGAAAATAAAATCAATATTCATATGTCCATGGTTGTTTGACCAGTGGGTGTTGTATTGATTCTTGCGCATACAAATCGATATTCATATGTCTATGGTTTCATGGCTAGTGGACATTATATTGATTTATCTGGTTACCTAAAAGTTCAATGATGATAACAAATCGACATATGATTAGTGACTAGGTCCTAGGTCTTAGGTTGCATTTCATTTTGCATGTCTCATTGCATTTTGCATGTTTGCATGATCTCACAATGATTAAACGAACTTCAATGCTTAAATGATTCTTCAAATCACACCTTCAAGTCTAACAAGAACTGCATCTCACACGAAGGTTCCTCCAATGAAATAGCAAGTAGAATATTTTTTCGGGATCAAAATTCAAATTTGAGATCATTCATATTATTAATTGCTTGCATAATCAACCTTCAATCATCACAGAAATCTAGTATTCAACTTAACTGATTATCTTACATCACACTATCAAAATTTCAACTAGGTCAACCATGGTAAACTCATGGTCAAACCTAGTCAAACTTGGTCTTTTGGGACCTTCCAACGATGCAGAATGTGTTCTTGAATGTGTTTCACCACACTTCTCAAATCAATTAACATGCTTCTAAACTATAACGCTGACTTTTCTTGTCAGATTTTAATTTTAATCCTGAAGGGGGCCTGGTATTGCACATCATTCAAAGTCTGTAAATCAAATTCTATCGATCAAATCTATCAATATTTTTCATCAGTGATCAAGACAACAATCACATCTAGTCGCTGATTCATCAAAAGTCCTCATCGCTCAGGGCAAATCTATCATCACTTGGGGCATATCAGATTCATCAAGATCCATATCAATTTGGTATTCTCCTAATCTTGTAAACTGTATCAGTTTTTGCAACCATCAGATCATAGTGTTCTTTCCTTGGTTCTTCGACAACTGAAGGGTTTGGATGTGATACTTGCTAGTTCTGCTAAGACAATCGAGTCTAGAACGGGTCACTCACTTCTTATCAATCCTAAGGTTTAGAATCAGACATTTTGACACTTTTTCGCAATCATAGGTTCATTTGCTGCTACAGTGAACATTATCTTTGGTCATTCAAGACCTATTATCTCCATCTTAATTCAATATCAATCAACTCCTATCTCAATATCTTTCAATCGGTTTCTATCTTGAGATCGGTTTATCTTTTGAATCAGTTTCATATCTTTATCAAACACAGACTATCTTTGAACCACTGCACTTCGCACAGTAATTCAAAGAGGGGCAAAATGTAATACCCCAAAAATGGGCTATAAATTCATTAATCTCCTACATTGACAATTCGAACGAAATCGACATCAAAGTCCTAATCTAAGGCACATCTAAACATCATCGAATCATAATTGATTATCTTAAATTCTGCATCGGAGAATATTCCTAGTAATATTCCTAATCATCTTAATTATCTTTAATTTAATGATTATTTGGCAATAAATCACATTTATCCTAAGTTTGATTAATTGAATATTTTCATATTTAATTAATTAGATTTAATATTTGCCACTTAATTATTTAATTAAATTTAATTCTATCTATTATTAATTGTATTATTTAATTTTGACAATAGATCAAAATTCTTATCTTTAATTGATTAAATTCTTATTTAATTAATTAAAACATGTTGTCATTATTTAATAATATAATTTTTAATAAAAGTTTGGTAAAATAGTTAATTAACCCATAAAATAATTGTTTTATTTCAAAAATCAGTTGAGTTGAGGATAAATCACTTTATTTATTTATTTAATTCTTAATTATTATGCATATTCAAAAGAAACAGTTAAACTCCAAATCAGAAAATCAATGCAAGTTATTGACTTTTTGGAACTCAACATCTTTTTGGAATTCAAAAAGCTGATCTAAACTCTAATTTGGGTTAAAAAGCTATTTTTGCATGTTTTTGCATGATTTTGAGAATTAACTATCTTTCATGATCAGATAACTCAAAAATCAAGATGAGTTAATTTGAGTGATTTATGGCTTTTATCCATGCACCTCCAAAGCCTTGGATTTCTATAAAAACAAGGCTCAGCTCTTCACAAATCATCTCATATTTTGCACAATCACGTTGGAGAATTGGAATTGAAGAAATCAAAGCTCTTGCGAATCGACATCTTTGTGAGATCAATCTTATTTTTGTATTCATATTGCATATCATTGTTAGATTAGCATTCCATATCAATTTTCAATAGCATTTATAGCATATCAATTTCATCTAGCATAGATTCATATCAGTTTTTATCATTCTTATTGCATAGAAAATATCAAAAATATAGATTAATTGCATTCAATTTCATATCCATCTTTTGCATTCAAATCCTTCATTTAGGTGTCATCTAGGTCACTGATCTCGATAATAATTTGAGAACATTAATCTCGCACCTACTAGAAGGCAGTAAATCACTTGGTTAGATAGCTTTCAATTTTGCACGATTTTGATTTTAGCTAACCTCTAATATTTTACCGAGTGTTGTGTCTACAGATTAGGTACAATTTTCACACACACACACACACATATATATATATATGTGTGTGTGTGTGTGTGTGTGTGTGTGTATGTGTGTATATATATATATATGTATATATATATGTGTGTGTGTGTGTATATATATATATATATATGTATATATGTATATATATATATATATGTATATATGTATATATATATATATGTATGTATGTATGTATGTATATACATACATATATACATACATACATACATACATATATACATATATACATACATACATATGTATGTATGTATGTGTGTATGTATTGTGCTAATGTGGGAAAGTATCATGCATTGTCTTCACCTGGCTTCACAGGTCTAAGTGTGCATATAATATCCCCAATAGTGGAAATTGGAGATAATCATATGACCAATCTTTTACTAAGTCAAAGTTGTCATTTCATCTTTTGGAAGACAATTTTCCCCTTGTAACTTAAACAACCATCGGTTGTCACATGACAACATTCGACCGCCTTGTGTAGTTGACTTGGTGTCTGTCATGTTGCATTTAATTTGGTTTTAGTGGTCCATCTATGTGGTTGGTTGTGTCTATGTGTTCAATTTTGTTGATTGATGTTTGGTCGCAGTTGTTATAGTCGTCTCACATTTAAAGACAACTTAAATTCTATTGGGTTTTATCTTTTGGGTTTTGGTCATTGCATTTTGACTTTAGGAAGTGTGTGCTCTAGTCATCTTGGTTGATCATTTTAACTTAAAAGTTGGATTTAAATTTTGCTTTAATTAAATTGATTTATCGATAAATGTGTCATATAAATATATATTAAAGTAATGGAATTTAAATAATTTTAGTGGAAAATATTTGGGGATATTTGATAAATATTATAATGTTTTGGAGCTTTAATTCATTTTTTATTTTTATTTCCTTATTTGGGTTTTGCTCCAAAAAGTCACTTTTAAGAGAAATGAGATTTCATTTTTTGGGGAGTTAGTTTTTATCTTCTTTCCCTTTTTTCTTAATGGCTATGGCTGGAAATTTGTTTTGATGGCCTTTAATGGTGGAATTATGTTTGGACTAGTTTTATATCATTTTCGTGATTTGGTAAAAGAAATATTTTTGTGGATTTCATGAGTCAATATTATGTGGAATGATGGATTTGATATATGAAATTTTGATTGTGGATCAAACCAGATTCGTCCTTGTATGTATTGTTATTTTTGAGTTTCGCTTAATGGGAATGGTGTTATGGGATAATATAGTATTGGGGTTTATAGTGAGTTTGAAATAGTTTTGAGTTCTTTTTATGCACACCATGTATGAGAGGTATTGTTATGTAACATTCATATACATATAGTGTATGATCTTACAATTTGTAAGGCTTCGTTACTTGCACACCATGGAGTGATTGGTTTTTCTTGTATGCAAGTCACCCATGTAGTGTAAGGACTGGAAAAAAATGAGATTAGTGTGGTGGTATATCTATTTGTTACTTGTTTGGTGTTTTCTTTGAGAGATATATGATTGGTTTATGAGTAATTGTGGACTACACATGATATTTCCCCTTTTGTTATGTGTTAACCTCACCCTTTCTTGATTGATGCATTGGTTGTGTCTCATCATGTTCCTTATGTTGTGGTCATGTATGTCTTGGTCAGATTGAGTGAGATTGTGGCTATCCTTGTGTGTTGGATTATATTATTGCTTGGGTAATATGATTACCTACATAAGAACAGTGGAATGGACCTAAGGGTACCACATGGTTGAGTGGTGTGACAAGACATTGTTCGGGACCAGAGAATAGGTATCCAAGAAATCCAAGACTGTACTTCACCTACTTCACAACACTATGGTTTCTTATGGATATATTCTCGCACTTAGTTTACTCGTGTTTGTATTTCATTAATGTATGAGTTTTCTCATTTATGTTATTCATGTATTTGAGTTGATATGCCCTCAATTTATGGTATTCAGTACTCCCCGGTATAGATCAAGCCTTTCCTTAAGTCGTACGTTGGAGCTAGCATCCCTACCTTGTTGTTAGATTGAGGAAACTCCAAGATGTTATTTTTTAACTTCAAATTTAAAATTTGTATGGAAACTTAGCACATATGCCTTATAGTTTAGCACACATTCCCTAGAATGTAGTGCATACGCCTCTATAATAGTGCATACACCATATATTTTAGCTCATATACTTTAAGTTTTAGCACATACACTTTATCACGTACAAAACAGTGGAAACTTCCCAAGGGTCTATTAAAAATGTAATTATAGATTTGGATACCTTTTTCCCTGGGATGTCTTCCATGTTTTCATAGTCTAATTTTAGGACCAGGGTAGTACATAAAATATAACATTTAAGTATAATTTACATATTATCCTTTAAGTTATTGTTACCAATTTATACTATATGTTGTAAATTGCCAAGTTATTTTAGCTTATGTTCATTTAAAGATAAAATTTAAGTACATTCATGCTTGAATGGAATCATTGCATTTGTGGTGGTTATAAGAGATATATTTAGTTTGTTATGAAATATGTGCTACAAAAGAAAAATCAATTTCTATTCAATATCATCAAATAGAAGTAAAGTACACAAAGAAAAAATTTCCACTTATTTTGTGAGAAAGGGATTTACAAGTCACATCTTTATTGTAAAAGAAGGTATACAACTAAAGTAAATTGATTACAAAAAATGATCACAAATGTTTCTCTTTGCAACTGTTCTTTGCAAGAAAAAAATAAATAGAATGGCCCACACAAGTCGTGGGCTGGCTCATAAAACCATGCAAAAAATAAATACAAGCATAGAAGTCAAAGATAAGAGAGGGTTGAGATCTTCCATTTGGTGGTAATGGAAGACTCTCTTGTGCTTGCATGAGTCAGCTAAAGGGTTGATTCATCTCCTTGGTACCTACAATGATCATATAAAAAATGCCCTTCACTGATACTAAGCAATAAAGGATCTAACTATCTATATAAGCTAACTACTACACATGCAGTTATCGAATCACATGACATCATGTTATCAAGAAAATATCAAGAGAGATGTGAAGATAGATAAAATGAATTAAAGGTTTTAACTAATAAGTTTCTTTCATATGTGCAACCACATGTATTGAAGATAATTAATCAGTAAAGGGACATATCCATTGGTGTGAAAGCTTTTGATTTGACATGTTGAAGGACATTAAATAACATGAGAAATGGAGTGAAAAATAGAAAAGTCATTATTTTTAGATTCTAATCAAGCTTAGAATAAGAGAACCATTTAACACACAAGGAACATTATGGCATTATTGATCACGTACAAACAAAAAACAAATAGTGAATACCAAACAACTATGGAGGTCTCTAAAGGTCTCAATGCATCAGAGATTATAGAGCATGAAATGGAAAAAAAAATTCATTATCATATGTAAAAGTAAAAATTATTGAGCAATATGCACTAAGAAAGTTTTATCTTCAATATTTTATAGTGGGTCAAGAGACAATCAGAAAATAGTGCTATTATGTTCATAATACAAGAATAAAGCCAGTATATTCAAGTTCCTCACAAGAATGTGATGGGAAGTTCTTGATAGGAAGATGTTATAGGATCCAAGTGCTATCAAGTAATCATGGTGCTATCAAGATATAAAGAATTACTGAAAGGTGCCAAACAAATGTATAAGACATCAATACAAGTACAAAGATCAATATATATAATAATGTTCAATGAAATCTTAAGATAGTAACTCATTTGAACCACCATAGCAATTAGATCCAAAAGAAGAGTTTAAATCAATGTAGGATATGCTCTAGGAATTAACATTCATATTAACCTCTTATATATGAGAAGAAAGTAGATCATGTTATGAAAATCAAGAATACAAGTACAATATGCAATGATCATTAGAGTTACTAGAAGGCTAAAATAATGAATAAAGAGTTGAAGAATTAGTAGTTTTACAGATAGTACATCTCTAGTAATGAAAATCAACAATGTTGTTACAAATAGAAAAGACAATTATAGATATCATCATGCTTTTGAATAACATCAAGTTTTAATGGTAGACAACATAGAGTATTTAAGAAATATCACGTAGCAGTTGATAATCAATGCTACTACAGAAGATGATAGTACCATGATTTGAGAAGAAGACATATAAGTAGTGATAGATGAACATTTGAATTAGAGCATATATTTATAAAGAAGGGTAAAATGAAAGATAACTCAAATAAAATAAAGATTAATGGTATTCGGTAAATGAATTGACAGATTGATATTTTCTCTTACCGAGTTGCATAAATTTTTGAAATTTTTTTGAAAAGTACATCTGAGAGTTTGAGACTGTAGGATAACTATTTTAACTGATTCACCCCCCCCTCTTAGTTATTCTAACAATTGGTATCAGAGAAAAGACACATAATTGTTAACCTTCCTCGGTGCATTTTTAATTGTTATCTCTATTTGAGCATTTGATTGTCATTAGCATCAAATTAGATCATTCGGTTATCCAAGATGACCAGTCGGTAAAAGGTGATACAAGCAGCTACATTATGCTAGTCATTAAACAAACAAGCCTTCATACTGAGCATTCACAAGGTAGAACCGAGAGCTAAAAGGAAACTGGTTTAACTAGGTACCAGAGCATATTTACTAAGAACTGAGCATCAGTAAACACCAAGCAGTATACACACCAAGCACCAGTGTATTCATCAAATAGAAAAGGTTGTGTTTATCGAGTTATTCAGGAAATGATATAGTAATTAGGAAAGGCACATTTATCTATGCAAATGGTTACACGAATTTATAAAACATTTTAACAAGATCGAAACTTATTTATTATGGATGTAATCATTAAATTTTGTGATGATTCATATGTAATAGTTAGATCTAGGTTAATTTTGTACATTGTAGATCTTAGGTTTTCTAAGATGTTGTAAACCTAATTAGGTCATGGCAATCATAGCAATTTTTTATATATTTGTAATTGATGTCATTTTGACAAGTAATCGATCATATACAAAGAAGGAGATCTTGAAGTAGTAGTTGCCTTCAAGACATCAGAATTCAGACAAGGTTTATATGATAGAGAAGTTATAAGAAACATAGATTCAGTTCAGTTTATTCAGAAACAATCAAGGCTACCGAGCAGAACAAAGGATAGTTTACTACACATTGAGGTGATATTTATTATGTATATCATAGATCTAATTTAAAAAAAGTATATTTTTCATTTACAGATACTTTATGTTATTCTCTAATCATTGTAACAGAGTTTGTAAAATCTCTTAATAGAGTAGACTTAACAGTCTGATTGTAAATCTCCTAACTAAGTGCACACTCAAGTAGTGTTGTTTAAATCCTTTCACAAGGTAGATCTAATCGATATTATTGTTACTCATAACAAGGTAAGATCACCAGAAGTGATCACAACTTGTAGCCTTAACCGGCATACTTTATTATCTGTAGTAGTGAAGAATTTGTGGGTGTCATCCCCATTGTAGTTTTTACCTTATAACAAGGGTTTGTGTGTAACCAAAATACTTGTGTTATGTGTTACATTTCATGATTGATTTATTGTTTGATTTCATGCACTTTACATTTACAAATTTATTTGAATGAATGTTGCAAACAATGGATTTAGTTGGATAGTTAGTCACTATTATTGCAGATTGGTTATTCAGTTAAATTTTTTAAGGGTATTGATTCACCCCTCCCCTCTTAGTCCCTTATCTTTCTATCCCAACAATTGGTATCAGAGCTAGATCTCTTATTTGGAAGTTTAACCACTAAAGAGGAAAGATCTTTAAACATGGAGAGATGCAAGTTGGACAAGACTATTGAGAATCAAAAGATTCGGATGCAGATCTTCATTGAGAGATGCAAGAAAGCTAAGGATGAGTTGAAAAAGTTACTAGTTTAGAGAAAATACATGGCTATTTGGATATGTGAGACTGATTATCATGAAGAAGAAATTGATGATCTATTTGAGAATATCAGATCTAGTTTAGGCAGTATATCTGACATATCTGAAAGTGCAATTTCTGATTTATCTGAGAAAAATCTTCATTTGACTAAACAAGTGAAAGCCATGTAGATCGGTCAAGAAGCAAAAATGGTAAGAATGATTGATGTGATGAATAATTCTAGACAAGCTAAAAAAGAAATAAATTTGGTTTTTGAAGACAAAAGACAAATGACTGAACAGTTACAAGTGAAGGAATCTGAGATACTAAGACTTATCGAGCATCACTTTGAGATATCCAATGAGATGGTTGTTGTAAGCCAGGAGATAAAGCGAGTAAATAATGAGTTATTAAGGAAACTTAAAGACATTGGTTTACTCAGAGAAGAAAATGAAAAACTAAGAAATGAAGTGAAAATGCAGCAACAACATAATGAGATGATGACAAGGGCTGAAGATAGTTCCAAGAAAATTGATGTTTTTTTTATTATTCAAAGAGGACTTGGAAGCACTAATGGATTAGGCTACACTGAGAAAGGAGAAACATCTAAGAAAGGTGAATAGATGAATAACTATAAGAGTCAAAGACCTAAGATACTACCATGCTATCACTGTGGTAAACTGAACCACACTTCAAATGTTTGTAGGAGAAAAGCACAAGGTAAACCTAAAACCACTCCTAAGTTCAATGGTCATTGTTATAGTTGTAACAAGTATGGACATCAAGCATATGAATGTAGATCTAAGTTGAATAGGACTCCTAACAAACCCTACATGGAGAAACATTGTCACACTTGCAACATGCATGGACTCACCTCATAAGAATATAGAATAAAGATGAAGCAAGTTTGGACACCGAAAGGACAGAACAAGACCTATCAATTGAGAAGACAAGGTAATGTTTATACTTGGGATTATAACACATAGGTTAACTGCATAGCATGTGGAAGATATGGTCATATTGCAGCTAATTACATGAGTAAGAGATGGACAGGCAGATCTCGTAGTTGGACAAGCACTGGTATGGCATGCTTACACTGTCACAAAGTCGGTTAGCTAAGTAAAGATTGCAGAGATCGAGCACCAAAAACACAAGTCTTTGAAAATAGCAATACAATTGAAATATCATGAGGATAAGAAACACTATGTGGAGAAAAGTATCAAATGATAATGTTGAGTCAAGTAATGCAGTCGGTGAAACCTCGTACATTGGATTAGGTGACATCGGCACCTCCACCTAAGCTAAAGAAGGTATGTATGGAACTGAAAATTCAAAATGATCATATTTATCATACAATTCCTTATATTAGATGTGCACATACCAAATCTGCATGAATCAAGATGCATTATGGTTTTACAAGTTTTGAGCTTTAAGTGTTTATAGTTGATATATGTTAGACCGAGTGAGAAGTTACCAGTCAGTAACTATTATGCAAGGTTAACCGAGTGTTAGTATTAACCGAGTGGAAATTTACATGTTAACCATGCTTATGGTATTTTGTGGTATACACCGAGTTTGACAGTTGTCATTGAGCTGTGATTAGGTCGATCATTTATTGCAAAAAGGTTTGAGTGGGAATTTGAAAAAGCTATAAATACATGGTGTAGTTAGTTCATTTTTCACACAGCGATTACGAAGATCAAAGAGTTTTCAGAGAGATTTCAAGCAAAGGATTTTCCAGAGCATTTGAGAATAGATTCAAAGTATTTCGAGTGATCTCATTGTCATTCTGAGTAAGTACTATAATTTTTGAACTGTTCATTTGTTACTTATCAAAACCCTAAACAAGAAACTCTGGCATCTGCATCAAATGTGAACAAGTCCAAGTATGAAGAGGAGAAGGAAGTTAATCTAATTGTTTCTGCTACTTGCAATGAGCCTAAATACAAACTTCATCCCAAAGTGGTTTCGTAAATTGACAAAGTGGGATATTTTTCAAGCATACCACCTAGGGTTTTGCTGGTAGAAGACGATGTTCTTATATTCACTGCAAGATAGGGGAAATCATAGATTTTGATATGTTTGCTACATATCAGAAGTTGTGTGGTGAAGACGGAATGTTGAAACCTGATCATGAGCACCTGAAATTTAAAGGTCTGTTCAATGTCCTAAATTTCTTAAAGAATTTCAAAAATGAATGGTTAAGAATAGTTCTAAGTCAGTATCATGATGGGAAGTTATGGTTGGATGATCCCATAAAGATTACAAAGAACATCATAAAAGCGGTAATCGAATACCCTACTACTAACAAAGTCAAGGAAATAAGGAATGCACCCCAAGCCGAGATAGAGAATAAAATTGGAGCCAAATGGGATGATAAAGCAATGAAAGTAAGCACAATCATAGATCTTGAGACAAGATTCGGAGCTTATGTCATTGGATATAAGATATTTCAGTCGATCAGACCAAACAAGTGTACCATATGGTGCAGTTGACATATCTTACAAGATAGTTAAGAAGGGATTTTAGTTGGACCTCGCCGAGTTGCTACTAAAGCAAGTAGAGGAAAACATGAAGACTATCTGGTTGGCCAAGTCCAACATCTGTAAGTTTGGAACCTTACTACTTTGCATATTCTTTAATGTGCAAAATTTTTTCCCTTCGGTCGATAATGTAGATTGGTCAACCGATAAGCCATTTATACTCCAGATTACAGATTTGACTAATAGTTTGGGAGATAATTTTAAAAGTTTAGTAGACAGTTATTTTGAAAAATTCAAGGAGAGAATGAATTCAAGGAGCATAATTCAAAGGCAACTAGTTGAAGAGTATGAACATGAATTTTTTTTTCTAGTTGACACTGATTATACTTTGATTAAGGTTGTGGAACCAAGGACAAAACGGCTAGCCCCCATGGGTTATGAGTTAGATATTAACTATGCTTCTAGATCAATAAAGGCTTTATTGGTTGAGCCTAAGGACCCTAAAGCTACTAGGTTTGGCACTTATGAAGAATCCAAGACAAGAATAAAGATAGACATAGTCATAGGTAAAATAACAAATAAATCTAGGAAAATGATGACTAATTTGGCTAAGCAATTTGGTGATGATGTTGAATCATCCGAGAGCATACCAGTTGAGGTAGTAATTGAAGGTCAGTTATTCTTTCTGACAAGCCACATGATGATCAAGAAACTGAGTCTGATAGAGATGTAGATCCTACACCAGTTTCACCTTCACCCACTCCAAAGAAGATGCAGTTTGAAGTGCAAACAAGGGCACGCACAAGGTCATCTACTACAACTTCACCTCCACCAAAGAAAGGAGTTGTGGAAATATCTAGGCCTATTGTAGCATCACCAACAAAGACATATAAGAAGAGAGGTACAAAAATTACTACTGAGGTCCCTAAGAAAAGAAGAAGATTAATCAGAGGGAAGAATGATATAGATGATGATGAAGATGATATTGAGCAATTTAAAGTTGTGGTAAATAAAAAATATTCTATTGATGAAGTAGATGAAGACATAATAGAAAATGGAGAATTAAGTGATCCTAAAATCGGTCAGTTTGAACATTTATCAACCGAAGACTAGAATAAGATTGAAGAAGCTATAATTCATATGATGATCAAATTCAGGAATGTACCAATTAAATTCTCTAAGTATGTCCCTAAGACACTATATGATAGAATTTCACAGAGATGGACATATGCTTTAAACACTGAAAAGAGAATGAGGGAATAATCCCTAGTTTTGGCAATGCCTACACTAACAATTCCTGAAGTTGAGGAATTGATGAAAACATATTGAAAAAGATTCTTAGTAAAGAGTTGGGCACTGCAGATACTTGATGAAAATCTAGTAGACATTGATGAGAATAGTCAACTAATTTGGACTTCCATACTTCAAGCCTGAGCTGAGTCAGAAAAGATGGCTTTGGCCATAATCCCCAAGACGAAGCTCAAGAGAAAAGGAAAAGGCATTCATTCTAATGATGCAAACTTGGCACCAAAGACTACTATTGAGTTATCAGATACTGAGGTACCTGATACCACTAATTTCATCGAGGAAATAAATGTGATCCAAGATGCACCCGAATAAGTTACAATACAAGGAATCAGTAATGATTCATATGATGTACTCATTGAGGACATCACAAATGGTGATCTTGATGACATCAAAGATGATGAGGATGTCATAGTTGTTAGAGCTCAACAAGAAGAGGAAGCCCCTACCGATCCAACAGTAAGTTCTATACTGGGTGATCTTCCAATTTTGATGCAAGCTATTGAAATAATTTCTCAAGAAGAACCTGAAGGCTCAATCCCCGAGAAACCTAAAGATATATCAGGGGAACAGGTAACAAGCACAAAAAATATTGTAGAGATAGAAATGCCTAAGGAAAAAGAGGCAGATACACAGGAACAAGAAGACCCCAAGCCTACTGTGAGCAAGGCTTTTGAGGGTATCTGCTTTGAAAGACTTCAAGCCAAACAAGGATTAGATGTTAGTCTAAGCATGAAATCAATGCAAAACAAAGAAAACTCTAAGCTAGCCACCTCAGATTGAGCCTAAACAGGTGCACCCAAGCACTGTTTGATTTGCTCTGATAAGAGGGATGTGGGTGTGCTCTCTAAGCACTTGGAGCATACTATAATGCATTTAAGATGAATTGAAATCCATGAAAACCCCAAAATGGCACAAAAATAGGTATAGAACACCTGATTTGCCCCTAAGGCCTCAAGGATCCAAAAATGCTTTAATGGAGATTAAGCTACATGATGGGTAATCTAGGATTGATTTTAGACCAAATTAGAGATGTGATATGATGCTATGCTATGCAAAACAATAAGAAAAACTATGTTAATCCATTATTACTAAGCTATGATGAGCTAAAAATGCTTGAAAGTAAACTAAATTAGAATGATTTGCTAAGATCTAACATGAAAATGGCATTATAACAGTGCATGAGAATGAAAGTAAGCTTATTGATTTGCTCTTGAAAGGAGGGGTATTTATAGGATTTGGGAAGGAAGAATGAGTGGCCAGGATTGAAATCCTTAAGAGAGGCCAAGATTCATTCAAACGGGAGCACATGGATTGTGCTAGTTTAGGGATCACCTCCTTGTGACAAGTGTCACAAGGGCATTGGGTTGAAAGATGGGAGGAATGTGCACAATTTGGAAAATGTGCCTAAGGTCAAAAGGTGTAAGAAAGGGGTGAGGGGCTTCTTAAATGCACCATAAGTGCATGTAAGAGGGATAAGGAGGCCTTAAATGCCTTCAATGCATTTCAAAAAGGGAAGCCCTCTTTGTTGACTTTGGGGTAAGCTTAAGAGTTGGCTAACCTTGTTTAGGGAATGTGACAAGGTTAAGGGAGGAATTAGGATTAGGATTAGGATAATCTTAGGATTAGGATGGGTGAAGAGGTTGGATTTGAGAAGATTCTAGAAGAGTCTAGAGTACTCCTTGGTTTTATGGAATAAAAGTTTATTCATTCCAAAAGCTTAAGTTTTTGGGAATATTTATTGAAATATTTTCAATAAATATGAAATTTAAATATTTAATCTTAATTAAATATTTAGCCTTGGGATTAGGGTTAGAAAAGATGGGATTAGCCTTTTAATCGAAATTAAGAAGGAATTAGAAGATTCTAGAAGAGGTTAGTGGTTTAAAGGAAATTGGCCAAGTTTTGGACAAAAAATAAATTAATTATTTATTTTGGGATTTTTGGTCAATTTATTAATTAAAATAATTAATAAATAAGGAGATAATGTTTAAATAAGATTTAAACATTTTTGGGAGGGATTCCTTAATTAAATATTTTTAATTAAGATAAAGGGATTTAATGACATAAAAATTAATTAATTAATTAAATAAATAATTAATTAATAATTAATTAATTAATAAATGATGATGTCATCAGAGATTTTTAGAAAATAAAAATACTTTATTTTCTAAAGGATTTTTAGGTGTCTACATTTTGCCCCTCTTTGATGCGATGCCGCAAGTGGCATGGCGTCAAAGACAAGAAAATAAGATGCCCAAGGCTAGAATTTGGAAGAATGAGGGGTTGTGCCCCCTCGAGAAAATAACGCAAGGAGTAAACGTTGTGAAATTTTCTCAAAAGGAAACAAAGAAGGAAGGGCCGAGGAAGAAGGGGAGATAAATAACCAAGCTTCCAAGAGCAAAGATGGGTGAATGCAAGATGAGATAGAATGCAAAATGCAGGATGCAGCTATATGAGGATGCAAGATTAAGCTATATGATGCAGGATGGGGGAGCTCCAAGTGCAACTGTGGAGAGCACAACCTAGTTTAATATAGCAATGCTAGAGACCTGCCAAGGATACTGGGATCACGAGGCCTTGTCACCAGTGTTGCAGAGGACTGACGCTAAAAAGACACGCAGGGTTGCCCCAGCATCACGCATGAACCCAAGATGAAGCATGGTGGAAATGATGCTGAAGAAACCACAAACACACGACTGACTCACAGGCAGAAGCAAAAGATCAAAAGACCTTGCCCCAAATTATCCTCATTCGTAGCGCACCATGATATAAAGGATCGTGGCGACTTTGAGTAGAGAACAACAAGAAGCCATATAAGATTAACAAGACCCAAAGGACAAAAGTCCAAGGTCAAAATGATAACTCCAAAAGACAACCTTTGCCAAGGAGAGAGATTTGATTTGATTGATGGTGGGAAGATTGGTCTGAACGTGTGGAAGGATACATCGACACGGACCTAGTGTGCTTGGTGGAAGATTAGGTCAGACAGGAAGGATACAACTGAGGGGACCCGTGATTAGGCTTAGGTCAGACAAAACAGAAGCATACATCTGTGCGGACCCGATGCTGATGGGGAGAATGTTGTGATGCTGATTGGCAAATGATGTGGTTCAAAGATAGGCACGATGATCAAGGATAGTCGACAATTGATGTTGCTGAAGTGCGAGGCTGGGTAGGACAAGATTTTTGATCAAGTGTTGCTGCAGGACTGACGAGGATATGTACAACAAGATGCGAGGATATTTACAATGGATATGTACAGAAGCTCAAGATTTAGGATGTACAAAGAACTTGGGGATGAAGCTGAAACTCCAAAGATATGCAAGATGATGCCCCAGTTGGGTTGGAAGGCCAAGATGGACTGGTGATGGATGATGTGTCCTGAAATGACACGGATTTAGGAAAGACATATCCCAATGATGATGATTGGATTGAGATCAAGGCTTGCTACAAGACTAAGGATGTGATTGGATCGGTTGGCTTGATCTTGGATGTTGGATAGCTAGAGGATGTGGATAGGATTGGAAGATGGCTAGAAGACTGCTAGGAATGTTTGGATAAGGATGAATGGCATTGGATTACAATGAGGTTAGCCTATAGCTAGATACCAATGACAAGGGGAGATATCGGGTGATGGAAAGATGGAGGAAATGCTTAGGATGAGGATGATGGAACTGCTAGGAGATTTGGTTGGAGGAAGATTTGGATTTGGATGGAAGAATGCTTGAGGATTGGCTAGAGGAATGCTTGGGGATCTGGATAGAGGAATATTTGGATTAGGATGGAGGAATTGCGGAGAGATTTTGGATGGATGAAGATTGGATGGGGCGATGGAAGAGCTTGGGGAGATTGGATGATGTATTTGCTTAAGGATTGGAAGATGGAATACTGGAGGAACCGCTGAGGGATCTGGATAGAGGAATGCTTGGGATTTGGGGAGATGGAAAGATTTTGGATGAAAGATAGTCTCTAAGGAATATGTCACCAAGGAATAAGATGCCCCCTGCTTAGGATAGTTCATGTATTTTCAGAGGCATGGGGTACGATTGGATGGAAGAACTGCCAATAAGAGGATGAGGAAGGTAGATGGAAGATAGGATGAATGGATTGGATAGAGGATATGTAGCTGAAAGGTGTGATGGATGCTAAGGAGGTGCCCAAAAAAAGCATGTATACCTGGTAGTCTTTGTTTTATCATCAAGATCCAAAGGAGGATGAAGGAGGTGAGAGACAAATGGGATGGAGGAGATGTTGGATAAGAGGTGATAGAAGGGAATGGCCCCCAACTGCAGAAAGGAATTGGGGGGACCTACGCATGATGCCTGTTTGCCAGGTTTTCACCATGGTACTTGTCCAAGGTGCTTGAATTGCCAAGTTTTCACCATAGGATGAATGTTTTTCTCTTTTCTTTTTTGATACTTTTCTCTCGATTTTTTCCAATTTTTATGGATTTTCTGATTTTCTGCTGACTTTGTGCTAATCTTTCACTGATATGCTGATTGATTTCTGACTTGTTGTTGATTCTTTGATTTGGTACTACCTTTTGATTTGATGTTGACTTTCTGATTTCGCTGACCTGCTGATTTCTTTGATTTGTCGCTGACTTTCTGATTTTGTTGACCTGCTGATTTCTCTGATTTGTCACTGACTTTCTTCATTGATCTTTCTGATGTGCTTGGATGTTGGTACAACTTTGTTAGGATGGAGGAATTAGGCAAAGGCATGGATGAGATGGGGTAGATGGGAGATATGGTGGTAGAAAGTGTTTGGATGGAAATATGGAAAGTGATCATGATAGGGGGATGTTGTCAGGACCAACATTGGCACATGTTGTGGGGAAGGTGGATGAAGTGGATAGGACATGGAAGATAGAGGTGGATGTGATGGAGGGTTTATGCTAGGAAATTTTGAATCTTTGGGACCCAAAATAAATTTAGGAGATGGAGGAGAAGACTGAGTAGCTGGGGGATTAGCAACTTTGGATGCCATTGTGGATGTTTCTTTTAGATGCATTACATCTTTTTGCTTTGGGATCCACATCATTTTTGCTTTAGCTTTGGTGGGCCTTTGTGGCCATTGGTATGCATCAAATTTTGCTTTTGCTTTGCTGGGCCTTTGCGGCCATTGGGATGCTTTGGATTGCTTGATTGGATTTTTCTTTGGTTGACCATGTTGTTTAGACTGGACATGACAATCCTTAGATCTATGTGGATATTTCCTTTTATGCATATTGGATATGGCATCCAAATTGTGGGGAGCATCGGAGTGAATATGAGGAGATGTGCGGGATGGAGGAAATGTGGATGGAGAGATGGAAGGAGATTGGTAGATAGGATATGTGGGCATGTGCCTTTGTTGATCCTGACTAGGGATGTTTGGATTTTGGATGAAAGACTGAGTAGGATAAGATGGGGGATGATATTTTGGGATGTAGGGTCCCAAAATGGATTGGGTATGTAGAGGATATGTGCTGGAAGATTTTGGGACATAGGGACCCAAAATGGATTTGGAGGATGGAGGAATGTGATAGGTTGTCTTTGGTTATAACGATGGAGGAGGAGGAATGGTGTTGTATGCTTTGGAAGATGTGATGGTGGGTTTGGAAGGATGCTTGAATTTAGCTTTAGTTGTACCAACATTTCTAGAGGAAGTGCCTTCTTCTGATGTGTGACCAATTCCACATAACTTTGGATGTTTCTTGTCTTGGATAGGCTCCAGATTTCCTTGTTCATGGATGCCTAGGCCTTTGCCTTGATAATTCCATTTCTTGAGCATTTTATCCAAACAAGGATATTTCTGACTTGGGGAATATGATAAACATCTAGTTTCTGGTTCCTTGATGGAAGATATGAAACTAATTTCTTCTGCTTCAAGTGGACTGCCTTTGACAAATGTAAGTGATCCAAGAGGATAGAGTGATGGTTGCGGGACAGTTTGGATTGGAAGATCCTCAAGAGGAGAGGATAGGATGGTGGGATTTTGACTAGGATTGGGAGATGGTAATAGATCTTCAGTTGGAGAAACTAGGATGATAGGATCTTGGATTGGAAGAATTGGGATTGTAGGATTATGGATTGGGGGTGATGGAAGTAATAGAACATGTGATGGGGGAAGTGAAGGGATTGGATCTTGATTTTCTTCTGTGAGTATTTCAACATGCTTTTGGACAAGATCTTGACATGATAGGATTTGTGTGGATAGAGCGATGGGGGATGTATGGATGGACTCTTCAGAGGGGGTGGATGGAAGGATGGGAGATTCTGTAGCTATGATGTCTGGAAGAAGGAAGAACTCATGGGGCTCATCAGATATGCTTTGGATAATGCTAGGAGGAGGTGATGTTGGTGGGGATGGGATGGAGACCTCAGATGGAAGGGACTCAATGATGCTAGGAGATGGAAGAGGATCAATGAGTGGGATGTATGGAAGATAGATAATAGATGGGAGTGATGGATGGGCCTTATCAATTATGGTTTCATGTAAAGGTTTGAGATGGCTTGGCTCTTCAACTTTAGGAGTGGGATTTGTTTTTGGCTTCCTTGTGAAACTCCTTGGAGACTTCCGGTTTGGAGGAGGTGAGGGATTAGAATGTGTAGAAGATGGGGAGCTTGGATGGTCCTCACATGAAGGTGGGGTAGAAGATTTTGAACTTTCTTGAAGGGATGATGGTGCTGAAGAGGTAGAGGTGATGGATCGAGGTATGGGATATGAAGTGGTTTGAAGGATGCACTCTGCTTGTGGGAGGGGATTGTTAGAAATGTGGTTTGGAATAGAAGATGGTGGATTGAGATAGGATGGAGGATTGGGGAAAAGGATTGGAAGACTTGGTGTTTGGTTTTGGAAGGGTTTTGGAGGATAAGTGGATGGAGGTTTTAGATAAGGGAAGTAGCGTGAAGTGTTTCGAAAGGATGGTGGCGATTGGGATATGACCATAGCAAGAGATGGAGGTATGTAGGATGCATATGGAGGATGTGTAGGTTTAAGATAGGGATAAGGTGTGGATGGATAAGATAATGGATTTGCCTTGCCAAGGACATGAAAGGGAGTGCTAGTGGATAAGCGTGAAGGCATGATATGATATTTTGGAGGAATGATTGGATGCTAGGGGATGTTTGGAGCAAACTTGCTAAGATTTTCAAAATATGCATCATGATCTACAAGGCTTTCATCATCTTTGGGATAGGATGGATTGAGGAGAGAGACATAATAACCAAACTCATCATAATAGTTTTGAGACATGCTGACTTGTGGATGAGTTGGATAAGGATGGAGGACGAAGATGGGTTGGAAGACTAAGAATCAGATTGGGATGACTGATAGGATCAAACTAGGATTGGATTTGGCTTAAGATTGGAAGAAGACTGACTCTAGAGGAAGATAGACAAGGGGATGGGGGATGACCAAGATGACTCTGCTAACCTAAGATAGGATGAAAGGATGACAAGATTGGATTGGATATGACTGGAAGACCATGATTTGAGTTTCTGAAAGCCTTGGACATTTTTTGGATTTTGGGAGGATTTGGACTAACATGGCTGTTTTGAGTATCCTGAACCAAGTTGTAGATCAATTTGATATTTTTCCAATGGCAAAGGATAGATTTTAACAAAGATTTTTGGAAAAGCAATCTCCACAAGAGACAAAGCAACCTTGCGGGATACAAGCAGGATAACTGACTCTGATAAAGCTCTGAAAGTGTATGTTCCAACAAGTGTTTTCACGGAGTATTTGACTATCATGCACTTCAAGCAGATCCACCTAAGGAAGGTGAGTATCAAAATCGCTTGCCCACAGCTTGGTACCCCCTAAAAGGGAATACAAATGGTGAGTAATCTTGAGGTGATCCGGTAAACCCCTTGGATCGGTCCTTGCACAAGGATTTTGATACTTTCGGATGTAGATAGGGTAGCCTCTATTTTATCAAGTTTTTAATAGTTCCATGGAGTCTCCATACCCGGTTATGCTGACCACCTGTGACTCACTTAAGAGCCTAGCCAACAACGCTGGGGGAGGAATATTTACCTTTCCCTAGACATTTGCATTTGGCACAAGACGCCCGGCGATTAGGAGATGTAAGTGAGTACTTTTTGCCTTCACTTTATTTATATACCGGCCGGGGGGGATACCGGTTTGAGGTCGTTCTCTGAGGAGGAAGCGCTTTTCTCCCCGGACAGGCCTCGCTAAAAGTAGAACAAGTGAACTTGTCCGAGTTCAAATGTTCTACGTTGCTTACTTTAACAAGGATTTACAGAAAATGAAAGCTCCTAGATGCACATCAAGCAAGTTTGTTCATTTTTCCAAATTGATTAAGTGATGTTTAAACTTGGAAAATGAAGACACACATGCTTAGATTTTGATTTGTTCTTTCTTCAAAACGTAAATGATTTGAGTGGTTGCAAGTTCTTTCCTTTTGGGCATTCAAGATTGATATTTGCGAGTTGATTTAGGAACTTTAAAAATGTGCTTTGTTTTATCCTTAGATCATTCAAGATTGTGTTCGTTTACTTGCTTTTGAAATCTGAAACAAGAGAGGGAATAGAGTGTTCGTTCCCTTTAGTGCATTCGAGATTGGGTTTGATTTTCAAAATGACAATGACACTTTAGGACCTAAGTTCTTTCCTTTAGTTTCATTCAAGATTGAGTTTGACCTTTTGCAAAATAAAAAATAAATCTAGTCCCAGACAGAAAAACACCAAAAAGTGACACTGTCCAGCTTATAAGCGACGTTGGAAAGTGCAGAGGCGACATTTCATTCTTACAGGCGACATTTTGTACCTTTACAGGCGACAGATAACTATGCAAAGGCGTGATTTATTTATGCAAGGTGTGATTTCTTTCTGCAAAGGCGTGATTTCTTTTTTCGAAGGCATGATTTCTTTCTTTATAGGCATGATTTCTTTATATAAAGGCATGATTTTTTTCTGCAAAGGCGTGATTTCTTTCTTCGAAGGCGTGATTTCTTTATATAAAAGCGTGATTTCTTTTTGCAAAGGCGTGATTTCTTTCTGCAAAGACGTGATTTATTTCTTCAAAGGCATGATTTCTTTCTTCAAAGGCATGATTTCATTACATTTAAGCGACAGAAGAAGTAGAAGCAGAATAGAAGTTATCGCTGGCGGAAATCTGCCAATAACCAGGCGTGAAAATAGTGTCTATAGGCATGATTTGATTTCTTCAAGGCGTGATTTGTTTTTTCAGAGGCATGATTTCATTGCTGTAGGCAAAATTTCTTTTTCTGAAGGCATGATTTCTTCCGTTTCCTGCGACAGAGAGTGAAAAAGTTGTGATTTGATCAAGCTGATTGTGGTTTGAGTCCCACCGGGCGTGCCAGAATGTGAGCAAGGCTTTTGAGGGTACCTGCTTTGAAAGACTTTAAGCCAAACAAGGATTAGATGTTAGTCTAAGCATGAAATCAATGTAAAATAAAGAAAACTCTAAGCTAGCCACCTCAGATTGAGCCTAAACAGGTGCACCCAAGCACTGTTTGATTTGCTCTGATAAGAGGGATGTGGGTGTGCTCTCTAAGCACTTGGAGCATACTATAATGCATTTAAGATGAATTGAAATCCATGAAAACCCCAAAATGGCACAAAAATAGGTATAGAACACCTGATTTGCCCCTAAGGCCTCAAGGATCCAAAAATACTTTAATGGAGATTAAGCTACATGATGGGTAATCTAGGATTGATTTTAGACCAAATTAGAGATGTGATATGATTCTATGCTATGCAAAACAATAAGAAAAACTATGTTAATCCATTATTACTAAGCTATGATGAGCTAAAAATGCTTGAAAGTAAACTAAATTAGAATGATTTGCTAAGATCTAACATGAAAATGACATTATAACAGTGCATGAGAATGAAAGTAAGCTTATTGATTTGCTCTTGAAAGGAGGGGTATTTATAGGATTTGGGAAGGAAGAATGAGTGGCCAGGATTGAAATCCTTAAGAGAGGCCAAGATTCATTCAAAGGGGAGCACATGGATTGTGCTAGTTTAGGGATCACCTCCTTGTGACAAGTGTCACAAGGGCATTGGGTTGAAAGATGGGAGGAATGTGCACAATTTGGAAAATGTGCCTAAGGTCAAAAGGTGTAAGAAAGGGGTGAGGGGCTTCTTAAATGCACCATAAGTGCATGTAAGAGGGATAAGGAGGCCTTAAATGCCTTCAATGCATTTCAAAAAGGGAAGCCCTCTTTGTTGACTTTGGGGTAAGCTTAAGAGTTGGCTAACCTTGTTTAGGGAATGTGACAAGGTTAAGGGAGGAATTAGGATTAGGATTAGGATAATCTTAGGATTAGGATGGGTGAAGAGGTTGGATTTGAGAAGATTCTAGAAGAGTCTAGAGTACTCCTTGGTTTTATGGAATAAAAGTTTATTCATTCCAAAAGCTTAAGTTTTTGGGAATATTTATTGAAATATTTTCAATAAATATGAAATTTAAATATTTAATCTTAATTAAATATTTAGCCTTGGGATTAGGGTTAGAAAAGATGGGATTAGCCTTTTAATCAAAATTAAGAAGGAATTAGAAGATTCTAGAAGAGGTTAGTGGTTTAAAGGAAATTGGCCAAGTTTTGAGCAAAAAATAAATTAATTATTTATTTTCAGATTTTTGGTCAATTTATTAATTAAAATAATTAATAAATAAGGAGATAATGTTTAAATAAGATTTAAACATTTTTGGGAGGGATTCCTTAATTAAATATTTTTAATTAAGATAAAGGGATTTAATGACATAAAAATTAATTAATTAATTAATTAATAAATGATGATGTCATCAGGGATTTTCAGAAAATAAAAATACTTTATTTTCTAAAGGATTTTTAGGTGTCTACACCTACTGAGACCACCCAAATAGACATTACATATGAAGCCCCATCTCAGTCGACCGAGATACAAGTCATCGAGGACCCAAAGAAGGAAGATACAATGTCTATCGACAAGGATAAGTTGAGTTTTGAGGTAAAGGCTATATTTCCTTTTGTTAAATCTTTTTCGCGAGAGTCCAAGAAGAAGAAGAAAAAGCATGGCAAAGGGCTAGTCACACTTGATGAAGTGATTGCAATTCCTGACTGTGACCCGAGGACTTTGGACCCCAAGGAATTGAGAAAATATGGGGAGTCATGCACAAGGCAGCACAGGAGAAGATGAGGAAAGAGAGCAAGAGAAATAAGATACTTGAAGATGTGAGAGACATCTTGCAGCAAGTTGTACCTGATGTCCAAATTAATGAAGATACCTCCATTTTGGACCAACTTGCAACTCTTGCAAATGAAACAAATGCCCTAGACATAAATGTCGAGAAGAAAATTGAAGAAAGGGTAGAGGCAAAGATATAAAATAAGTTAGCAGAGAAGATTAGCCAAGAAGTAGCAATAAATAAAGTCAAGCTTTCTGAGGTAATCATCGAATTACAATCTATCACTCAAAAAATAGTTCAAATTTTGTTCAAGTTATGCACTATAGAAACTTTCACTGCCGAGGTCAGTGATAAGATAAAGAAGCTGGATGCTAACATCCTAGCCAATGCCAATTTGTCTCTAATCGAGCCAGATGCTTTTCATAAGAATATACTAAAAGTACAAGAACTCAGGCAGTTGAGAGTAGATATGAGGAAGCAGGAAGATAAGATAACTGACCAAGTCATCAAGTTGCAAGCAAAGTTGCTTCCCCACCTCAAAATAATTGAGTGACACATTGTGAAGGCACAAGCCTTAGTTGCAACACCATAAATTTATGTGTTGGAGAACATATTTGACATGCATGCACAAGTCGGTCTTGAGCACATCACTCTCACCAACCTGAAAGAGGAATGGGGAAACCTCTTAGATTCTCTGATGAAAACCCACAAACACATTTTTGACAAGATGTAAGTTAAAAATTTTCTTTTGGCATTAATCTCAAAAAGGGGGAAATATAATGTATATGCCAAATGTATTTTTATATGCTAAGTGTACTACATACATACCGGGAGCATGCACCGAGGGGGAGTTTTGATTTTTTGAGTAATTTTGTATAAAGAGTCAATTTTGTGATGTATATATGGAGAGTAAGAAGCTATATAAATATCAGCTTATATACATTATAGTTTTGATACTAATGCCAAAGGGGGAGATTGTTATCTCTATTTGAGCATTAGATGTTTTCATTAGTATCAAATTAGATCAGTCAGTTATCCAAGCTGATCAGTCAATAAAAGGTGATACAACAAGCTACATTATGCTAGTCGGTTAAACAAACAAGCCTTCATACAGAGCATTCACAAGGTAGAACCAAGAGCTAAAAGAAAACAAGTTTAATCGGGCACCAGAGTATGTTTATCAAGCATTAGAGTAAACTGAGCACCGAGCGTTAGTAAACACCAAGTAGTATACACACCGAGCACCAATGTATTCACCAAACAGAAAAGGTTGTATTTACCAAGTTATTCAGGAAATGGCATAGTAATCAAGAAAGGCACATGTATCTATGCAAATGGTTACACGAATTCATAAAATGTTTTACCAAGATAGAAACTTATTTATTATGGATGTAATTATTAAATGTTGTGATGATTCCTACGTAATAGTTAGATCTAGGTTAATTTTGTACACTGTAGATCTTAGGTTTTCTAAGATGTTGTAAACCTAATTAGGTCATGGCAATCATAGCAGTTTTCTATATATTTATAATTGATGTTATTTTGACAAGTAATTGATCATATACAAAGAAGGAGATCTTGAAGCAGTAGTCACCTTCAAGAAATTAGAATTCAGACAAGGTTTGCATGACAGAGCAGTTATCAGAAATAGAGATTCAGTTCAGTTTATTCAGAAATAATCAAGGCTACCGAGTAGAATAGAGGATAGTTTACTACACATTGAGGTGATATTTATTGTGTATATCATATATTTGATTCAGAAAAAGTATAGTTGTCATTTACAAATACTTTCTGTTATTCTCTAATCATTGTAACAGACTTTGTAAAATCTCTTAATAGAGTAGACTTAACAGTCTAATTGTAAATCTCCTAACCGAGTGCACACTCAAGTAGTGTTGTTTAAATCCTTTCACAAGGTAGATCTAATCGATCTGATTGTTACTCCTAACAGGTTAAGATCACCAAAAGTGATCACAACTTGTAGCCTTAACCAGCATACTTTATTATCTGCATTAGTGAAGAATTAGTGGGTGTCATCCCCACCATAGTTTTTAACCTTCTAACAAGGGTTTCTGTGTAGCCAAAATACTTGTGTTATGTGTTAAATTTCATGATTGATTTATTATTTGATTTTATGCCATTTACAAATTTATTTGAATGAATGTTGCAAATAATGGATTCAGTTGGATAGTTAGTCACTACTATTGCAAATTGGTTATTCATTTAAATTTTTTGAAGAAGATATCGAGTTGGTTGTTTTATTTTCTGTGAGAATATAAGGAGGAAAAAACCCCAAGCACCATGGGAGGTCATCACAAATAGGAGATTTCAAGAAATGCTCAGAGTGTAAATAAAATATTCAATTTTTTTCCAAATAAATTGAAGATACAAAGGTACTATTCAAAATGTATAAAAGTCACAAAAGCATAAATCTTCAGGAAACCTATAATGAAGAAAACCTAAATCAAAGTAATCTACAGAAGAAATTATTTATGTCGTAGATAGAATTATCGAGGGATCAAAGCAAAGGAAAATTCTAACTAGGGTTTGTTCAAGTGTCATTTTTTATAAGTGTTGTTAGGGTTGGTTAAAGTTTTAATTTTATAAGTGCTTTCAAGAAGGAACATTAATGTTACTTTTCTTTCATGTTCCAAAGTTTCCTTTTCAAAGACTATAATTCATGGCTTTAGAGAAACAACACCCAACAAAGGAAATATCTAGTAGCATAAGGAACTCACAACCAAGGAAAATAATGTTCTACTTCTTTACAACTTATGATTATAACTACGGTTATGTACAAAAGCACATAAATTCTAAAATAATCCTGCAACTATCAAATCCTTTGCAAAAAGAAAGTAATACACAACAAAAAAAAAATGTTACAGGTTCTTGTAAGAGATCAAGAATACAAACAACAATATAGGACTTACTTTTTTGGGGCTGTGAACTATTAGCAGTGATCCATTCAAATCTCCAAACTTTCACAAATATTGAGCCTCAAATCCCTAGAGCCCATGGCATAGCAGAGGAAGATTCAGGAATGCTTGAAAAGTCAAATGAAGTGAAATGATACTTTAGGGTTTCAGAAGACCTTTTCTTTTTAAGATATTGAGATTTGGTATTTTTGTGGGATTTCATTCAACAATGCCCCACCAATTAATGCCTTAGGTTTGAAGGTTAATATTCATATTCATTTTATAATATTACAAGGCGCATTTCCTTATCAATGTTACTACAAACTATGGATATTATTATTATTATTATTATTTATACTTTATTTTCCTTCTACATAGAGAATATTATGAAATTCAATTATTATTATATGATGAGTATTATAAATCATATAGTAATTATTAAATATTTAAATGCAAGGAAAATAAGTAAAGGACAAAGTTTTTTTTAATTCTCTACATGCACTTGAAGTCCATTTTTCAATGTTTAGAGGCTTTTACGTTTCTACATGACATGTGTGAGTTCGAGGGATTTGTTTTTAGTTCATTTGTAGTGTTGATAGGTTTTTGAGTTATTTTCAGTGATGGATTAGTTGAGATCACTTTTTATGCAGTTATCTTCATGATACACATAATTGAGCTCTTACTTTTGAGGTTTATTATCCTATATCTGACCCCATTGATTTTGCATGCTTCCATGATTAGTTTGAGGAGATTTTGACTTGATTTATAGTTCCACGTGACTTGGAGGAGTTCTTGGTTTAGTTATATTTTAGTTTCTTATAGTTTAATCACTGATTTTTAGGCTTTTTTATTTCTATATGTCCCTAGGGTTTTCTTGGTCTATATCTTCTCATTCAGGCTCACTTTTAGGGACTTCATCTTTTTTCTTGTTTTGCACATTAAAATTATAGCATTGGTGTATTGGAGCACATTTTTTTAGATTTTGTACCAGGTTTTCGCCCCTTAGAGTTGATATACAAATTAGAGCTTTTCCTTCCCACTTGCATTTATAGGTTTTGAGTTGTGTTTACATGCTTTTGGTGGTTTAAAATTGTGGAATTGTCTTTCCCTATTTATGATTGCTAGAAATTAAAACCTTCTTTAGATCTAATTATTTTTTATGGGTTGTGAGATCAAAATCTATGTTTTAAATCTATTGCAGATGCAAGTTTAGACATAAATCTAAAGATTATACAAATTCGGTGTATCACCTTTCTTTTCAAAATTATTTACATTTCACAACATCCTTTTACCCCTTTTCCAGTCAAGAGTTATTTTTAGGTGAGCACAAAGGAAGAAGCTAGCCTATGACCTGAAGATTCATTCTCAACCCAAATTTTACTACCATTGATAATGTTTCCATGTTACAATAGGATTGTTGAGTTTTACACTTAGCAGATCCAGGTGCAAGCTTGATTAATAATAGTTTTTGGAACATCAATGGTACTTTGAACTGATATTAAGTTCTTATGAGCTACATATTTATTGTTGTTTAGGTGTGAACAACAAAATCTCAACCTTTTGAGAAGGTATTTTAGAGCACTTGGCAACTCTGAGTTTTGGTTTTATGCAGATCTAGTATTTCAGCCTATGAGAAAAGTTTACACAAGATCAAGTAGGGAAAAATTTGACTACTAAGAGCTTTAGCCTACAAGATGAGGAGGCAGGAGAGCGAGAAGGGTGTCAAGGGTATCAAAAAACATAGGAATAATAGCTCCTTCTAGTTTTGGCCCTACATTCACAGCTTTTGAGAACCCTATTTTTGTAAGATTTGAAGATATTTCAAGTCAAGTTCCTGAAGATTTTACTTTTTCCATCAGTTATGGTACCCCTAGTAATTCTAGTTTAGAATTACTAGCTTTTGAAGATTAGTTACCAGTGGCTGCAAGTTTTGTGCCAGTAGCTAGTTATTTATTACTATCTATTGTGAATCCAATTTTTCAAGTTCAGAATCTAATGGCTCATCAACAACCCAAAAATATACCTTTTATGTCTTTTAATTTGGGAAGCCCACTAGATATTACAAATCATCATGATAGTCTTGCAGCTTCTTTGAAAATTATGTCATACTTTACTAATGAAGATCATTTTGTAGCTACAAATAACATCCAGGACATGGCATTTCTATGTGGTCTTCATCAAGTGAATGAGCAAGACGTTTCCTTGAAGATTTTGGACGCATCCTTCAGAGGAAAAGATAAAGTATGGTTCAGAGGGTTACTAGTCAATTCCATTACTACATGGGATGATTTGGGGAAAAGATTAAATTATCAATTTGAAGATAAGTTAGACCTTTTATCATTGGTTGAGCATCTCACAACAATCAAAAGGAGTCCTCGTAAGAAGATTTCTAATTTTAATTTTCAGTTTCATAAGACATGGGATAAAATCCTAGCAGTGGTAAAGCCTTCTAATGACTATACTTTTTTGTTTTATCTCAAAGACTTTAATAGTGATATGTCAATACAAATTCAATCCATGAGAGGCCATTCTCTACCAGCTGCTTATGATATTGTAGCTAGAATAGAAAATAGTTTAATACAAGCTAGTAGGATAGCCCCAAGACTGCCAATGCCCATTTTTGTTGATATATAGCCAATTGTACATACAATTCCACCTACACTTGTTGGTGTCCCTACTTTTCTAGCCTATAAACTTCAAGTTATGGCTGAAAAAATCATTTCAACAATGTCTTCATAAGAGTTAAAGGAGATAAATGATGCAGAAGCATCTTGGGTCTTTAAGCAATCTTGCATCACCAAAAATATTTCCTATTTTTCTGTACCTGTTTGATGTTTATTTTGTAGTTGTTGTTGATGTTTGTTTCTTGCCTTGCAAAGTTAATGTGGTGTTGAAGACCTAATCTTGAGCATTCTCCTAAGAGCGCATGTCCTAATTCATTTGGATCTAGAAGTTATCACCATTTTCCTAGGGTATCAATTTTTTGCCAGTTTCACATGAAACGTGGAGTGTTTAGCCTTGTGTGGTTCCTTATGAGTAAATTGGATCTTGCAAAGTTCAGGATATGTTCTTGGATCACGTGTGGACCTAAATATAACTTCACAATGTGTTGTATTACTTCTTTCTTAGTTTTTGGTTTCTCTCCCTAAGTGGACCTATAATGTAATTAAATGCCTGATTGGCCGACTTGTGGCTTCACTGGCTATATATTTGGAGCTTGGGTTGATGTAGGAAGGCAATTCTAGGTAGAGGATAGTAGAAAAGAAGATTGAGTGCAAGTTGTGATTCTGATTTCATTGTGCCAAAACTTAGAAGGCCTAACAGTCGGGCATGTTGAAAGATTTAATATAATTGCACCAGTGTTGTTACCACTTTCTTGTCTCATATCCATTGTGTTTTCACTGACTTCATGTGGTTTTCATATTGCTTCCATGTGTAACTCTTCACAGGGCATGTTTGTGGGTTTAAGTAGAGTCAATTAGCTCTGATTCTACCTATACCTTTCCTCCCCTTGCGTCAAGTGGTATTAGAGTGAGTTCTTTCTTGTGGATTGGATCATGGAGAACCTTATTGGATTGGTTGTAGGTTGGCGGATCTGAGATCTAACCTATAACTTGTAGAAGGTTATGATCTTGTTGGCACCTGATTGTCAAAATGGTTCGTGGTAGAGGAAATGATAATGCTATCATGGATATGTTGAGGAGGATTGCAACTAGGCTTGAATTTGTAGAAACAACCCAGAGAAGAGGCGCACATCTTGAAGATGTTAGTGATGAAGAAGAGGCAACACCTAATCCTGAACCTGAATTTGAACAAGATGAGGAAAGACTCTTGAGAGTTTTGTCTAAGGCTAACTCCAGGCCTGTGGTTGAGGTTTCTTGCTATGATGGAAGACTTGAGACCGATGCACTTTTGGATTGGATCTCTAATATGGATAAATACTTTGAGTATGAAGGTACTCTTGATAATAAGAAGGTTAAGATAGCAATCACAAAGTTGAAAGGTCATCCATCTCTTTGGTGGGATCATTTGCAAATTGAGAGACAAAAAAGAGGAAAATTTAAGATCAAGACATGGATGAAAATGCTTGGAAAGATGAAGAAGAAGTTTCTTCCAGCTGATTACCAAGTTAGTTTGATGAGAAAAATGCAAAATTTGAGACAAAGGGACATGAGTGTGAAAGAATATACTAAGAAATTTTACAAGTTGGATATCAGATTTGGACATGTGGATGATGAAGTGGATAAAGTGGCTAGATATCTTAATGGCCTAAGGACATCGATTCAAGATGAGATCAACTATGTTAAAATAGATAGTGTGGAAGAAGCATACCAGTTTTATTTGAAGGCAAAAGAGAGATTGAGAAAGGGACATGAGCAAAGACAAAGAGGAAGAGGTGGTAGATTTCAGAGAAGTAGAGACAGATCTTATGGAGAAAGTAGCATATCTGATAATCTAGTACAAGATAAAGGATGGAAAGATGAACCTGCTGGTAGAAGAGGTAATTACTCTAGAGGTAGCTATACTCATTACTCTAGGAATAACAATAATGGGAAAAGAGAAGAGAAATATCGGTTTAAAGGTACTTGTTACAAATATGGTGAAGAAGGACATAGAGCTTTTGAATGTACTAACTCTGGAAAGAAGACTGGAGGTAATGACAGAAACAATTTGGCTTGTGAGGAAGTTGAGGAATTATCTAATGAAGCTGAACATGGTGAGAACTTGATGCTAAGAAGGATCTTGTGTAATGAAGAAGTTGATGAGGAACCTATTCTAAGGAAAAGTTTATTCAGAACCAGATGTAAGGTCGCTGATAAATGTTGCAAAGTAATCATTGATAGTGGAAGTTCTAATAATTTGGCATCCAAAGAGTGGTTAACAAATTGCAGTTGTAGAGATTGAGACATCCTAAACCTTACCATATTGCTTGGATCTAGAAGGAGCATAAACTACTTGTAAGTGAACAATACCTTGTTAAATTCAAAATTGGGAGTTATCATGATGAATTTTTGTGTGATATCATTCCTATGGATTATTTGTCACGAACCCTAATCAGTGTATATAATACAAATATATTACTAATTAATAAAGTAACTAATTAATAAATATAATATTAATAATATAATTAAGGATACTAATATAATTGATCAAGGTGATAATCGATCAATTAATCAATATAATATATTAATCCATTAAATCATATTAATATTAAATATTATAATCAATATTTAATATAAATATTGAATCTAAATAATAATTAATATATATAATAAACAAATAACAAAGGTGACATAAGATGACATGTCGCGACCCGTGTTCGGGTCGCGACCCTTCAAACTATGCCGTTGCATATAAAAGCAAACACACGACGGCGATAGGAGGGAGTAGGTCGAAGCTAATAGGATCCAATCAGCATCAAATCTGAGCATGTATCTCTGCCCAATCACCAAATACAGGGCTTAGCACCTGAAAATCAGGAATGTGGAGAACAGACGCAATAAAATACAATCAACACCCCCAAATGTATAACGAAGATCAAATCATGTTAACATACACTGCAGTCGAGACACCAACTTAGCGCAGAGCCAGTACGTTTTAGACATACAAACCGCAGACCGAGCATTCAATAAAGTATAGGTGAAAGGAATCAGTCCGTCTGCACGATACATGGTACGTAGCAGTACCCCACATAAACGGAATAAGGTACGTGCCTTAAATATTAGCAACTAATATTGTATTTACCATGAACTACGTGAAGTAAGATTGAATATAAAGTAATTAACATGTCATTGGTAATAAATATGAATAATTATATTTATATATATATATATATATATATATATATATATATATATATAGAAATTAAATAGATCTTAATTTAAGAGGATATATATAATATATATATATACTTATATATATAAATTTATTTATATATACATATAAATACATATAAATTTATGTGGCAGGTCAACGTCGATATTATAATGGGATATCGATTCATTGAATAAGCAATCATATAAATAGTATCTTTATCTAAGTAATGATCAATTAGAAATATATATGCAGATTATTATTTATGTATTATATTTAAACATATTTAATATTGAATCATATATATATAAACTATTCAAATAATAGAATATTTAAAATGTAAAGATTCTTCTGAATTATATAAGAATTATATAGATATCAAACGTACATTTGAAATATATATATTTATATACAGATAGTTAGTATCTATAATGTATATACCTGAATTATATTCTAATGCATATAAAGGAATATCTTTATATATATATAAAGGATAGATAAATATATAAATCTTGAATACATAAAAATAATGATGCAATTTAGGAATATAATCTAGTTATTCTAATTATAGTACATAGGGATCTATTTCTCGTTCCACATTACAATATCTTAGGGTAGGGAGTTTGTGGACGGAGAGGCAGATTAATTTTGGGCACATGACGGATATCCTCCAGGGAACCGCTTGTAGTCTGTTTCATGCACCCTTTGGCACTGTAAGTCTTCCATCTTATGATGATTGTAGTAGGGAAGGAGGTAAGATTCCTATGCCCTATATTAAGAGATCTTTTAAATAACTATGTTCATTAGCTTATCACTCAATAGTTTCCTCTAGACTTTAATATAATGATGGTTATATTTTGCTAATTATTCGATGATTCCCTAATTTATGCCTAACTGATAGAATTTCGATCAAGGGGTAAAAAGGGTTTATTACATTGTTGTCATATTCTTTTGGGTAGACCTTCATCGTATGATAGGAAAGCTTTGCATGATGGTAGATTGAATCAATATAGTTGGATGGATGGAAATAAACAAGTATTGTTGCCTTTAGTAGAGAATTTTGATGAAGGTCACTGTACTACAGTCAAAGTATGCTTGGTTGAGGGTAAAAAGTTTGCAAGAGAAACGAAAGAACATAATATGTGTTTTTCTTTAATTCCAAGAAAAATTGAGAAACAAGATGAGTTAGAACATTCACCTGAGATTAAACCTTTGTTGACCGAATTTCATTACATCATTTCTAATAATGTACCTAATGGTTTTCCCCCTATGAGAAGTATAAGTCACTGTATGGATTTGATACCTGGACCGAGTTTGCCTAATAAAGCACCACATAGGTTGACACTTGATGAAAAGACTAAATTGAATAGACAAGTGCAAGAATTGCTTGAGAGAGGTTTGATTAGGGAAAGTTTGAGTCCTTGTGTAGTACCTATTGTGTTAGCACCTAAAAAGAATGGAGAATGGAGAATGTGCATTGATTCTAGAGCTATAAACAAGATAACAGTAAAGTACAGATTTCCTTTGCCTACGATTGATGACATAATGGATAGTTTGAGTGGAGAAAAGTATTTCAAAAAGATTGATTTTAAAAGTGGTTATCATCAGATTAGGATTAGAGAAGGGGATGAATGGAAAACTATTTTTAAGACTAATGAAGGTTTGTATGAATGGTTGGTTATGCCTTTTGGTCTGACTAATGCACCTAGTACTTTCATGAGGCTGATGAATGAAGTTTTGAAAATATTCTTGGGTAAGTTTTTGATTGTATATCTTGATGACATTTTGATATTCAGTAAGAGTAAGGAATAACATCTTGAACATATTAGACAAGTATTGTAGAGATTGAAGGAAGAAAAGTTATTGATTAATTTGAAGAAATGTTCATTTATGAAAGAGGAGATTGTGTACCTTGGTTTTGTAATTTCAGCTGATGGATTGAAGATGGACCCTAAGAAAGTGAGAGTTATACTTGATTGACCTACACCAGAGAATGTTGGAGAGGTAAGATCATTTCATGGATTGGCAAGTTTTTATAGGAATTTTATCAAAAAATTTAGTTCTATTTGTAATGATATGACTGAAACTATGAGAGGAGATAAAAGGGATTTCAAATGGACACATAGAGCACAACAGATTTTTGAAACAATGAAACAAAGAATTGTAGAGTTTCCTACACTTGCTTTGCCTAATTTTAGTAAAAAATTTCAAGTTGAATGTGATGCTAGTGGAAGTGTAGTTGGAGCTGTTTTGAGTCAAGAAGGAAGACATGTAGCTTTCTTTAGTGAAAATTTGAATGATGCTAAGAGAAAATATTCAATTTATGACTAGGAATTCTATGCTATTATTCAAGCTTTGAAGAAATGGAGACATTATTTGAGGCCTAAATATTTTGTATTATATATTGACCATAAAGCTTTACAGTATTTGGGAAGTTAGAATAAATTGAATCAGAGACATATGAAGTGGGTTGAGTTCTTGCAGAATTTTTCCTTTTCATTGAAGCATAAAAGTGGACAGTCAAATAAAGTTGTTGATGCCTTGAGCCAAAGAAGAAGTTTGCTGAAAGAGATGAAAGTTGAGGTACTTGGTTTTGATGATTTGAAGTGTTTGTATGAAAATAACCTTGATTTTTTAGAGCCTTGGAAATCTTGTAAGGAACAAACAGTGAGTGATAAGTGGATTGATTATTTCATTCAAGAAGACATGTTGTTTAAACGAATTCAGTTGTGCATACCTAGAGGATCTATGTGAGAGAACATAATAAAGGAGAAACATAGTGGTGGACTTGCTGGATATTTTGGGATTGATAAGACTGTGAAATTGATTTTAGAAAGATACTTTTGGCCACGGATTTATAGAGATGTATAGAGAATGGTAAGAAGTTGTAGAGTTTGTCAAGTAGCAAAAGGAACTAGTCAGAATGTGGGATTGTATACACCTTTGCCTGTACCTAATAGACCTTGGGAAGATGTGAGTATGGACTTTTTTCTTGGATTTCCTAGAACTTAGAGAGGTAATGATTCTATTTTGGTAGTGGTTGAAAGATTTTCTAAGATGGCGCATTTCATACCTTGTAAGAAGACATCTGATGCATTACATGTAGCTGAATTATTCTTCAAGGAAGTGGTAAGATTGCATGGTTTGCCGAAATCTATTGTTTCAGACAGAGATACTAAGTTTACTGGTTACTTTTGGAGAACAAATTGGAAGAAGATGAATACATAATTGAAGTTTAGTTCTACATTTCACCCTCAGACAGATGGACAGACTGAATTTGTGAATAGAAGTTTGGGAAACTTGTTGAGCTGTTTAGTTGGAGATATGCCTGCTAATTGGGATTTAGTTTTGGCACAAGAAGATTTTGCATATAATAATTCTATGAATGGAAGTACTAAGAGGACACCATTTGAGATTGTTACTGGATTTCATCCTAAGGGGACCATAGAGTTGAGAGATTTACCTACTAAGACAAGAAGAAGTGTTGAAGCTAAGGATTTTGAAGTCTTCATGAGAACTTTACATGATGAAGTCAAAATGAATTTGGAAGACAGTAATCTAAAATATAAACAGAGAGAAGATAAGAGAAGGAGGCATAAATCTTTTGAAGTTGGAGATGAAGTTATGATTCATTTGAAGAAGAATATATTTCCAGTTGGTACCTACAACAAGCTGAAAATGAAGAAGTTTTGACCTTGTAAGATTCTGAAGAAGTTTGATAGTGGAAATGCTTATGAAGTAGAATTACCAGAGGACATGGATATATCTCGTATATTCAACATTGTTGATATCTTTGAGTACTTTGAATCAACTAATGAGATAGAAGATGATCTAGATTATCCTAATAAAAATAAAGACAACATTGAGAAGATCTTGAATAGTAGAGTGAGCAAGAGTACAAGAGGAAAAGACTACATGGAATACCTAGTTTAGTGGAAAGACAAGCCAGTTGAAGACAGTTCATGGATAACACAGGCTAAGTTGGATCTTTATGATTCAGGTCAGAATATGAGTAGTGCCTGATGTGGACATCAGTTATTTTGTTACCCCAGGTGTTTGATGCAGGAGCATCTCGGGTCTTTGAGCAATCTTGCGTCACCAAAAATATTTCCTATTTTTTGTACCTATCTGATGTTTGTTTTGTAGCTATTATTGATGTTGGTTTCTTGCCTTGTGAAGTTAATGTAGTGTTGAAGACCTAATCTTGAGCTTTCTCCTAAGAGCGCACATCCTAATTCATTAGGATCTGAAAGTTATCGCCATTTTCCTTGGGTATCAATTTTTTGCTAGTTTCGCATGAAACGTGGAGTGTTTAGCCTTGCACGATTCCTTCTGAAGAAATTTGATCTTGCAAAGTTTAGGATATGTTCTTGGATCACGTTTGGACCTAAATGTAATTTTGCAGTGTGTTGTGTTACTTTTTTCTTAGTTTTTGGTTTCTCTCCCTAAGTGGACCTATAATGTAATTAAATGTCTGACTGGCCGACTTGTGGCTTTGCTGGCTATATATTTGGAGCTTGGATTGATGTAGGAAGGAAGTTCTAGGTAGAGGATAGTAGAAAAGAAGATTGAGTGCAAGTTGTGATTCTAATTTCATTGTATAAGGCCAAAACTCAGAAGGCCTAACAGTCGGGCATGTTGAAAGATTTAATATAATTGCACCAGTGTTGTTACCAGTTGCTTGTCTCATATCCATTGTGTTTTCATTGACTTCATGTAGTTTTCATATTCCTTCCATGTGTAACTCTTCCCAAGGCATGGTTTTGGGTTTAAGTAGAGTCAATTAGCACTGATTCTACCTATACCTTCCCTCCCCTTGTGTCAATAAAGGAGAAAAATAAAATACTAATAAATACATTACAAAATCTAGGTAATGAAATGGTAAATTTGAAGAAGCAGAATGAGGGGTATAGACCATATCAAGCTCCATTTTAGGAAAATAGGCCTATGCATCAAGCTGGTAACTAGGGTCAAGCAAGGAATTTCAACCAAAGGGCCATCCAAGCATATAATCCTAACATTCCAAGCACATCAAAAGAGCTAGAAATTGTTCAAAACACTATGGAACAGGATTATGATTGATGCTACTCTTGTAGCCAGCCTCATAATCATACCACATGCCTAATGGGTTACTTAATCAGAACTTAATGGTGCAAAATAATGCTCTAAATTGGAAAAGTACTAAACAATAAGGTAATGATCAATCGAGTGGTCAAGGTGATCAAAGTATGCCACATGTTGTTTTAATGAATCACATGCAAGATGAAGAGTTTTGTGGTGTAAATTTTATGCAAGATCAGAACCCACATTATGTACTTTTTTTAGCTGGTACAAGATCTAAGAACTGTGATGTTGAAATAGAACAGGAAGCTAAAAAAGACAAGATACCAATTGATAATACATAGAATTAGACTTCTACAAGCCAAAAGTGGAAACTTGTTACTCTAGCGGTGAAACGTGTGCAAATTTTACCTAAAGGACAAGATTTACCATTGAAAGATCAGCCTAAAGTACAAATTCTAGCATCATAAGTTCAAAAAGATACTGCAGCCGATAAGGTACAACCAAAGGTGATTTTTCCTTTATTTAATATTGTTGATAGTATGAGGGAAAATGCCTATAGAATGTCTATGCTAGATGTCTTACAAATTCCAGGGAAAAAAGAGAACATGGCTAATGCTTTGCCTAAGATTTCTATGAAGGATTAGTCAAATGATAAATTGAGACTCATGATTTCAAAATATGTAACAAAAAAGGATGAAAAGAAAAAATCAGAGGTAAAGCCTCCACTCTTTTATGTTATGTTAGTTATTGGTGACTTCCTAGTCCATAATTGCATGATAGATTCTGGGGCTACCAATTTTGTGATGCCTAAACAATTAGTTGAAAAAATGGGTCTAGTTTATGAGCCCATAGAAAATGGAAAAGTGAAGTTGGATGGGTTAGTCATCAACACCTTAGGGGTGATTAAGAACTTGAACCTAACATTACATCCATGCCCAAATTTATCTATCCCTCATGATGTTTATGTTATTTACTTACCGTCATACTTTGGAATCTGCCTTAGTAGGGATTTTACAGCCAAGATAGGAGGCTATTTATCATTTGATTGGATACATATGTTTTTCAGAACTAGATATGATACTAGAGTGATCATAGAATTAGAGACATTGGCCAAGCATCATATTGAATCATACACTCCTAGTCTTGTAAATTCCAATTTGACCTTTCATAATCAAGATGAGCTTGATGCCCATGACCCAAAATGTCCATTAGAGGGTATATCAGACATTCATTTAGATATGTGGGCTGCCAAAAATAATGAGGAACACCCATTTAACCATATGGATGTAGCTGGTCTTGGAAATTATATCATGCATGAGAAAAGTGTTATTCCAAACCTTATGAAAGATGAAGAGAAGCAAGTTGAACAAAAACCAAATCACTTATGGAAATTATATTTTGATGTCTCCAAAAACAAGAATGGTTCAAGTGGTGGTGACATGTTAATATCTCCTAAAGGTGAGAAGTATTATTCTACATTTCATTTTGTGTTCAGTTGTACTAATAATACAACAGAGCACAAGACACTTATTCATGGCCTTGAGTGGGTTAGAAAGAAGTAAATTTCTACCTTACAGGTATGTGGTGACAATGAGCTTTTAGTTAATCAGGTACGAAACTTGAATGTGACCAAAAATGACGTTTGGAAGTTGTATAAACATAGAGTTTTAAATCTGACTATTGAATTTGATGCTTTCAACATTGTTTCTCTACCTAGAAGTCAAAACAAATATGTTGATAAATTAGTAGCCATGGGGGCTAAATTTGATATTCCTAATGAGATAAAAAATGTTCAAGCTCAACATTATGTCAAAATTGTTGTAAGACCTTCAGTACCAGATAATAATATGAGTTGGTAAGTTTTTCAGAATGATGAGCACATTTTAAACTTTTTGGTTGAGGAGGCTAAATTTTTTTCATGGAAATTAGAAAAAGCTACAACAACAATTTTGTGACTAGGTTATATAGTTAAAGACTAATAAAATTCCAAAGGGTCTGGTCACCCTTGAATCAATTTTTAACACTGATGATCATATTAGTGATGATAAAACCAATATTTCAATCAAAGAAGAACACTATAAACCTATTGAAATCCTTAAGGATAAGTTTATGAAGCTTGGTAATGTATGTATTGAATCTTAACAACAATTGTTTATTTTACTTTTCTAGGAATATAATGATGTTTTTTCTTGGCAATATCATGATTTGAAGGGTTTTGACCCCTAGTTATCCTAGCATACCATAGAGATAGAGCCTAATACAAAATTGATAAGGTAGAAGCAAAGATCATTAAATCCAAAGCTGGAGCATCTGATGAAGATATAATTGATTAAGTTACTACAAGAAAATATCATTTTTTCTCATTAATCATACATCCAAGGTATCAAACTTGGTACCCATGAGGAAGAAAAATGGTGAAATTGGGGTTGTGTGTTGATTTCAGAGACCTCAACTAGGAATCCCTAAATGATAATCACTCGCTACCTTGAATGGAGAATATTTTATAGTATGTTTCAGGTTTTGACAGATTCTTTCACTTATATGGATTTGCAGGATATAATCAAATTCTAGTCAAAGAGGAAGACCAATACAAAAAAAATTACAACAAAGTGGAGAACCATGGCATATATAAAAATACCTTTTGGTTTATCAAATGTTGGTGCTACTTTTCAAAAAATAATGGAAATGGCTTTCGAGGGTCTTATGAACAAGTGTGTACTTGTTTATTTAGATGATATTACCATATTTTCAAAAATTTATGATGAACACTTTGTGCATTTAAGGAAGATATTTGAAAGATGCAAAGAATATATGGTTTCTCTCAATCCCGAGAAATGTATTTTTGTTGTCCATGAAGGAAAATTTTTGGGTCACATTGTGTCAAAGTAGGGTACAACAACAGACCTTGAAAGAGTGAGTTTTATTGCTGCATTGTCTTTACCAGCTCACAAGAAAGGCTTGCAGATATTTCTTGGAAGGATTAACTTCCTTAGGAGGTTTATTCCAAATGTAGCAACCATTATGAAACCAATGACATCCATGTTGAAGAAAATTGTAAGTTTCATATGGTCTAAAGAAGGTAAGAAGAGTTTTGAATATGTGAAAAAGGAAATTGATAGTGCACCTATATTGGTTAACCCAAATTTTGATAAGGATTTCATTTTATATGCATTTGAGTCTAACAATTACATTTAAACAATGTTGTTCCAACAAAATTTAGAAGGCTAGGAGCAACCCATTTTGTTCTTTAGCCAAGGGTTGGACGGCTACGAACAAAGGTACTAATTTATTGAGAAGCATGTATTGGCTATCATAATAAGTTTGAATAAGTTTAAACCTTTGATTTTGAGTAATAGAATTCATTTGATGTTTTCTCATCCAAGTGTTAAGGAGTTTTTTTTTAACAAGGACCTAAATGATAAGAGAGCTAGATGGATTACCAAGGTGATGGAATATTATGTACAAATCCAGGTATAAAAGCTTGTATAGGGAAATAGAATGTATGAGCTTTCTAGTGACTGACAGGAACACTTCACCAGGGACTCAAAAGTAGTTACTGATAAAACCAAACAAGCTACCGACTAGTTAAACAAGCTCTAACATATATTTGGTTGATCCTGGATTGTCATAAACCCAAGATGTTCCTGCATCAGACACCTAGGATTGACAAGAAATGATTCTTTGAATCGTGTGTCAGGTACTACCTGAGATGAATCCAACTCAGATTGATAAATCCATGTACTATCTTTAATCGGTCTATTCTTCCATTTTACTAAATACTCCATGAAATCCATTCCTCTTGTGCTTTTTCCAACTCTTTGTTCTAAAATCTTCTCAACTTCCTCTATCTTCTTCTTAGGATAATCACTCAATACTATCACTTCTTCATCGGGTTCATGATACTCGTACAAATCTAAAATGTTGAATATAGATGATATATCGATGTCATTAGGTAATTCCACTTCATAAGCATTTCCACTGTCAAATTTCTTCAATACCTTGTAGGGACCAAATTTCTTCATATTCAACTTACCATATGTTCCAACAAGAAATCTTCCTTTCTTCAAATGAATCATTAATTCATCACCAACATCAAAAACCTTATTTCTTCTTGACTTGTCTACATTATCCTTGTATTTTTTATTACTTTGATCCAACTTATGTTTCACTTCCTCATGCAATGACTTCATAAACTCAACAAATTCTTCCCCTTCAACACTCCTCTTCTCTTCACCAGCAATATCTCTTAAGTCTGATATACCTCTTAGTTATGTTCTTTTAACAATATCAAAAGGTGTCTTTCCAGTACTCCTATTCACTAAATTATTGTATGAAAACTCTTCTTGTGCTAACATGAAATCCCAATTACTCAGTTTATCTCCAACTAAGCATCTCAACAAGTTACCCAAACTTCTATTTACAACCTATGTTTTTCCATCAGTATGTAGATAAAATGTAGAACTATACTTCAACTCAGTGTTCAACTTCTTCCATAGAGTCTTCCACAAATAACCAACAAACTTACTTTCTAAGTCAAAAATGGTACTCCTCGATAATCCATGCAATCTGACAATTTCTTTAAAGAAAAGATATGTTATATGCACTGCATCTAATGTTTTTCTACATGGTATGAAATGTGCCATCTTGGAAAATCTATCCACAACAACAAATGTGGAATCATTACCTCTTGTTGTCCTCGGTAAGCCAAGAACAAAATCCATACTGATATCTCTCCAAGGTTTCTCGAGAACAAAAATAGGTGTATGCAATCCAGCATTCTGACTTACTCCTTTTGTAACTTGATAAACTCCACAACTTTTCACAAATTTCTGAACATCCTTATACAAATGAGGCCAAAAATATATTTCCTTAAGCAAACTCAATATCTTATCAATGCCAAAATGTCTAGCCAAACCACTACTATGATTTTCCTTTATCAAATTAGTTCTCATTGATCCTCTTTCTTTACATAACTAAATTCCTTTGAATAACATACCTTCTTGAATGAAATAGTCTTCAAACTTACTCGATTGATCTAGTATAGGTGCTCTAACATTCTTTGTTGCTCAAAAAAATCAGGGTCAGTTTTATACAAATTTTTCATGTCATTGTAGACACCTAAAAATGCATTGGTAAATAAAAGTATTTTTATTTTTCCAAAACCCCTGATGACATCATCATTTGTTAATTAATTATTTATTTAATTAATTTATTTATTATTATGCCATTAATTCCTCATACCTTAATTAAAAATATTTAATTAAGGAATCCCTTCTAGAAATGTTTAAATCTAATTTAAACATCATTTCCCCCAATATTTATTAATTATTTAATAAATTGACCAAACCATTTAAATAAATGCAATATTTATTTAAAGTCTAAAACCCTAGAATCTTCTAAACTTTCCTAACCTTTCCTAAACTTCCCTAAACCCTTCCTAAACCTATCTAGAAGGTGTTTCCTAACCTTCTTAGTCTAATCCAAGTCTCTTTGACTTTGGGTCAAACCCCTTCATTAATGAGCCTTGCAAACTCATTAATGACAACTTATACACTTTTTAAGGCCTCTTATAGGCTCATAAAGAGACCCATGTCTCCTCTTTCCTCTTGGTCCCCTAGGCACACTTCCCTAGTGTTTCTCACACATGTGTGAGCAACCTTAACCAAGGTCAATCTAACCATACCCCTAACCTTACCTCAGACTCTACCCCAAACCCTGACTCTGAACCTGAGTCTTCTTCCTAACCAAAGCCCTTGGCTTGAATCCTATAAATAGTCTCTCTTCCAAGAGAAAACCATTATCTTAGTTTTCATCTGCATGCGTTGTTATCATGCTCATTTACTTCTAGACTTAGCATAATCAATCCTAATTGTTAGATTTTAGTTATCTTTCAAGCTTTAATAACACATCTTAGCTTAGCATAATGGATTAAACATAGTTTAATTCATTTTTTTCATATAATTATCATCATATCACATCTTCATTTGAATAAAATCAATCTATCTTAAGCATTCTTGCATCAAATTTTTATTTCTAGCTCCATTAGGCTCTTTGAGACTCTAGGGGCAAAACGGGTGTTCTATAACTGATTTTGTGCCACTATGGGGTTCTCATGGTACTTAATCCATCCCAATCCTTCCTAATCAGCATCAGGGACATGATCCATGTGTTTTGAGAGCACACCCATATCCCTAAACAAAGAGCAAATCAAACGGTGACAGGGTGCTCACGTTTTAGCTCTATCTGAATGAGTTAGCAAATAGTTTTCTCTATATGTTAGGAATATGCTCTTAGACTAATGTTTGAATGTCTACACTTGTTCTGAACAGGTTAGGTTTTATCTGATCACAGTCATCAAAAACAAGAACCTCAATTATCATTTCAATCATCAAATATATTCTTCTACTCAATGCATTAGTAACTCAGTTAGACACTCCACTCTTATGTTTTATCACAAATGTAAAATTCTGCAAATATTTAACCCATTTCATGTCTCTGATTCAACTTATTTTGACTACCCAAATACTACAAATCCTTATGATCAATATACAATACAAATTCCTTTGGCATCAAATAATATCTCCATTTTTTTAGGGCTTGAACAATAGCATAAAATTCTTGATCATACACAAAATATTTCCTTTTAGCATCATTCAACTTGTCATTAAAGAAAGCAACAAGTTTACCTTCTTGAGTCAACACAAATCCTATTGCACTTACACTTGCATCACATTCAACTTGGAATACGTTATTGAAATCAAGTAAAACTAACATAGGTAATTTAACAACCTTCTGTTTTAAAATCTCAAAACTCTTATCACCTCCATGTCTCCACTTGAATTCTCTTTTATCTCCTCTCATTTTCTCGGTCATAGCATTACAAATTAAACTAAAATTTTTGATGAACTTCTGGTAAAAACTTGCTAAACCATGGAATGATCTTACCTCACTAACATTTTTTGGTGTAGGCCAATCAAGAATAGCTTCAACCTTCTCAGGATCCATCTTCAAACCATCAGCTAAAATTACAAATCCTAAATACACAATCTCATCTTTCATGAAGGAACACTTTTTTAAATTAATCAGCAACTTTTCCTCTTTCAATCTCTATAATACCTATCTAATATGTGTAATATCTAAAAATGTAGTGTTAAGAAATGAGAAGAAAAGCTAAACATTCAACAATACAAAACTAGATAACACTTATGCTAAGACCTACAAAATAAAAGCAACAATACTCAAAAGCAAATGCAAACCTTCAAGCAAACCTCCAAGATGTAAAATATTTGTCCAAAGATTGGATGTGTGCTCATAGACTATGCTTCAAGCTTCAAGAGAGAAATGGGCATGATAACTTTGCTTCAATGGTGGATGAAAATTAAGGAGGAGAGCCTCTCTTTTATAGAAATGAGGGTGAAATGGACGATCGAGATTAAGAGGCAAAAGGGGAATGAGCAACGATGGAGATGCATCCAAGGGAGAGCACATGGATTGTGTTTTCTCAAATGCATAGCATTGTGACAAGTGTCACAATGAGGGAGGATGAGAGGAGAGGTCAAATGCTTGAGGGATGTGTCAACTTTGGAAGGTGTGAGAGGGGACAAGTGTGTAAGAGGTGTAAGAGGCTTTATGATTTGTCATTGAAGGATGTGGAGGTGTTGTCATGAGGGTTGACTTTGAGTTGGATTAGTATTTCTTAATCTTGGATTATGATTGTGCACATGCTTAAGGCATGATTTAGGCTTGAATTAGAGGGTAACTAGAGGATTAGGTGGATGTGATGGGAGGAGAGAGAATGAGTGGAGGGTTAGATTAGCTAAGCAAGGGTCATTTAGCTAATAGAGGAGGATTAGGATTTTAGAATGAAATATTTTATTTAATTCCAAGTGGGAGGAAAAGGGGATTTATGAATTAATTTATTTAGATAAATGTATCCATTTAAATTAATAGAGGAATAGGGATTTAATTAATTATTAGACTATAGGTTTGTCATTTTGATAATTAATTGGGCTATAGTTAATTAACTAAATTAATTAACTAGGGGATGACATAAATTAATTAAATAACTAATATTTAATTAACAAGATGTTCTAGGAGAAGACTAAATACGATTACTAAATTATGTAATCAAATTTAGGTGTCTACATTTTGCTCCTCTTCAACGTAGTGTTAAAATAACACTACTTCGAAGATATTTTTAACAATAAAGAGATGACATGAAGAATGGACTAGGTAGTAGAGTTGCCCCAGTTATGGGTCAAGATGTGTGACTGGATGATGCCCCCTTGAGATGATGGCGAGGAAAGAAAAAGGGGCCCGAGTGGCGGCTCGAAAGGAAAAAGGGGTGAAAGATAGGAAGGGTGGTGCAGGCTAAGGAGGTGTATGAATGAGGGAAAGAAAGATGAAAAAGGCCATGAGGAATGAAAAATGGGAAGGATGGGAAGAAACGTGAGGAAACAAGGCATCCGGGAGAAAAAATGGGGGTTTAGGAGGGCCTTTATAAGGATCGAAGGGACCAAAATTAATTCATTTGCACACCTAGAGCATAGAAATTGGGAATTTTGAGCTCTGATAAATGAGGACAAGATGGCACAAAGAGGGTGACCAACACACTGGACGGACATTGTGAGACATGTACGGTGGAATGGAGCACCGAACCGAGAGGTAGGATCAAAAAAATCATCATTTTGTTAATTTTTTGATGCTTTTATTGCTTGTAGAAGTCTAGAAAAGTGCATTCCCACAAAGCACGTAGTTCGTGGGAATGCTCATGTCAGAGCAGGAATGCGTCCCTGCAAAACATGCGTGGGGGGAAAAAATTTAGGGGGGCAATGGGTTTTCACGAGATCATGAAATTATCTGAAGGGGTTGCGGGACTGCGATCTCACAAGAATTTATTGCAGGATCGCGTTCTCGCAAGCTAGGCAGTGGGGTGCCAAAAAAAATGACATTCCCGCGGGCAAGGGGAAAAAAGGTAAGCGGCACGGGAATGCATTCCTACATCCAGGGGGGTTGCGGGAATGGGGGAAGAGGATTCCTTACGAGAACGCGGGGACAAAGTTCCTTGTGGGAACGCGAGGAGAACAGAACCTGCGGGAATGTGGGAAAAACATTCTCCGTGGGAATGCGAGGAAAAGAAACTTATGTTTAGCTAGAGCAAGAAACTAACATGCTGACTTGGCTTGGATGCAGTGGTCGGTGGATTGACTAACTAGTCGAGAGAGGCATGCTATGATCTTGGTGATTGGTGAGTAGTTCACAGCTGCAGACTAGGCGCGGGTGGACACATTAGGCTTGGGGTATCTAGCGCGGATGTCATGCAGATAGACTTTTATGTACTTAGTGACAACACTTTGTGAACAGTGGCACTCGGAGATAGGGACTTTTAATCTTCCTACTAGGGAGATGATGGTGACTTTGGAGGATGTGTATCACATCTTTTGGTTGCCAGTACGAGGGAGCCCTGTGATGGTAGGCGTATACACACCAGAGCAGGTGGTGGCACCGCTATTGGGGCCAGGGGTGCAGCTGATTTGGGCACGTGGGCAGCTAGCCTTAGTGCAGCATGTAGCAGTGGCACCCGCAGATCGACAAGTTTACTATTATGTTTTAGGATTGCTATTAGAATATCTTTCTCTGGACACTGGGGAAAAGAGCATCACACTAGCTCTTATCCCAGTTGTCTACCAAATTGTTGATGTAGGGGTACCAGCAGCATGGGGTACATTGATGTTAGTAGAGACGTACCGTGACCTTCACCATATCATCTATCATGGAGCGAGGATGATGGGGAGGAGCTTTGGGTTTGCCTCCCTATTATAGGTGTGGGCTTGGGAGCACATAGCAGTGCTATGGCCTTTAGGCCGAGTGGACAGGTAGGTAAATGAGCCTGTAGCATACAACTGGAGAGAGTTGGTTACATATCATGAGATCAGGGATACTGACTTCTAGTGGGAGATGCTAGATGGGATTAGGGATGGGATTACATGGCATCCATACCTTGGATAGGTGCCATGGGTTGAGGATGTACTGGAGCTCCCATACACTGCGATGTCCACACACCTTACAGGGTGATGGAATTATATCGTAGAGCAGTACAGACCAGATAGGACATCTCTTAAGTTTAGATTCATGTAGGACAAGCCCGACAGGGAGAGATGGTATTAGCGGGTTACTCGAGAGAGGGTAGAAGATTTTGGTCCACCCATGGATAGGGGAGGGTTTTTGGCTGCTTATTAGGCTATGGCACCATTTCATTGGGATTGGGTTGGAGGGGTGGTGGACTCAGGGACCACACCAGCATATGTTACCTGGTTCTAGCCACCTAAGGCTATGGGGAGGTCAGGATTACCTGATGGGGAGAGAGCGGCACCTGTGTATAGGGGCCAGGGGAGGAGGGGGCTGAGAGGGAGGGTGGTGGCTAGAGGGAGAGCCAGGAGAGGGAGAGGAGATGGAGGGAGAGGAGGAGGAGATGGGGGGAGGGGAGGAGGATACGAAGAGGGAGACAGAGATGGGATGTATGTGGATGGTGGGGGAGGGGATGGGCTATAGATACTTGTGGGACCACCACCACCAAGATCACCACCATGAGCAGGGCCACCACCATCGGCAAGACCACCACCAGCAGCAGGATCTGGATCATCTAGGAGTGGGGGTGATGATGTAGCAGCATGCCTAGCCTCACTGCAGGTCGCTCATGATACTACTACATAGATGCTCCAAGATGTACAGGTAGATCGGGATACACTGAGAGCATAGAGGGATGAGTTGGTGAGGGAGAAAGATGGATTGAGTTTAGAGAGAGATGGGCTGATTGCACACTTAGTGAAGTCCATACAAGAGGGCTTGATGACCTAGCAAGAGAGGGATTAGCTGAGGGAGAGGGATTCCCTGATTGCAGAGAGAGATGATCTATGAGTGGAGAGGGATGGTCTACGGTCAGAGTGAGACCGCTTATTAGGAGATAAGAATACCACTACATGGGGATCCAATGAGTGGTCAGGAGAGGTATCCCACCTCTAGCGACAACTAGTGCGATTGGGGGAGCAGGTTGGCTTCTACCAGGGATTATACTATGCAGTTGTGCCGCTTGAGTGAGCACAACATTATAGGGATCCGAGTTGGCCATTTCTTACAGGTTCAAGATCAAGCAGGAGCAGGTGGATAGGGTCTAGTGGGAGCCACAGATCAGGGGAGAGGAGTCATTAGTTAGGCCATTCACAAAGTCAGCAGCACTCGACCGACGATTCAGTACAGATGGTGGAGGTGGGGGGATCAAAGGCAAGCTCAGGGATGGAGATGGACATAGGGGTTGTCCTGATATCCAAGGAGGTACATACTACAGGTACACAAGGTATAGGGATATAGGGATCAGTGAGTCAGCTACCCATCCTACAGGTACCACCAAAGGTAGACCCCTTGGATGGGGATTTTGATATGCAGCTTCCCTCAGGAGAGGCAGATAGGTAGTGATATGCTGCAGTTTTGATTATATACTTATATGAGTCATTTATTGATGGAGGGCATAGTCCTGATTGTATATGTAGATCTGTATTGTTGATGGACTCAGACAGACATTTGTTCTTTCAGGCTTTGGGTCGGGACATGTACTTTATTCTTTGTGATGATTTTTTTGATATATATATATGATGAGTTGGGTGGGATATGATGTGTAATGTATGAATGTATGGATGCATATGATGTATTGACATGGATGATGTAGGATGTGATGTGATTTCTATATGCTATGAGACTAACATGTGTGTGATGTAGGATGTGATTCTTATGTGAAATACATTATGAAATGTTTATATGAGATGTATGTGCTAACAGTTTGTGGATGCAAGGTGCGATGCAAATGCTTTTGCTATGTGATGCATGTATATTATGATGAAATGCATATGTTTTATGGATATGTAACATGTTTTAACAATGCAAGATAAAAAATGACTTAACAATGCAAGACTACAAAATGAACCTAATGGATCTAAGACAACTTAATGAAAGATAAGAAATTAACCTAAAATGAACCTTAACAATGCAAGATTAAAATGAACCTAGGAATGAGATGTGAATGATATGATATGAACCTAAAATGAACCCTAACAATGCAAGATTAAAATGAACCTAGGAATGAGATGTGAATGATATGATATGAACCTAAAATGAACCCTAACAATGCAAGATTAATATGAGTCTAAAATGAGATGTGAATGATATGACATGAACCTAAAATGAACCCTAACAATGCAAGATTAATATGAGTCTAAAATGAGATGGTAAATGATATGATACGAACCTAAAATGAACCCTAACAATGCAAGATTCAAATGATATGAAATGGATCTAATTAATGCAAGAGAATGAATGAACGTAGAACGAGATGACATAGTGCACCTAGGATAGGGGTGGAAAATGGAATGCATGCATGTTAGGAAGGTGAATGAGAGAATCTGAATGCAGATGAGAGTGTGAGGATGAGGTGTATGGAATGGCACAACATATCACTACCTAATTGTGCCCTCGCTGAGAGAGGGAGGGGAATGAGGGGAACGTTTGCACAATCACAATCCAACAGTCAAGAACATGGGGAAGATGTGAGAGAGAAGCTCTTGGGGGGTTTTTCTTTTTGGGATGATGCTTTGATACTAGATAGGGATGATGGGAGCTTTGTTATGATGTTTTGATAGGGCGAAGGATGTTTCATGAAGCTTGAGCGTGGGATGTTCCGAGGGAACACCACCATGTAGTTTTTTGCACTTATTTTGATATAGCAACAAAAGGGATGAACCACAGTTACTAGGGATGTGAGGTCATGTCACTAGCGTTGCATAGGACTGACACAAAAAAGACACGCAAGGATTTCCCCAGCATCACACATGCACCCTGAAGGACACATGGTGGAAATGATGCGAGGGAGCCCACAAACAAACAACAGTTCCCAAGTGCACCAAGTAACCCAAAAGATCACAAGTGAAACGTGCAGGGGTCATGTTCGATTGACTCATGTGTAGAAAAAAAAGATCACAAAAGACTGTACCCCAGAATAACACCTCTTGTTGCAACACACCATGATATAAATGATTGTGGTAGCCTTAATGGGAGTAGTCAACTGAGATCACAAAATCGATTGAAAAGATAAAACAAGCAAACTGAAACCAAAGCGATAAGACCAAAAGATGTCCTTTACCAAAAGAGATTGACTGACTGTGGATGTTGAGATTCAGGTCAAACATGGAGGAAGGATGCATCCTACAAGGACCTGGTTGATGGGTATTGACTTTATTTCGGACTATTGCTAGGCAAACGAACAACCTGTGGAGAATCACAGTGACACAGGATACTTGTTGAGGGCGCATTGCTGATATTGTGGTCATGTGGGTCATGTGCTTTGCGATCAAAAGGTACTGCTAAGATGATATGTACAAGATGGAGACACTATATACAATGAGTATTTACAGCATTGTAGGAAGTAGGATAGCGAATCTCATGTGTTGGCGCAATGGGAATGACACCTTGGGAACAAGGGATGGGTGAAATGGAATGAAAAGTGGCGAATGGATTCTGATGGGTTGGGAACGAGATTTTGATAGATAATGATATGGTCCATTATTTATGGTGCCTATTTACTAGGTTTTCACCAACATACTTATCCAAGGCACTTGAATTGCCAAGTTTTCACCATTGGACGGTATTTTTCTCTTTACTTTTTTTTAATATTTTGATTGATTTTTTTTGTTTCGAGGAGCCTGTTTACCAGGTTTTCACCAGGATGATGATTTTTTTAGGATATTTTATAATTTTTAGGATTTTTTCAGGACTTTTTATTATTTTTAGGATTTTTTCAGGACTTTTATGATTTTTAGGATTTTTTCAGGATCATATTTCATGGTTCAAGCATAGAACCGCTTTAGATGTATGATATTAATAGGATCATGAAGGGGCTCCCCTTCCAGTGTAGACAACTGATAAGCATCAAAGCTGAAGGAAGTTGTCACCATGTAGGGACCTAACCAGGTGGGCTTGAACTTCCCTTTCTTTTCATGATTTGCTTGTACTTTCTGGTTCTCTTTCAGGACTAGGTCTCCCACTTGGAACTATCAAGGATGTACCTTTTTATTAAAGCTCCTCTTGAGATGATTTTGGTACATGATCAGGTGATCATAGGCCCATTGCCATTTTTCATCTAGCAAGTCTAGCTATGTTAGGCATGCTACACGGTAGTCTTCATCTATGATGTAGTTCTTCATGGACACGCGCAGTGAAGGGATTTCGACCTCAATTGGTAGAACAGCTTTAGTGCCATATACCAAGGAGTATGGGGTGGTGCCTGTGGGGGTACGGAATGAGGTGAGATAGGCCCAAAGGGCGGGATTGATTTGCAAATGCCAATCATGACTAGAATCATTGACAACTTTCTGTAGGATTTTTAGGATGGTTTTGTTAGTTGCCTTAGCTTGGCCATTCCCTTGTGGAAAATATGGGCTAGAACAATGTTGGTGGATGTGGAACCAGTCATAGAGCTCTATAACATGTTGGTTTTCAAATGGAGAGCCGTGATCTATGAAGATGGTGGATGGAATGCCGAAATGACAAATGATGTGGTAGAGGATGAATTTGGAGATCTGGACACCAATAGTTAAGTTGAGCAGAATTGCTTCTACTCACTTTGTAAAGTATTTGGTGGCTGTAATGATATACTTATGTCCATCAAAAGAATGAAGGTGGATCATGCCAACAAGGTCAAAAACCCAACACGAGAAGGGACATGGAGGTGCAATGGGTTGTAAGTCATGTGTTGGTGCATGGATGAAATTGGCATGCTATTGGCACTGTAGGCACTTCTTTATGAACTCACAAGCATCATGTTCCATGGTCGGCCAATAATACCCAACTCTAAGAAACTACTTTGCAAGGATGATGTCGCTCATGTGAGAACCATAAATACTAGCATGTACCTCTTGTAAATCCATGACAGCCTCATTTGAATCTATACATTGGGAGAGGACGTTATGATACCCACGATGATATAAGGTGTTGGCTACAAGAGTGTAGCGGGATGCTTTGCGAATAAGGTTCTGGCATTGGGTATTTATGAGGTGAGGAGATATGATACCATTCTTTATATAATCATGAATGTCATGGTACCATGGTGACTGAGGACCAACCAAGATGCATACCATATTAGTGTCAGTGTTCTCGTAAGCGGGTGTGTGTAGCTACTCGACTAGAAACTCATATTGCATAGCATCACAGGGGATTTCCAATAGTGAGCCAATGGTGGCCATGGCATCTGCTGCCTTATTTTGAAGTCTTGGGACTTGTGTGAACTGTATGCTGACAAAGTGTTCTTTGAGTTTATCTACAAGCTCTTTGTAGGGTAATAGCTTGTTGTCCTTTATTTGATATTCATCAAGGACTTGCTTGATGATCAATTGGGAGTCTCCAAAGACTTGTAGTTCTATAATATTCCATTGAATGGCAGTTATGAGACTTGCCACAAGGGCTTCATATTCTGAGATGTTGTTTGTGCACATGAATCTTAGCTTGAAGGATTTTGGGATGTAGTCTCCCTGAGGGGTCACAAATAATATTCCTTCCCCCAATCCATGTGATGTATATGAGCTGTCAAAATATAGTTTCCACTGGTGTTGTTCCTCGACCATACAAAGATGCTCATTTGGGAATTCCATTTCTAGAGGGTATGTGTTGACTAAGGGAGCTTCTGCAAGTTGATCAGCAATAACTTGTCCCTTGATGGCTTTTTGGTCAACGTACTGGATGTCGAATTCACTAAGAAGCATTACCCATTTCGCCATTCACCTTGTGAGTGTGGCTTTTGAGAGTAGGTATTTGAGCGGGTCGACCTTGGAGATTAGGTTTATTGTGTGACTGAGAATATAGTGGCAAAGTTTTTGAGTGGAAAAACCACTGCCAAGTAGGCTTTTTCCATTGGAGAATAGTTTAGCTCATAGCCAACTAGTGTACGCCTGATGTAATAAATAGCCCTCTTTTTTCCATCATCATCAAGTTGTGCTAAGAGTGCCCCCAACGCTATAGTAGTTGCAGATATGTACAAAATGAGGGGCCTTCCTAGCATTGGTGGAACAAGAATAGGTGCATTTGCCAGATATTCCTTGAGTTTTTTGAAGCTGCGCTGACATATGGGGTCCCACTTGAAGGTGGTGTCCTTTTGCAAAAGATACGTAAATGGCTGGCACTTATCTGCTAGTTGGGAGATGAATCATCGAATTGATTTCAACTTTCCTTATAGGCTCCTTAATTGTCTGAGAGTTTTGGGGGGCATTTCTATGATGGCTTTTACCTTTTTGGGATCAATCTCTATGCCACGCCTGGATACAATGAACCCTAGAAGTTTTCTAGATGTCACACCAAAAACACATTTCTTTGGATTCAATCTTAAACCATAATTGTGTAGATGGTTGAGCACATCTTTGAGGACATCAAGGTGCTCATGTCATGTTCTATATTTTGCTAGAATGTCATCTACATAGTCCTCAAGGATCTTATGGATCATATCATGAAAAATTGTGATCATCGCTCTTGGTAGGTAGCTCCCGCATTTTTAAGTCCAAATGGCATCATGTTATAAAAAAATGTGCCCCAAGTCGTAGTGACTGTTGTCTTGTGTTGGTCTACTTTAGCTATTCTGATATGATTGTACCCCAAGAAACCATCCATAAGTGACAGCATCTCGTGACCTGGAGTGAGATCTATGATCATGTCAATGTCGAGGAGCGGGAAATCATCCTTTGGACATGCCTTGTTGAGGTCCCTAAAGTCAGTACAAATTCTTATGGCACCTGAGGGCTTGATAACAGGCACCATGTTGGAGATCCAGTTGGAATAGTCAATGGCTCTGATGATCTTTGCTCGGAGAAGTGTTTTGAGTTATGCTTTTACTAACAAGGCCACTTTTGGGTGCATTCTTCTCAGCTTCTGTTTGACTGGTTTGACCTCAGGATCGACTATAAGATGGTGGACAACAAAATTTGGGTCAAGTCTTGGCATGTGCGCATACGAACACGCAAAATTTATGATCGATTCCCATAGGAGAGCCACAAGGGCATCCTCCTCTCCCTCAGTTAATGATGCAGAAATATAGGTGATCCTTAGAATTTCTTCTATACCCAAATTGACTGACTTGGTTTCCTCGATGACTATAGGTGACTACTCTGGTCGATCATCCTAGATGGGAGGAAGAGGTGAGTCTTCATCCTCCAATTCCTCAAAGAGGTTTTCACTATCGGATACGCCCTTTATTTTTACTATTTTTGAATCAGGATGTGCCCCAAAGGGGTTTTCACATGAGGATTCTTTATTTTCTTTTTTATTTTTACTTTTGCGGCTAGAGACTTCCTCTTCCCCAAAGTACCCCTTTGGGTTGAGCTGATATACTTCGGTTGATTCTTGACCCCATTTTGATTGTTGATATGTGGTGCCCATGAATCTTAGGAGCGCTTCCTCACTTTGGAACTCATTGATATGTACTACACTCAGTTGGTCCCAATCTATGAGGTCGGGGTGAATGAGGGGAGGTCAATGAGGTTGATGGCAAGTTGACGAAGGACCGAATTGCCCAGGAAGGTTTTTTCATCAAAGATATCATCATAGGACCATTTTTCTTCCTCTTCCAGGATGTCTTCAACTTGCATGAGTTCATCTTGGATTCTCAAAAAGGTTACGTTGGGCGAATTGGTGCCCCCAGTTACAGCATCGGGTCCTTGTATGTGCAGGCGAGGGGGATCAAAGCTGAGGCCTCGAGTCTATGGATTTTTATAGGCTTCCATAGGGTCTTTCATTCCACCCTTGTTAGGTCCTAGACCTCCTCCTTGATAGTCCCATTATTCAGTTGCCCATTTGTGCAGTATGGGATATTTATCCTTAAAGTATCTGAGGACCTTAGTATCTAGAGGTGGAGGATGTTTATACAGCCATTGGTTGATATCTGGGGCCAACTCCTGACCATTTAGGATTCCATTGGAAATAAAAGAAGATGTTCCCATGGTCTTTATTTTGGGACCCTCTTGAGGAGCCTTGGTTTGGTGGGAGGGTCATCCTTGTGTGTGCGGATCTAGGGGAAGAGCCCCTACTGCAAAAGCATCGGCGAGATTGTATTCTCCACAACCTTTGTTGTTGATCTTGAAAGAGGAAAGGGTGGAGGTGAGGATTTTTTCTGAATAGCAATGGGAATAGGAAGAGCTGGTGACAGACGTGCCAATGTCAATTCCAGGATAGTGAGTGGAGTGGGGAAATGAGGCTTCAATTGCATGATAATATGCGAAAGGTTGGGGGTCTGCATGGATGGTGCTTTTAGTGCCTTGGTAAGGGAATTTGATGCACTGAAGATAGGTGGAAGGGACTACTCAGATGGAGTGGACCCATGGATGACCTAGGAGGATGTTGTAAGGGAGGTCAAGATCAACAACGTGGCATACTGTGTCCTGAGTGACAGGACCAATTTTGATTGGCAACAAAATGATACCTTCGGAGGTACACTCTAGATTATCATAGTCCTTGATGGTGATCACCTCATGGGAGATGTCTGATTCTATGAGGCTAATCTGCTAAACAAACTTTAACGTACAAAGATTGAGGGCCGAACCATTATCTATCATGACCTGTTTGATGGCAAAGTCATTGATCATGATGGCAATGCGGAGTGGGAGGTTATGATTTGGTTCGACGGATGGCATGTCAGATGGTTGAAAAGAGAGGGTGGACGGTGTGGACAGGTGCCCCACAAGGTTCTTGAATTGGATAGCATTGATGTCTGCAGGGACATGGGCCTCTTGGAGGGCTTTGTTGAGGACTTCCTGATGGAGAGGTGATGTTCGAAGGAGATCAAGGATGGAGATTTGTGTAGGTGTGTTCCCAAGGTGTTCCAAGAGATTGTATTGTGCATTGGGGATGGTTGTGGTATTTGCACTGGCAACAAATATTCGGCCTTGATGGGTAGTAATAGCACATTGATTGTCATCACCTCTGACATGGATCACGTTCACAGTAGGCTCAACCTGGGAGATACAACCAACAAATTTGTTGTAGTTTATGTAGGCAGTGGTATAATATTTCCCATCACCATGGTCACCTTGTTTACCCTTATCTTGGTCAGTGGGAGGGTTAGCATTGACTTGGGTCTTTCCGGTATTGTGTTTAGGAAACACATTTTGGTAGATTTGTAGGTTGGCATTGGGTGACGCTTGGGGAGGAGTGTCGATTATGATCTCCTTTTTGTCTATAAGATCCTAGATATAGTTCTTGAGCTTCATGCATTTAGCGGTAGTGTGTCCCTTAACATGGTGATATTCACAATACTCATTGTCCTTGTACCAGGCTGGCTTGGGTGTCGAATCATCAAAGGGCTAGGTTTACGGATACACAACTAGGTTGGCACTCACCATCTTGCAAAAAATAGCATCTAGGGGTTCTCCAAGGGGTGTAAATGTGCGCTTTGGGTCATTCTTAACATGGGGCTTATTTCATCCTTGAGTAACAGATATAGCATTGGTTTGGTTAACAGGAGACTGACAGGGTGGTTGTTGGTAGGCAAGCACTTGCTATTGGTATATGGGTGTTGATTACTGATACACGGGTGTTTGTTGTTGATATGCTAGAGGAGGGGGCTTAGGACCTGAAACCACAACTTGGACATTCCTGGTGTCTGTGGCTCCATCAGTGACCACATTCTTATTCTTGTTCCAATATCAAGAATGGTCATTGTTTGGTCTATCCTAAGAGCTTTCCTTATAGTGTTTAATGCTACCATCATGCAAAAGAGCTCGCTCAATATCCATGCCTTTCCCTTTAATGTCTTGGTAGGTCTGAATGTAGTTCATCTTCATAGAATGGGATAACTACAGATGTAGATTATCAATGAATATCTTGGCAAGGTGTTTTTCTAGTGGTTGGTATGACAGTCTCATGGTGAGATTTTACCATCGTTGCAAGTAGTCAGCCAGATTTTTTCCCCCCTTCTGTTTGCTATTGCACATATCCAACAAGGTGAGCTCATTCTCAATGTTGTGTGCATATTGGGCAACAATTTTTTCTGAAAGCTCTAGAAATGTGGAAACAGACCCATAAGGTATTTTGTAAAACCATTCAAGGGCGGGCCCTCCTAAGCTCTTGGGAAAGAGTCACATGAGGAATATGTTGTTAAATTCCACCTCTTGGCATGCCATGTAGAACTCTTTGACATGGTTGACTAGATCACCCTTCCCTCGATACTTGTCAAACTTTGGTGTTTCAAAAATCTTAGGGAAAGGGATTGTTGTGATTGATCTGTTGAACGGATATGGACAAACCTCCTGTAATGCCCAAAAATTTGGGCCAAAACCCAACCAAAAAATATAAATTTAACTATATAGATATTGAATGAGTGAGTTTATAGGCAACATTATGCTACGTTGAGTCATAAGGTTCAATTAATAGAATGTCGTGATACTAAACCATATGAATATATAATTATCAAATAATGGCTAACATGATCAAATTCGAATCTACTAATCATGGATCCATATACAGAATCAACAAAATATATAGTCTAACATGTCCATCATAACATAATAGTAAATTGAATGAGTCCAAGTATCTCAATAACCTAATCAAAATGAAATGCAAGGTCTAGAAATCAGGATCACTATGCGGGACTAAGGTGGGCCTCACATCCTCCCCCTCTAGGCATGAACATCCTCTTGGAGTTCATCGAAGAGGTGCACAAACTGGGCCCTCATCTGTGTTGCATCCTCCCATGAGGTCATGACCTCATCATAGCAATCCCACTGGACCCTAACTTGGTCCAGCTCTCTGCCTTGAAGTCCCAACGTCTGTCGAGCCAAAATGCGAATGGGCTCCAGGGCCAGCTGGCCATCTGACTCCACCTGCAAGGCATCCCAATCAATGATATGAGACTCATCATAAATATATTTCCACAATACCGATACATGGAACACATCATGGATGCGTGACAGGCTAGGTGGCAAGGCTAGATGATAAGCAACGGGCCCTATCCTCTCTAGGATCTCAAATGGACCAACAAAACGAGGTGTGAGCTTAGAGCCCTTTCCAAAATGGATTGGACTCTTGTGCGGTCACACTCTCAGGAATACTCTGTCTCCCACAAGGTAGGCTCGGTCTATCCTCTTCACATCTGCATACTTTTTCTGTCTATCCTGAGCCTTTAAGAGACGCTGCCTAATCAGGGTGACCTGCTACTCCATGTCTCGAACTAACTCTAGACCAATAGAAACTCTATCCTCGATCCTATCCCAACTCAGTGGGGTCCTGCAAGGTCTACCATATAATGTCTGGTAGGGAGGCATACCCAAAGATGCATGATGCCCATTATTATAGGCAAACTCTACTAGGTGTAGGTACTCCTCCCACCTATTCTAATGGTCCATAACATACATGCATAGCATGTCCTCTAAAACTTGATTGAACCTCTCGGTCTACCCATTTGTCTCGGGGTGATAGGCTGTACTGAAATTGAACCTGGTGCCCAATGCTACCTGAAGCTCTCTCCAAAAGGATGAAGTGAATAGAGAGTCTCTATCTGAGATGATCTTATGAGGTATGCCATGAAGTCTAAAAATGTCTTGTAAGAACACCTGGGCTACTGCGGGTATTGTGAAGGTAGTACGAATTGGTGAAAAGTGGGCTACCTTAGTCAACTGGTCCACTATCACCATAATAGCATCATGATGTCGGGAAGACATCGGAAGACCAACTATAAAATCCAGGGATATAACCTCCCACTTCCACACTAGAATCTCATGTGGCTGCAGGAGTCCACCAAGATGGCGGTGCTCTGCCTTAACCCACTGACACTCAAGACATCTGGCCACTATCTCAGCAATCTACAATCTCATGCCTGGCCAATGATAAAGTTGTCTCAAATCTACATGTAGCTTCTTAACCCCGAGATGAGTTGCATAAGGTGCTCTATGAGCCTCAAGTATAATGAAAGCACATAGATCTCTGGTAGAAGGTACATAGATATGCTCACAATGGCATAGAAGCCCATTGGACTCTAAGGTATAATCAACATACTTCTCCTCCAAGGGTCTCTGGGATTGAATCATCTCGCAAACCTCTGTATACAGCTCATCTTCCTGTAGATGACGGAGGATCTGACCCCTCAAATCAGTGCCTACAATCATAGAAAAGATATCATGTCGTCTCCTACTCAAGGCATCTGCAACTATGTTCTCCTTCCCCTTGATGTAGTGGACATCAAAGTCATACTTGTATGTGCTTGAATGTGGGCCTCTAAATCAGGCACAAACGCAACATAGTCATTATTCTCATGATCGAATTACAAGAGAGAGTATGAATTACTCAATTTGAAATTCATGGAGAAGTGACCTGTTGCCTCCTATGCAGGCGGGGTGTTTAATTGCTCTCAGATTGAAGAGCCAACAACCATAAGACTGCTACTACAATGGAGGATTTGAAAGCAAAGCCATAAAGATGATATGCAAGCTAAAATCAAACTAAAATGTATGCAATTAATCTAAATTGCTTGAAAGGAAATATGAAGTGTAGTTTTTTTTTAGATTTTGAAATAAAGATGATACTAGACTAAGAACAAGTAATAAAATTTAATCTAATATGAGATGCAATTATACTAAAATGATAGACTAAATATGCAACAAAAAATCTTTGAATAAAATGAGATAAAAAAATGCTATAGTTCAATTACTCTCCAAATTGCCTCTTTTTTGAATGAGAAGAAGAGGCTCATTAAATAGAAAAGCTCGGGAGAGGAATGAAGAGTTTCTTGATTTGTAACTTATGACTCTTCATTCCCACATTGAGACAAAAATGCAAGAATTACTTAATAAAAAGAATGGAAAATGCCACACAGGTGACCTTTCGAATATCTTGAATTATCAATTCAAAAAAAAAGTGTTTCCATTCGAATATCAAGTAATTATTAATTTCTTTTTATGGGTAATTAGCTAAAGAGGGTAGATTTTAACTTAATTAGAAAGCACTTAGGACTTTATAATTAAATTAATTTATCATAGGGGAAATTTAGCCAATTAAGTCTAAGACTTTAGGAATTAATTTAGCATTTGATTATTGCAATTTATGATCTTTGCAATTGACATCAAGTCAAATTAAGTTAGGTAGGAGAGAGAAAATTACCTAGGGAACTAGGACTTTGGTGATGTAAAATCGAGATAATGCACCAAAATTGATAAAATTAAATAGGTGCCAATTTTGGGGTATTACATTTGCCCCTCTTTGAATTGATGTGCAAACAGCGCGTTGATTCAAAGAATAGTCTGAAGTGACAGATGACGAGAATTTCCATAGTCCAAGTTAGATTGCGAAGACAACGGTCTTAGAAGAGAACCAGAATCATGGTTAGATTTCCCCAATACCGATTGATGAAGATGCAGATTTAGGATTGTCTCCAGAATCAGGGTTAGATTGCCCCAATACAAAGGTTAGCCCTTCGAGACCCAGGTTAGATTGCCCAGATAATGGTCTAAAAGAGATTTTGAGAGCTATCTCCAGAACGAAGCTTGACTCCCAGGAATTAGGGTTAGATTGCCCCAATACCTAAAAAGATTTCAAGAACCATCTCCAGAACGAAGCTTGGCCCTTGAGGATCCGAGTTAGATTGCTCAAATACCTAAAAGATAAATGATGAGATAAGCAAATGTGAGACACCAAGATGCCCCAAGCAATGAAAATTGATGATTCAGATCAGACTGATTCAAGAATAGATTCGACAAGATTCAAATGATGTAATCATCCTGCCCCCTCGGGAGCGAAATCGAAAGATGACATGTCAGAAGGATGATAAACAACAAGAGATTGCAGAGCAAAAGCAATTAGACTAGATTCATGAAGCTGCAAAAGTGAATCGGAGCAAAGCAGAGGTCTTGTTGACCAAGTTTGACCATAGTTGACCATGGTTGACCAAATTTTGACTAGGGTTGACTTGATGAAAAGAAGCAAAGATTTGAGAACATGATGCAAAGATGAGGATCTGGCAGGAAGATGACACCAAAAGGCTGACTACACAAGCATTCGATCCAGAAGGAGTCCAATATTTAAAACATGATTTTGAGCCACTTAGAGATGTCAGATTTTGATTTTGATCCCAAAAAGGATGCAGCCAAGATGAGACTGGGACAAAAGATGAGAACCATTGATGAGCAGAGCTAGAAGAAAGAAATCAAGAGAGCAACAAGAAAGCGCTCCAAATGCAAGCCTAGAATGAAAGATGCAAGTCTAAATGCAGGCCTAGGATGAACAAATGCAATCCTCCGGAATCAGCTGTTGGACTCATCGTATTTATCATCATTGAGTTTGTTTAAGCATGGGACAATCGCAAGATGCCATACAATTCTCCCCAACATGAGAATATGAATATGACATAAGTCTTAAATTTGTCAAAATGAGGTGTAAGCATTAAGGCACAAGAAGCTAGAATGACCTGAACACCTATTCCTTTTAATTTAGCAAGTTAACATAAGCATTAGAGCATAAATGCTAGAATGACCTGAATGTCTCTTGTGAACAAACACACCAAACATGCGAGAGATCTTTCTTTTTCCAAAGAGTGCTCGCAGTGACCCCTACGTTCACTTAGCAAGATGAGCGTTAGCAATTCCAAATGTAGCAAAAGAAGTCACTCAAAACAAACAAGGAGAAGAACCAACCTCACCAAGGTGTCCATATAAAAGGAGTCGAGGTACGCATGGCCATCCAATACGAGATGGAGGCTCTTACAGACATACACCCCTCTTATATGAATTCTTTGGATCATTGGAACTAAACCAACAAGTAGAAAGCAAAGAAAAAGAAAAGAAAACAAACAAGCACTCAAAGAAAACAAAGCTCAACATGCCTCAAAGGAACATACATTTAGTTTTAGTTTCAGTTTAAGTTCATGTTCAAGTGGATTGAAGACAATTTGAAAAGATAACATTCAAAGTCTCAATGAGATAATGATAGTAGGCAGACGTAGTGAGAATCACTGGTGATTGATATAAGGGAGAAATCCTGAAGAAGAGAGATCAAACGAAAGCTAGGTATCTGTAGGTAGGCATAGTGGGAACCACTGGCGACCAATGCTCAAAAGAGTTTCCAAAAGTGATAGGACAATGCCCCCTAGACTAGGCAGGTGCCCCTAAGTGTGAACCAGTTCCAATCTATGAAGAGTTGACGAAAACTCAAAGACAAGCGCATGAGCTAGCAAACCAAAGCAGGAAAGCAGGAAAACAAACTAAAGCAGGAAAGGAAGGAAACTAAAGCAGGAAACTAAGAGCCAAGCGACACTGAGATGAGATGTTACTTCAGGAAAACAAGAGGTGCCTGTTTACCAGGTTTTCACCATCTTGGCAGAGATTCTATTTTTGCTACCATCACGCCTGTTTACCAGGTTTTCATCAATGGCACATTTTTCTCTTTTTCAATTTTTTTGTACTTTTCTCTTTTTTTGATTTTTTTGTATTTTTTTGATCTTTTGATTTTTTTTGTATTTTTGATCTTTTGATTTTTTTTGTATTTTTGATCTTTTGATTTTTTTTGTATTTTTTTAATATCTCATTTTTTTGTATTATCAAGGCACCTGTTTACCAGGTTTTCACCAAAATAATAGATACATCAAAGCGCCTGTTTGCCAGGTTTTCACTAAGATGATCATTTTTTCAGGACATTTTGCAATTTTTAGAATTTTTTGCAATATACAATTTTTAGGATTTTTTTCAGGATCAATAAGTATGTACATGAGCACATAGAGAATGTCAACTGTAGAACTTCTTCAGATGAAGAGCATTGATAGGCTCTTTGAGTTGCTCTCCTTCAGTGGTAGATCTCTAAGAGCACAGTCACTTGTAGTAGTAGTCAGCAAAATCAAAACCATATGTTGTAGTAGTAAAAGGAGATCCAACCAATATGTGACTAAATGTGACCTCTAAATCAGGCACAACACAACATAGCCATTATTCTCATGATCAAATTACAAGAGAGAGTATGAATTACTCAATCTGAAATTCATGGAGAAGTGACCTGTTGCCTCCTATGCAGGCGGGGTGTTTAATTGCTCTCAAATTGAAGAGCCAACAACCATAAGACCGCTACTACAACGGAGGATTTGAAAGCAAAGCCATAAAGATGATATGCAAGCTAAAATCAAACTAAAATGTATGCAACTAATCTAAATTGCTTGAAAGGAAATATGAAGTGTAGTTTTTTTTTAGATTTTGAAATAAAGATGATACTAGACTAAGAGCAAGTAATAAAATTTAATCTAATATGAGATGCAATTATACTAAAATGATAGACTAAATATGCAACAAAAAAGCTTTGAATAAAATGAGATAAAAAAATGCTATAGTTCAATTACTCTCCAAATTGCCTCCTTTTTTGAATGAGAAGAAGAGGCTCATTAAATAGAAAAGCTCGGGAGAGGAATGAAGAGTTTCTTGATTTGTAACTCGTGACTCTTCATTCCCACATTGAGACAAAAATGCAAGAATTACTTAATAAAAAGAATGGAAAATGCCACACAGGTGACCTTTCGAATATCTTGAATTATCAATTCAAAAAAAAAGTGTGTCCATTCGAATATCAAGTAATTATTAATTCCTTTTTATGGGTAATTAGCTAAAGAGGGTAGATTTTAATTTAATTAGAAAGCACTTAGGACTTTATAATTAAATTAATTTATCATAGGGGAAATTTAGCCAATTAAGTCTAAGACTTTAGGAATTAATTTAGCGTTTGATTATTGCAATTTATGATCTTTGCAATTGACATCAAGTTAAATTAAGTCAGGTAGGAGAGAGAAAATTACCTAGGGAACTAGGACTTTGGTGATGTAAAATCGAGATAATGCACCAAAATTGATAAAATTAAATAGGTGCCAATTTTGGGGTATTACATTTGCCCCTCTTTGAATTGATGTGCGAATAGCGCGTTGATTCAAAGAATAGTCTGAAGTGACGGATGACGAGAATTTCTGTAGTCCAAGTTAGATTGCGAAGACAATGATCTTAGAAGAGAACCAGAATCGGGGTTAGATTGCCCCAATACCGATTGATGAAGATGCAGATTTAGGACTGTCTCCAGAATCAGGGTTAGATTGCCCCAATACAAAGGTTAGCCCTCTGAGACCCAGGTTAGATTGCCCAGATAACGGTCTAAAAGAGATTTTGAGAGCTATCTCCAGAACGAAGCTTGACTCCCAGGAATTAGGGTTAGATTGCCCCAATACCTAAAAAGATTTCAAGAACCATCTCCAGAATGAAGCTTGGCCCTATAGGATCTAAGTTAGATTGCTCAGATACCTAAAAGATAAATGATGAGATAAGCAGATGTGAGACACCGAGATGCCCCAAGCAATGAAAATTGATGATTTAGATCAGACTAATTCAAGAATAGATTCGACAAGATTCAAATGATGTAATCATCCTGCCCCCTCAGGAGCGAAATCGAAAGATGACATGTCAGAAGGATGATAAACAACAACAGATTGCAAAGCAAAAGCAATTAGACTAGATTCACAAAGCTGCAGAAGTGAATCGGAGCAAAGCAGAGGTCTTGTTGACCAAGTTTGACCATAGTTGACCATGGTTGACCAAATTTTGACTAGGGTTGACTTGATGAAAAGAAGCAAAGATTTGAGAACATGATGCAAAGATGAGGATCTGGCAGGAAGATGACACCAAAAGGCTGACTACACAAGCATTCGATCCAGAAGGAGTCCAATATTTAAAACATGATTTTCAGCCACTTAGAGATGTCAGATTTTGATTTTGATCCCGAAAAAGGATGCAGCCAAGATGAGATTGGGACAAAAGATGAGAACCATTGATGAGCAGATCCAGAAGAAAGAAATCAAGAGAGCAACAAGAAAGCGCTCCAAATGCAAGCCTAGAATGAAAGATGCAAGTCTAAATGCAGGCCTAGGATGAACAAATGCAATCCTCCCGACTCGGCTATTGGACTCATCGTATTTATCATCATTGAGTTCGTTTAAGCATGGGACAATCGCAAGATGCTTTACAATTCTCCCCAACATGAGAATATGAATATGACATAAGTCTTAAATTTGTCAAAATGAGGTGTAAGCATTAAGGCACAAGAAGCTAGAATGACCTGAACACCTATTCCTTTTAATTTAGCAAGTTAACATAAGCATTAGAGCATAAATGCTAGAATGACCTGAATGTCTCTTGCAAACAAACACACCAAACATGCGAGAGATCTTTCTTTTGCCAAAGAGTGCTCACAGTGACCCCTACGTTCACTTAGCAAGATGAGCGTTAGCAATTCCAAATGTAGCAAAAGAAGTCACTCAAAACAAACAAGGAGAAGAACCAACCTCACCAAGGTGTCCATATAAAAGGAGTCGAGGTACGCACGGCCATCCAATATGAGATGGAGGCTCTTACAGACATACACCCCTCTTATATGAATTCTTTGGATCATTGGAACTAAACCAACAAGCAGAAAGCAAAGAAAAAGCAAAGCAAACAAACAAGCACTCAAAGAAAACAAAGCTCAACATGCCTCAAAGGAACATACATTTAGTTTTAGTTTCAGTTTAAGTTCATGTTCAAGTGGATTGAAGATAATTTGAAAAGATAACGTTCGAAGTCTCAATGAGATAATGACAGTAGGTAGATGTAGTGAGAATCACTGGTGATTGATATAAGGGAGAAATCCCGAAGAAGAGAGATCGAACGAAAGCTAGGTATTCTTAGGTAGGCATAGTGGGAACCACTAGCGACCAATGCTCAAAAGAGTTTCTGAAAGTGATAGGACAATGCCCCCTAGACCAGGCAGGTGCCCCCAAGTGTGAACCAGTTCCAATCCATGAAGAGTCAAGGAAAACTCAAAGACAAGTGCATGAGCTAGCAAACCAAAGCAGGAAACAAACTAAAGCCGGAAAGTGGGAAAACAAACTAAAGCAGGAAAGGAAGGAAACTAAAGCAGGAAACTAAGAGCCAAGTGACGCTGAGATGAGATGTTACTTCAGGAAAACAAGAGGCGCCTGTTTACCAGGTTTTCACCATCTTGGCAGAGATTCTATTTTTGCTACCATGACGCCTGTTTACCAGGTTTTCATCAATGGCACATTTTTCTCTTTTTCAATTTTTTTGTACTTTTCTCTTTTTTTGATTTTTTTGTATTTTTTTGATCTTTTGATTTTTTTTGTATTTTTGATCTTTTGATTTTTTTTGTATTTTCTATTTTTTTTGTAATTTTTTAATATCTCATTTTTTTGTATTATCAAGGCGCCTGTTTACCAGGTTTTCACCAGGATAATAGATACATCAAAGTGCCTGTTTGCCAGGTTTTCACTAAGATGATCATTTTTTCAGGACATTTTGCAATTTTTAGAATTTTTTGCAATATACAATTTTTAGGATTTTTTTTCAGGATCAATAAGTATGTACATGAGCACATAGAGAATGTCAACTGTAGAACTTCTTCAGATGAAGAGCATTGATAGGCTCTTTGAGTTGCTCTCCTTCAGTGGTAGATCTCTAAGAGCACAGTCACTTGTAGTAGTAGTCAGCAAAATCAAAACCATATGTTGTAGCAGTAAAAGGAGATCCAACCAGTAGTGTCCAACTGTCAAGAGATCCATAGTCAAGAAAAGATCACTTAAGTGAGACCCACAAATATCCTCATGGACATACCTTAACTCTTTGTCAGATTTCCCACGCTCTAAATGCTTAGGGAGAGAACATTCTAGATTTCTCTTAGTCATGTCATTAGCAATGAGGAGATGTTGATATGCACTTTGGGACAAGGCAAGATGGAGTGAAGAGGGTAAAGTATGAGAGGCAAGGGTGATGGAATGGAGGGAAGCATGAGAATTTTGGAAGCTTGAATGGCAACTTTGATTTTCCTTTTTTTGGAATCCACATAGCTTTTGAACTTTTTCTTCTTTACTTTGAGGTGGTTTTGATGACAATGCCTGTAAGATGGATTTCAAGATCGATTTTTTATTTATTTTATGGCTTTTGATTGTCTTCTTCTCTTTGAGGACCTTTGCGGTCTTTTCAACACCTTTATTGCTTTTTTCTTTCTTTGGAGTCACATGTTGATTAGATGGGACATGGTGACCTTGAGCTATAAGTGGATTCTCATTATTTTTGTTTTTATGTTGCACATCCAAGTTACTTCCAAAAGACTCAGGAATGATGGATGAAAGAGGCTTATATGACTAGTTCAGGTGGAGAGGTGGAGATGGAAGTGGACGGGCCACTTTTCTAGGAGATGAAGAGGGAAGAGAAATCGATGGGATGGGCTCAAGTGCAAATATATCAGTATCATCCTCATCATTCATGAATGCATCAGGTAGATCAAGAAAGTAATCTTCCATAGAGCATTGTCGATTGTGAGTCATCTTAGAAGAGTCAGATAAGTTTGGAGGAATATTATGTGAGCCTAACCAAGATGGTCTAGTCCAAGAGTTAGGTCCCCTTTCAGGTGGTAAGAGTGCACGAATAGGAACCATTTCAATTTTGGATCTACCAATATTCCATGAACCTGTAACAGAATGGGGTCTTACATACCCATGATTTGTTGGAGCAGTAGGAGTATAGCTTGGAGTAGATGGCCTAAGAGCCATAGGAATGATCTCCATAGGAGGGTGGAAAGGATCATCATCAATAGCTTGATCTGGAGGATCATAACTTTCTCCTCTTTTTGAGTTGTTAAGACTAGCATATAAGTGCATAGCATCAACTGGTATTTCTATAGTAGCATCTGATATGGAGTCCCATTCAGCTAGATACATAGTTGAAGGTAGACTTTCTTCATTATTGTCATCTAACATAGGAAGTGTTTCTTCAACAGTAGGATCTTGTTTAGTAGTAGAAGCAGCAGAGTAATCTGGAATAGGCATATCTTGAGGCATACCCAAGAGAAGAGAAGCATTCAACAGTTGCTCCCAATCAGTATGTGTGCCATTGGAGGCAATGATGTATTCAGTAGTAGCTGCAGTAGTAGAAATTTGTTCAGTAGAGTGTATAAAATCCTCCTGGTGAGGACCAAGATCATGTTCTTGAAGCACTTGAGAAGGTAGATAAGACTCTTTCTGGTAGTCTGAATCAAAATTTTGATCATTCAAAGGTCTTTCATATGTCATAGGCTGAATCTGTGTTTCTTCATCATCTAAATCTGCATGTGAGTGCAAGCTGCAGCTAGGTTGGTCAAGCTCATAGCTCTGATAGCTAATACCAAATCCATCTTCAGAAGGTTCCTCATAGGAATGTGGAGATGGAGGGAGAGTTGTCAATGACAAGACAGACTCAATCTGATATTCCCCCATGCCAATATCTTTGATCTTCAGGGTCTTTTCTATTTCTTTTAGCTTGGCATCATAGAACTCAGTAGATTCTCTATTGGCGGGAACAAAACTATCTGTCACTTGGGTAAGCATCTTAGCAGAGCAAGTATTTAGGCTAGCACTATTATCAATGAGGATGTGGGGGATACTCTTGGGGCCTATCATAACTTTAGTGTGCAGGAGAGCATTATGCGGGTAGTTCAAAGAATGATCATCTTCCTCTGAGAAGGACAAATAATGCAGTGAAGTCAAATGACCCACCATAGATTGGAACTGGTTTAGATCAAGATCCTTGGAGACATTTGCTTCAGCGAGGGCTTTATCCAAAATTTGCCTATGAGCAGGCGAGATTTTTAACAACTCAAAAATAGTAATCTGAGCATTGGTTCACTAGAGTTGATCTAAGATACTATAACTAGTAACGCTAGATGTGGGAGTCGATTTAGAAGCTTTGTTGGTAGGGCCAGTGGTAATCTTATCCATCGTTTGTTTCGGAGCAACCTTATCTATGCTTTGTCTCAAAGTATCCTTGTCTACAGTTTTCTTCGGAGGATCGGGACCTTTCAAAACAACTCTTCCACGTGATCGAGTGACAACATTTGCACAATCTTGAGTTTGTTTAGATTCAGATGAACAAGATGTGGAATTTCGTAAGATGAAAGGAACTCTAGGCTTGGGAGCATCACCACTCCCCTTAAAAGTGATCACATTACAATATTCAACTCCCATAGGTTCAATCATGTTAATAACATTATCGGTAGAAGGGTAAGTGTAATTCACCTTAGCATTGTTGTTCTTAGTTGTGGAAGACTCTCCTTTCTCATGAGGAGGAAAAGGATCCTTAAATGCCTAATGATCAAAATTCTTATTATGACCATCCACAATAATATCACCGTTGTCAATCAAATCTTGAACTTTATGTCTCAACTGAAGACAAGTGGATGTCTTATGACCAATATTTTGATGATAGTCGCAATAATCATTGTCATTCCACCAGTGAGGTCTTGGTTGTGGGTAATAAGTTTGCTTTTCCAAAGGAGTGAGAATCTGATTTTGTATGAGAGTTTTAAAGACTACATCAAGAGGCTCTCCCAAAGAAGTGAAATCACGCTTAGGTCAAGGAGCCCACGGTTTGTTTCTAGAAAATCTTGAACTTTGTTGATTATCTGTTGTATTCTTTTCGACAGCCTTAGCCGCTTGTATGCTAGAAGTAAGATTAAAGACAGGCTTTGAAGGCTTTGCAGTGACATTATCGACCACTCCATCATTTACCACCTCTCTATTCTTGTTTATAGACTTCCCTTTATCCTTGTTCGTTGAGAATCCTTGTTTATTGTCTTTATTCAGAGTTAATTCTCCCTTTTTGACCATAAAGGCTTCTATCCTCACAGCTTGTTTGATCATGCTATCAAATGTCAAAGGACCTTGTAATTGTACTTGATATCCAAAGTCTAGAAGAAGGTTGTCTAAAAAGATATCAAGTTTTTCAGATTCAGACAATTTACGAGGATACTTTGTACAAAGTTGTCTCCACCTTTGGAGAAAAGACAAGAAAGTTTCTCCTTGTCATTGTTTCAAATTACACAAGTCACAAATGTTGACAGGGTGTTGGATGTTGTGAGAATAATGCTGAAGAAAAAGATTGGCAATCTCATCAAAAGTTTGAATACCAGGATGTAATCGGCAAAACCATTCCATAGCTGGCCCACCCAAGCTATGGGGGAAGAGTCTCATAAGATATGTTTGATCATGCATGAATTCCATGGACAGTGCACCAAACTCTCTTAGATGATCTTGAGGATTAGTTGTACCCATGTACTTGTCATATTTGGGTAACTCTACTCCTCTTGGAAACGGAGGCATGTGAACATTCTTATCAAAAGGAAAAGGACATATATTCTGCAATGTAAATTGTTGCGTGGGCTTATCCTTTTCTTTTGTCAGTTGAGTAATTTGATCTTGCATACTTTGAATCATCTTTTGTAGCTTAGCGGTTTCAGTTTCTTCTTCTTTAGCTACAATAGTTTCCACTTGGAAATTCGGGGGTAGTTTGGCTCCTTGCTTAGCCAACTCAAGAAAATACTTTTCCTTATCTTCTAAAAGAATAATTTCCATCATTTTAATGAGATTCTTGTTAGCTTTCATAGCATTTATATCATTCTGAGTAATTACATCATCCTCGTTACCAAGAGTCTCATATATGCTTTGTGTTTGATCTTGTTGATCATCTTGATTTTGATCATAAGGAGGAGGGCGATAGTTATGTGCTGCTTGTCGATCAGCTTGAGTTTTGTTGCAAGATTGATCATCATTATGAGACTGATTGTGATGAGTTTGATTTTGGTCATGAGAAGATTGACCATGGTATCGATTATAAGTTTGGCTGTATTGGCCTGATTGAAAGTCAAATGGGTTCTTGGTTCCCATCTTGTCAAGATGAATTTGTGCTGCAATTGAAGCTTCAGTAAAGTGATGAGAACAATGTCAAAAAGGTGCAGCCAATGTAACTTTTGGTGTGTGAATAGCTTCAGATGAATCACTATCTTCAGTGGGATCAATAGTTTCAATAATAGGTTCCGTCTGAGGAAATGATCTCCCAAAGCCACAAAACAATGAATTGTTTTGAAAATAGGAGTTGTCTTGTTCTTGGAGAGATGAACTAGATTGCAAAAATAAAGGATTAAAGCACTCTTGGAAAATTGGAGGAGATGTCTGAGACAAATTATCTTGTGGAGTGCTTAATGATGAATTTGAAGAACTCTTACAAAGTTTAGACTTCTCAACAAATTGGAAATGACCTATGTCTTGATTACGAGATTTACTTTGATCTTGATCAGCATTCTAGATAGGATAAGTCTTACCACTTCAAGTCATGATAGTCATAGATGAAGATGTAATGATCAAAGATTCAGGATAAAGCTAGACTCTATCTCTAAGATAATGAAAAGGAGATAAATGGCTAGAACAACCAAGATGCAAGATGAACCTGGAATGAATTGTCAAAAAGAGATCGCTAGAACAGCCGAGATAAGACAATCGCAATGCGAGGTACAAAAGGCATAAAGAGATAAGATGAATAGATGAGAGACAACACGAGCCAAAGTGAAGATCGATCGATTCTTAACTCAACACAACCAATTTCTGACGGTAAACAACAAGGGAGCAGAAAAATAGACCCCAGGCAAAAAGCAGACCAGATAAAAAGTCAAACAGTGAACTGCAAATAGGTCTCTATTTTGGAAAATTGTGCTACAGGTTCACGCGAGAAAATGCCTGATCACGTGATAAAATGCAAGCTCACATGAGAGAAAATAGAACTTTGCGTGAGAAAATACAATCTCACGCGAGGAAGTGCTCTGAAGCTAAAAGCTCGCACGGGAAACAGGCAAAATCTGACAGTTTTGATGCAATTTTCAAAGTTTGAGTTGAATTTTGAGGTACAATCTGAACTAATGTCTGACAGAAAATCCAATTTCCTGACAAGTTGATAGAATTGTTTAATCAACACACTTGTTTTAGGATTCCAAGCATTCGTTTAAAGACACAATGGTTTAGATCAAGCACTTGTCAAGCAAGAAGTAGTCATTAACAGACCTATCAAGGACAAAGCAACTTGATAGCATTAGGGGAGTCTTTGTTTGATAATGTATGGACAATGTTTAAGACTCAATAACAAGCACATAGCCTAGTCCTACAAAAAAAAATGGTGAGAAGCCAAAACCTTTGCCCCATTGCTTGAATGCATACGTGCACCTCACACAGCTATGTCACCCCCTAGAGGGTGCCCGTGTTTTTGATGTTTCCAAGGACTCAATAGTGTACATTCAAAGGTTACCCTTGTAGCAGGGGCCAGTGTCACAACTACCTCCAAACGTCCAGGTGTATGCCTATGATGGGAATTTGTGTATGATAAACATACGGAGAGATTCTTCCCCCTCCTTGCACAAAGATAATGACTCCTTTCGGAGGTGAACCGGGTAGGCCACTAGCTAAGAAGGTTTTTTACTAGGCTTTCATTCATAATAACCTTCGGTGCCCCTGATACAGGGTTGAGGCCTCGTAGCCACACCAACACCTGAAAATCACACACCCCCGCAAGCAGGGCTTGGAGCGGCGCCGCTCAGTGTAATAGACAGGGCCTTTCCATGATGATCGTCAAAGTCATGAAAAGGAAGTTACCATGGTTTTGGAGTCTTTAGACTCAACAAAAATTTCTTTATTATAGTGAGGTGGAATCACCGGCAATAGGTGTGTACTCACTTGGGTCATTCCCGGAGGTTCAATATCAGCAGGCCCTCTAAAGGTGACACTAGACTTGGTTTAGATTCGGGGGTTTGATTTTTTGATTCTCCCAAAGGGAGAAGAGCATACTTCTCTATCCAATTTCCTCACCCAAACACATCAAGAAAGTTCATCACCGAGTTAGTTTCACCTCACCAAATCTATACGCTTTTGGGTTTCTGATTCTCTCTCAAGGAGAGAAGAGCATAATTTCCTGATGAATAGAAATGTTAAAGATTCGCTAACTTTCTCCGCTTCCCCAAGAATTCATCATATTAGTAAGATCATTAGAATTCCAGATTCATTCATGGTCATCACCTCCATGTAATGAAGAGCCAAAATTCCTACTCACTATCGAAATTCTCAAGAAATTTAAACGGAGCCCTATTTATACTATGTGAATAAAAGCAGGAAAAAAAAACACAACGTTTTAGCAATCTTCAACTATTCATCCTGCAATCAAACCATTAGTATGTTTTCAAATTCTTTGACAAGCGTCCTACAAAAACTATTAATGTTGTAAAATATCAGAGAGATAAAAATCAACAGTTATCAGAAATTAAGAGCAGAAAGAACAAGAAAATTGGAAACTCGAAAAAACTGTGATGAAACTTCGTGCGAGAAAGTACAAATCTGTGCGAGAAAGTGCAGTATCCACTGCGAGATAACTAAAATCTCGCGTGAGGAAGTAGTCCAGCGCGCGTGAGAAAGTGCAAAGCCTGGGACGAGACAGTGAAATCTCACGTGAAAGAGTGCTATAGGAGAAAAACTTCACGCGGGATGCTCTGGATTCTCGCACGAATATCCGTACATAGATAGTACAGACGCACGACAGAGCAGATTTTACTTCTGAGAAAAGATAAAAAAATGAGGCCAGAAATCAGATTTTCTACCCCACGGTGGGCGCCAAAATGTATGTGCTTGAATGTGGGCCTCTAAATCAGGCACAAATGCAACATAGTCATTATTCTCATGATCGAATTACAAGAGAGAGTATGAATTACTCAATCTGAAATTCATGGAGAAGCGACCTATTGCCTCCTATGCAGGCGGGGTGTTTAATTGCTCTCAGATTGAAGAGCCAACAACCATAAGACCGCTACTACAACAGAGGATTTGAAAGCAAAGCCATAAAGATGATATGTAAGCTAAAATCGAACTAAAATGTATGCAATTAATCTAAATTGCTTGAAAGGAAATATGAAGTGTAGTTTTTTTTTAGATTTTGAAATAAAGATGATACTAGACTAAGAACAAGTAATAAAATTTAATCTAATATGAGATGCAATTATACTAAAATGATAGACTAAATATGCAACAAAAAAGCTTTGAATAAAATGAGATAAAAAAATGCTATAGTTCAATTACTCTCCAAATTGCCTCTTTTTTTAATGAGAAGAAGAGGCTCATTAAATAGAAAAGCTCGGGAGAGGAATGAAGAGTTTCTTGATTTGTAACTCGTGACTCTTCATTCCCACATTGAGACAAAAATGCAAGAATTACTTAATAAAAAGAATGGAAAATGCCACACAGGTGACCTTTCGAATATCTTGAATTATCAATTCAAAAAAAAAGTGTGTCCATTCGAATATCAAGTAATTATTAATTCCTTTTTATGGGTAATTAGCTAAAGAGGGTAGATTTTAATTTAATTAGAAAGCACTTAGGACTTTATAATTAAATTAATTTATCATAGGGGAAATTTAGCCAATTAAGTCTAAGACTTTAGGAATTAATTTAGCGTTTGATTATTGTAATTTATGATCTTTGCAATTGACATCAAGTCAAATTAAGTCAGGTAGGAGAGAGAAAATTACCTAGGGAACTAGGACTTTGGTGATGTAAAATCGAGATAATGCACCAAAATTGATAAAATTAAATAGGTGCCAATTTTGGGGTATTACAATACTCACATAAGAACTCCATCCGTCACCTCTGCTGAGCATTAAGGTTCGGTTCAGTGAATATATACTGAAGGCTCTGATGGTCTGAATGAAGCTAAAAGCGATGACCTAAGAGGAATTGACGCCATCGCACTAAGGCATGTACCACTGCTGCAAGCTCTAAATCATGGGTAGGGTAATTGAGCTCATGAGTCTTAAGCTTCCTAGACTCATAAGCAATAGCTCTTGGGAAAGAGTCGCATGAGGAATATGTTGTTAAATGCCACCTCTTGGCATGCCATGTAGAACTCTTTGACATGGTTGACTGGATCAGCCTTCCCTCGATACTTGTCAAACTTTGGTGTTTCAAAAATCTTAGGGAAGGGGATTGTTGTGATCGATCTGTCGAATGGATATGGACAAACCTCCTTGAACTTGAATGTCTTAGTCTCAGTACCAATCTTAAGCTCTTTGATGGCATTTCTCATTTCTTCCCATTTTGATTTGGTAGGCACTGGAGCGGGCACTCCCCTTGAGAATGGATCAGATGGTGTGGGTTAATATGGAGGGAGATGTGGAGGATATGGTGAGCTGGGGTATAGGGATTTTTTGACTGAAAAGGCCATCTGGAATGGGTTCTGGCTAGCCAGCTGAGTAATGTATTGCTGGTGTAAGGTGGGTATGTGTTGTGGCAAGGCTTGCTGTTGCGGGATGAGGGGATTGGCTTGCGAAGCCAGGAAGTATTGTTGTTGTGGGGGAGGTTGGTAGAATGGTTGTGGTTGGGATTGGTGATGAGCCTGACCAATATAAGATGGGTGCATACCCGCATTGCTGAGAGTGGGAATGGTGGCTTGGGTGTGCACTATGGGTGGTTGCATATGGGAGTTAGTGGGATGGTTGGCGCTGAGTTGCTATGATTGTGGGGGATTGGTTTTTTGAGCGATGGATGACATAGATAAATAGTTGGTAAATGCAGGTGGAGGTGTGGTGAAAGAAGGTGGAGGTGGCTGTTGTGCTACTTTGGGGAGAGCTTGTTGTTGAGGGGTTGTTTGGTATAGTTGACTGTGTGTAGGTATGCCTATGGCATTCATTTACACTTGGTTAAGTCTCCAAGTGGCACCGAGCCCTAGTAGGGGTTGCGATGCAGAGTTGGCCACCAACGTGGGGGTTGATATGTGATTTTGCAGTGCAGGTGGAGGATTGTGGGATGGCATATGTGGCATTCCTTTTGTAAAAGTGACTTGTTGGGTCTGCATGCCAGCAGCAAACGTGAGAGGAACTTGTGTGGATTGAGATTGTGGGGTAGATGTAGGTGGGGTGGCTTGTGTGACTCCTTGTGAAAGAGGTGTTGATGCAGTGACATACGACATTTCCTGAGTAGATGCTCAGGTGGATGCTTGCGCTTGAGTGGCTATCTACGAGGAAGCAGGGGGTGGTGGGCCCATAATGGAAAGTGGTGTGCTTGCGGGGATCATTGTACTAGGTTGCAAGAGATGTGGGATGGGTGATGTTGTATGGGATACTTGCATGGTTGGATCATGGCCTTGCTAGACAACAAATGAATCAACATTGGTGGAGATGTGGAAGGGGTTTGTGGGGTCAAAGGAGTGTAATTGCAGTGGAACGGGAGTACCCTCCTGCATATAGTTCACCAAGATGGTGAGATGATTTTAGGAAATGATCACACTTACCATTTGCGCATGTCATGGAAGGCACATGAAATCCTCCATGGAGTTAGTAGTGGGTGTCTCACTGGGATCTTACCACATGTTCTGAACTATTGCTGCTTGGGGTTCATACATCACCATCTCACCCGTTGAATCATTTGGGTCTGCCGAAGTAGTGGCCTGGTTGGAATCCATCATTTTTATTTTCTTTGATCATGTCACAGTAGGCATGAAAGTGCAAAGTCCTAAGATGGGGAAGAACGCAAGTGTATTGGAATGATGCTAGGGATGAGGATTTTTGGATTGAGGTGAACTAGGTGATGGTCTAAATGTAGGACTCTTAGTGATGTGCTATTTGGAAGAGGATCGAGATGGGTTACCTTTCCTGATGGGGTGATCAAAATGCATGGATTATCATCCTTAGATAGACTTGTGATCTTTGGATGATGGGATCCTTACTAGCATGGGCCAATCTCTGGATCGAGATGATGAGGTCCACAAAAGAAAGTACTAGCTACCCTAGACAATGCTAAGTCAAATGGGTGAAGCTTTGAGATTTTGATTTGTGTAATAAGGATAGGACAACTCAAGGTGAGTTCTTAGATATGATATGGATCTAGTATAGTGACCTGGGGTAATGATGCTAAATGATGCTTCCTAAGATGGGGGATTTTGTGACAACTTTCACAGTTTTTGAAAGAGGAGGAGATTGTGCCGACTAGTCTTCACTCTCTAATCTGACAAATCGACAATCAACTTGGATCTAAAAAGCAAACTGTTTAACCCTTGTGTTGTATTGTATGTTGTCCAATCGGGTTTGGTACTTTTATTCTTTATGGGCTACAGTGATAATATGCTGACAATCTTTAAGCTTTCTTTCTGTGACCTTCTTCTCTCGATATGCACGCAGAATGGGTAACTTAGCTTTCTTATGCTTAACAATTTGGGTCATAGGTCAACAAAAGTGACTGCTCATAGGATTGGATCAATCTAGGAAGTGACTACGGTAAGTATACCTAGACTTGGTTTCAAACAAACTTTGGTTATGCTTTTAGGGTAATGTCTTGACAAACAGTCCTCACAAGAGACAAAGCAATCTTGGAGGATACAGGCAGATGATCTCTCTTGGCAAAAGAACTTTGTAATTTTGATATTGTGTATGTTCAATAGATGTTTTCACTAGGTCTGATCACTTTCGAGAACACGTACAAGCACTTTCTACCTACAAGACAGGCTAGTATCACAACCTTTTCCCACACCTTGATATCCCAAAAGAGGAATACATATGGTGAGTAATGTTCAGGTGACCTGGGAAACCACTTGCGTTGGTCCTTGCACAAAGATTATGATACTTTCAGGAATAGATTAGGTAGGCTTCTAATTAAGGGCTTCTAGTAAGGTTTGTGGCGTCCCCCCAATTAGTTTGTACGTGAGTGACTCACTTAAGAGCCTTGTTGACCATGCTAAAATCCTAGAGATATTCACCTACCTCAAGCTACCATCAACATGCCTCACCTAAGCTTGTAGGGATAAGGTGAGAGTTTTCTCAGCACCTTGTTTATATATTGGCTGGGAATGACCGGTTTGAGGTCATCCTCTAAAGAGGAAGCACTTCTCTCTAGATAGGCCTCGCTAGAAGTGTCGTCAATCGGACTTGATCTTTCTCTTCACCCAAGATCCATGAAGGCAAGGGGAGAGGATACAGATACAAGTGGATTGCTTCCACGTCACTTACTTTAACAAGGTTTATGCAAAAAATGAAAATCTCTAAGGAAGTGTTGAAAAACACTCCTTCAAACACACCAAGAAGTATTCATTCCAAATTGAACCTATTAAGACTAAGTGTTTTCTATTCTAGAACATCAAACACTTGTGTTTAGCATGCAAGGTTCTTTTTTTAAAATATAAATGACAATGCTTGAAAAATAGGGATTTGATTTGCAAAAAACAAAGAAAGTGTTACTCCTCTTAGCATTCAAGATTGTATTTGATCAATTTTTAAGCACCCAAAAGAAGTGTTCATCGCATTGATTCCTTATCCCTTAGGCATTCAAGATTGAGTATGTTGATTTTAAGCACCAAAAGGAAGTGTGATGTTTGCCTTGTTCAATTTTAACCTTTGTTCATTTTAAACCCAAATCGAAATGATGAAGAGTTGTTTGGCATACACTGTTCTTTTTAATGCACCAAAAATAAAGTGAGTTAATTCTATTTTAAAATATTAACCCACATTCTTGCAAACACCTGCAATCCTGCAACAGAAAAATAGTGTTTCCATAGAGCCGTACAGGCGTTCCCGCAAGACTATCAAAAAAACTGAAATGATAGAATGAAAATAAAAACACACTCTTGATACCTGTAGCCATGTTCCCACAAGTCAAACCGCATTCCCACGAGTCAACTATCGATCCTGCGTTGTGGGAATGAAGGAAGAAAAACTCAAGAAAATAGGGTCGTATGGCTTACTAATACTAATTCTCAATCTCGCTAGGTCAAAACAACATTCCCATAGGGTCAAACAATGATCTCGTGATGCGGGAATGAGGGTTAAAAAAAAAACTACAAAGAATGTCGTATGGCTTACAATAGGTACACAGGTAAACCCACCTGGTTAATGCGCATTCCCACGTTGTGGGAATGTGATCCCATGAAAAAGGTACAGTCAAGTTACCTTTGGTTCATCGGTAAAAGATAGGAAAATAGAGGTTTTGTTGTGGGAATGCATTCCCACAAGGCTGTACGAGCGTTCCTATGGGGATATCTATGTTCCCACATTCGTATGAGCATTCCTGCAAAACTAAGGATTTTTTGGAAGTTACTACTGTGTAAAATCCGATGGCAGGAATGTCTGCGGAAATAGGTCTTCCTTGGCCCTAAACCTGCAAAACACCAAAAAACCCCTTGCAACACACTCAAACAACAAAAAAACTTAGTATTTGGCTTAGTTTTGCAAAGAAAAATAAGAAAGGTAGAGAGAAAATGACCCTTGAAGTGGGTCCCACCGGACGTGCCAAAATGTAATACCTAAAAATGTAGTGTTAGGAAATGAAGAGAAAAGCTAAACATTCAACAATACAAAACTAGATAACACTTATGCTAAGACCTACAAAATGAAAGCAACAATACTCAAAAGCAAATGCAAACCTTCAAGCAAACCTCAAAGATGTAGAAGATTTGTCCAAAGATTGGATGTGTGCTCATAGACTATGCTTCAAGCTTCAAGAGAGAAATGGGCATGATAACTTTTCTTCAATGGTGGATGAAAATGAAGGAGGAGAGCTTCTCTTTTATAGAAAGGAGGGTGAAATGGACGGTCAAGATTAAGAGGCAAAAGGGGAATGAGAAACGGTGGAAATGCATCCAAGGGAGAGCACATGGATTGTGCTTTCTCAAATGCATAGCATTGTGACAAATGTCACAATGAGGGAGGATGAGAGGAGAGGTCAAATGCTTGAGGGATGTGTCAACTTTGGAAGGTGTGAGAGGGGACAAGTGTGTAAGAGGTGTAAGAGGCTTTATGATTTGTCATTGGAGGATGTGGAGGTGTTGTCATGAGGGTTGACTTTGAGTTGGATTAGCATTTCTTAATCTTGGATTATGATTGTGCACATGCTTAAGGGGTGATTTAGGCTTGGATTAGAGGGTAAGTGGAGGATTAGGTGGATGTGATAGGAAGAGAGAATGAGTGGAGGGTTAGATTAGCTAAGCAAGGGTCATTTAACTAATGGAGGAGGATTAGGATTTTAGAATTAAATATTTTATTTAATTCCAAGTGGGAGGAAAGGGGGATTTATGAATTAATTTATTTAGATAAATGTATCCATTTAAATTAATAGAGGAATAAGGATTTAATTAATTATCAAACTATAGGTTTGTCATTTTGATAATTAATTGGGCTATAGTTAATTAACTAAATTAATTAACTAGGGGATGACATAAATTAATTAAATAATTAATATTTAATTAACAAGATGTCCTAGGAGAAGACTAAATACGATTACTAAATTATGTAATCAAATTTAGGTGTCTACAATATGCAATAAATGATCTTCTTTTGTTTTAATAAATATTAGAATGTCATCCAAGTAAATAATCACAAAACTACCCAATAATTTCTTCAGAACCTCATTCATTAGCCTCATAAAAGTACTTAGTGCATTAGTTAAAACAAAAGGCATAACTAACCACTCATACAAACCTTCTTTTGTCTTAGAAGAAGTCTTTCATTCATCACCTTATCTAATTCTAATCTAATGATATCCACTCTTCAAATCAATCTTGGTAAAATATTTTTCTCCACTCAAACAATCCATTGTGTCATCCATTCTTGATATAGGGAGCCAATACTTAACTATTAACTTGTTGATTGATTTAGAATCATTACACATTCACCATTCACCATTCTTCTTAGGTGCCAAAATAGGTGGTACTACACATGGACTCAAAATTTCTCTGATCAAACCTTTCTACAACAACTCTTGCACTTTTCGGTTGAGCTCTTCATTTTTAGTTGGTGATAGTTGGTGTGGTGCTTTATTTGGAAAACTAGCTCCAGGAATCATATCCATATAATTAATAATACTTCCCATTGGTAGAAAACCATCAGGTATATTATCTAAAATTATCTCTTTATACTCGATGACCAACTTCTCAACCTCTACCAGAACTTTATCTTTTGTTTTGTCACTCGGTTTGTTAAGAATCAAAGCATAACAAACATTATTTTGCTTCAAATCCTTAACAAGTTGCCTACCTTCCATCAAAAAAAATTTCACAGATGTACATATCTCACCAGAAGTTTCTTCAATCAAAGGTAACAAGATTTGTCTCCTACCATCAGCCCAAATAGTATACTTGTGCAATCTCCCATCATATATAGCATGTATGTCATATTGCCAAGGTCTGCCCAATAGAATATGACAACAATCCATAAGCGTAATATCACACAACACCTTATTATAGTACTTTCCAATTTTTAGATTCAGAAGACATTGTTCACTTACCATCAATATATGCTCATCCTTGATCCATGAAATCTAATAGGGATTTGGGTGCTTCAATCTTTCCAACTATGTATTTGTAACCATTTCTTCTGATGCCAAATTCTTTGAGCTTCCACTCTCAATTATCACTTTCCAAACTTTTTCTACAACTCTGCATCTGGTCTTAAACAAACTTTTTCTTACCAGAGCTTCCTTAGTATTTTCACTCCACAATGATCTTCTCGCCATCAATTTTACTTCCTTCTCAGGCTCATTTAGTGAACCTTCATGTACCAAAGCATTTATAATGCTACCGACCTTTTTACTTGCATGTGTACACTCAAATGATCTATGTCCTTCTTCACCACTATTGTAACAAGTTCCTCAAAATCCTCCTTTGCCATAGCCACCTTGGGAGTAGTTACCTTTTCCTCAGAAGGAACTTTCACCTTTCTACTAGGTCTTACCTTTTTCATGGTTTGTTTTGTCTTGGTCAGATCTACTATTTTCACCATAGGATCTACCTCTTCCTTTAGGGAATCTACCACCTTTTCCTCTTTGTCTTTTCTCATGCCTTCTATTCAATTTCTCCTCAACTCTTAGGTAAAATTGATAAGCCTTGTCAATACTCTCCATTTTCACCAAACTGATCTCTTCTTAAATAGAATTTCTTAACCCATTCAAATATCTTGCAATTCTTTCCATCTCATCTTCAATATGTCCAGATTTAATATCTAGCCTATAAAATTCCTTGGTGTAATCCTTCACAGAGTTATCTTTCTATTTCAAACATTGCATTATCCTAACTAGGTTAATATGATAATCACAAGGTAGAAACTTTCCTTTCAATTTGTTTCATTTATTCCATACCCTAATTTTATCTTTGTCTTTCTTATTTTTGTCTAACTACAGATACACCCACCATAAGGATGCGTGACCTTGCAATTTTGTGCTTGCAATTTTCATTTTCTTCTCCTCTGATATGTTCTCATAGTCAAAGTATTTTTCCATCTCGGATATCCAATCCACCAATTCATATGAATCTAGTTTCCTACGATATTCAGAAGGATTAAACTATAGTGTAGCTTTCAAACTAGCCAATGCTTTCAAGAATATTTCCTCTCCTTGATCCATTATAGGTGCAGGTGTGGCTTCATCCTATATTTCTTTAGTTTCATCATCACTAACATCATCAAGATGTCTTCCTTGATGTTGGGTTGTCTCAATAGCTTCTAATCTAGAAATAATTTATCTTAGCATATCAGCTAAGCCTGGATCTGCATCTCACCTCCCTCGAACTATCTTGAAACCCTCTACAATTGCAGGCCATATCGCAATCTTCCACCCCACAATAATATCACCAACTAGGTCTTACAAGAAGGAACGTCTAGATCTAACATTTGCTTTGATACCACCTGACACAAGGAAGGATAGGTAAAGGGGCCTAAGACACTCCCAAATACCAATCCTAATTATAGCTTAACAACTCCAAAGTAACAACACAGAGAAGGAGAGAAGGAATGTATATATCTTTATTTATTCATCAAACTTTATACATGTCAGGCTGTAAGGCCTTCTTGGTTACAGCCAATACAATGAAATTCAATTATAAAATAGTCCTCAAACATGAAACGATCCAAACTACAGATTCTCTCTTCTTACTAACTACCTAACCTCCTAACTTTAGAATCTATCTACTTATTTATACAAGAGGCCACCAAATAGGTCAACTCTAAAGATCCTTAAGATCCAGCATTACAGAAAGAAATGACCTAGATTTAGGTCCACATGTTTCCCAATGAGATATCCCAACATAAATATCATGACCAAAATTAACTACACATTTCGGCCAACATCAAATAATTAACTACACCAGGTAGTGAACTCAGGAATTGAGCAACATTGAACGTGGCTAGCATCAAACAATTAACTACACCAGTTGGTGAACTTAGAAACTGAGCAACACCAAGCACATCGAACCAACTCAGAAAAGGAAAATAAAAGCGGTAACTGAGCTCGCCAGTGATTAACATGAACACTTCACCGAGGACTCAAAAGTAGTTACCAAGCAAACCAAACAAGCTATTGAGTAGTTAAACAAGATCTAACATATTTTTGGTTGATCCAGGATTATCATAAACCCAAGATGCTCATGCATCAAGTTTTGAGGTGCATAAATGCATATCAAATTGGTAGAGTTCTAGAATAGTGCCATAATGGACCAGAAGCTGGTCATTTTGATCTTAGAATAATATCATTAAAAGTTATGAAATCTGATTATTATTAGTCCATCTTATACAAGGATGTGTTTTCATGGGTTAGGAAGTGCCATAAATGTGCATTTTTTATTGATAAATAGAGGATAGCAACCATGTCTTTGCATCCAATTCAAGAGGAGTAGCCATTTTCAAAGTGGGGACTTGATTTTATTGGTCCCATAGATCCTCCTTCTATTTATACTATTTATAGTCACACATTTATACTTACAACAAAAGACTATTTTACGAAGTGGATTGAAGTTGTTGCATTGAAATTAGCTAATGAAAGTTAAGTTTTACATTTTTATGAAGATCTAGTTGTACATTTTGGTGTGCCTAATTTAATCATTTATGATAATGCTTTGGCCTTTTTAGGTACAAGGATAACTAATTGGAATGTGAACAACAATATTTACCTTAGTACCTTGTTCATCTATTATCCTCAGGGTAATGGGTAGGCTAAATCTACAAACAAAAACCTGATTTTCATCATCAAGAGGACTATAGAGGACAATCAAAGAGCATGGAATAACAAGATGAAGTTGGTCTTGGGAAGACCAGATCTCACAAAAGAGATCTATAGGTAATTCACCTTACACTTTTTTTTATGGTAAAGAGGCCAAGTTGGCTATTTCAATAGAGTTGCCCAGTTTGAGCTTGATTAAAGTGTTGGACCTAATGGACCAGCAACCTATGGAGGTAAGGCTTGCTGAATTAATTGAGTTGGAATAAATTAGAAATCAAGTGTTTCAAAAAATAGAGGAGCATCATAATTAGATGAAGAATATATTTGACAGAAAGTTTATCCCGAGGGTCTTCAATGAAGGTGATTTAGTATTTAAATGGTATGAGTTGAAGAATAGACCTAGAAAGAACACTAAGTTTGATGACATTTGGAGTGGCCCATTTTTTATTTCAAGATGCAAGGCACACAATTCTTTTGAGTTGTCCAACCTTGAAGGAGAATAATTGCCTATCCTAGTAAATGGGATACACCTCAAGCACTACTTTTGAGGTTTTTTCATTTTTTTTCAAAAATAAGTGCTCATGCACATAGTTAGTTATTTTTAGTTTGTTAGAAGCAATAAACAAAGGCTTGTTGTCATGTATAGAAGAAATATAAACAATCATAAATCACATAGGTTGTGAGTTTTCACCTGCTCTCCTACATCATCCATACTCCCTCAGGTTTTTGTTATAGATTACAATAAGGTTTTAGTTAGTTTTTCAAGTGGTAGTGGAGGAAAGAGCCCTAATCTAGCTAAAGAAATCATATTGTCCATAAAAAACACATATCACATCAGACATGAGTTTGAAGCTTGTTGTCTCATATCACATAAGTTCGTTGTAGGTAATCATAATGGCTTTCATGATTAGGTTAGAACTCTTTCAGTTAGTTTTCAGTTTTGAAAAGTTTTTGGATAATATCTTAATGTCTTGAGAAGAAATGTTTCATGTGAAATAAGAAGCTTTTTAGCTTATTTCTCCATATGGGGGACATGCACCAAGCACAAGGCAATATTGGCTAGCAACTTCTCTGGTTAGCTTTAATTTTTCAGTTTCTATTGGTGTGTTTGTTTCAGTTTTGTTTTGGTTTTGGAGGAAAAATTTTAGTTCCTAAGGGTTCAGACTTTGTACCTAATGAATTTCACAAGGAAAAATCATCCTATCATATTTAGCGGGAAAAAAAACATCAAATGTCTCTATAAATATTACCAATTTATGCTACATGACTTAAATTTCCAAGTTGTTTAAGTTCATGTTCATTTAAAGATAAAATTTCAGTGTGTTCATGCTAGAATGGAATTATTACATTTATGGTGGTTCTAAGGAGACATATTCAGTTTGTAATGTACTATGTGCTACAAAAGAAAAATCAGTTGCTATTCAATATCATCAAACAAAAGTAAAGTACAGAAATAAATATTTTCCTCTTATTTTATGAGAAAAGGATTTACAAGTCACATCTTTATTGCAAAAGAAGGTATACAATTAAAGTACATTGATTACAAAAAATGATCACAAATTCTTCTCTTTGCAAGAAAAATAAATAGAATAGCCCACACAAGCCATGGGTTGGCTCATAAAACTATGAAAAAAATAGATGTAGGCATAGAAGTCAAAGACAAGAGAGGGTTGAGATCCACCATTGCCTGATAATGACAAACTATCTTGCACTTACATCAGCTGGCTAAAGGGTTGATTCATCTCCTTGATACCTGCAATGATCATAGAAATGGCGTCAGTCACTGAGACTAAGCAATGAAGGATCTAATTATCTATATAAGATGACTAATACACACATATTTATCAAATAACATGACATCATGTTTTCAATAAAAGATCAAGAAAGATGTGTAGATATAGAAAATGAATCAAATATTTTAACTAATAAGTTTTTGTCATATGTGCAGCCACATGTTTTGAAGATAATTAATCATTAAAGGAACATATGAATTAATGTGAAACCTTTTAATTTGGCATGTTGAAGGACATTAAATAATACAAGAAATGTATTGACCAAATATCAATGTCATTATTTTTAGATTCTGATCAATCCTAGAATAGGAGTGACATTTAAGACACAAGGATTATTATGGCATTATTGATCAAGTAAAGACAACAAAAAATAGTGAAGATCAAACAACTATGGAGGTTTTTAAAGGTCTTAGTACATTAGAGATTATATAGTGTGCTATGGAAGAAAAATTCATTATCAAATATAAAAGTAAAAAGTATTGAGAAATGTGCACTGAGAATGTCTTATCTTCAATATTTTATAGAAGGTCAAGAGACAACCAACAAAAAGTGCTATTATGTGCATAATACAAGAATAAAGCTAGTATATTCAAGTTCCTCACAAGATTGTGACATGAAGTTCCTGATAGGAAGATGCTATAGGATCCAAGTGATATCAAGTAATCATGGTGCTATCAAGATATAAATCATTACTCACATGTACCAAACAAATGTACACGACATAAATATAAGTACAAAGATCAACATATATTATAATGTTCAATGAAATGTTAAGATAGTAACTCATTTGAACCACCATAACAACTAGATCCAAAAGACGATACTAGATCAATGTAGGATATGTTCTAGGAATTGGCATTCATATTGACTTGCTATATATGAGAAGAAAGAATATTATGTTATGAAAATAATGAATACAAGTACAATATGAAATGATCATCAAAGTAAGTACAAGACTAAAATAATGAACAAAGAGTTAAAGAGTTAGTAGTTTTACAGATAGTACATGTCTGGTAATGAAAAGCAACAATGTTGTTATAAACAGAAAGGACAATTACAACTATCATCATGCTTTTGAATGAAATCAAGCTTTAATAGTAAACAACATGGAGTATTTAAGAAAGATCAAGTAGGACTTGACAATCAATGTTGCTACAAAAGATGATAGTGCCATGGTTTGAGAAGAAGACATATAAGAAGTGATACATGAATACTTGAATCAGAAACATGGATTTACAAAGAAGGGTACAATGAAATATCATCAAAGTGCAAGTTTCATGCAAGGCAAAGAACATGAATGTAGAAGACTATGAGACAACAGATATCAAATTAACATAATTCAATTTAAAAGATTTTCAAAATATTTAGAGTAGCCATGGCATAAAGATAGAAAAAACATCATATCCAAGAATGTCATCGTAGAAAAGATAGGGGGTTTGTATTATTTTTCCACATTTGAAGCTTCCATGAAATGCAACCTTGACAACTCTTTTATTTTAGAAAATATAGAGAGAATATTTAATGCAAGTCATGACCCAACTTGAGCATTAAAAGAAAAATAGAGAATAAATGCATGATTTTTTTCTTTTTAAGATATATTAGAAAATAAAACCCATTAGCCATCATGCATAGAACAAAAAGTAGGAGGATACCCAGTTGGTTGTTTTATTTTATATGAGAATGTAAGGGAAAAGAAACCCTAAGTGCCACGAGAGGTCGTCACAAAAATGAGATCTTGGGAAATTCCTAGAGCATAAATAAAACCTTCAATTTATTGCCAAATAAAGTGAAGATACAAAGCTACTATTTGAAATATATAAAAGCCACAAAAGAAGAAATATTTAGGAAACCTGTAATGAAGAAAACCTACATAAAAGTAATCAACAAAATAAATTCTTTATGTAGTGGACAAAATTTTTGAGGGATCAAAGTAGAGGAAAAAACCCAGGTAGGGTTTGTTGAAGTATCATTTTTTATAAGTTTTGTTAGGGCTTGTTCAAATTTCTATTTTATAAGTTTTATGAAGAAGGAATGTTAATGTTACTTTTCTTTCATGTTCCAAAGATTTCTTTTCAAAGACTATAAGCTATGGTTTCAGAGAAATAACACCCAATAAAGGAAATACCCAGTAGCACAAGGAGCATGTGGCCAAGGAAAATAATGTTCTACTTCTTTACGAGTTCATTATTATAACCACGGTTATGTACAGAGGCACACAAATTCTCAAAGAATCTTGCAACTATCAAAGCCTTTGCAAAGAAAAGTAATACCCAACTAAAAAAATGTTACAGGTTCTTGTAAGAGCTCAAGCATACAAACAACAAGATAAGACTTAATTTTTGGGGTTGTGAACTATTAGCAGTAATCCATTCAAATCTCCATACTTCCACAAATATTGAGCCTCAAAACCCTATAGCCCACGACATAGCAGAGGAAGTTTCGAGAATTCTTGAAAAACCAAATGAAATGAAATGATACCTTAGGGTTTCAAAAGACCTTTTCTTTTTAAGATATTGAGAATTGGTATTTTTGTGGGATTTCATTCAACAATGCCCCACCTATTAATGCCTTAGGTTTGAAGTTTAATATTCATATTTTTTGTATTAATATTACAAGGCACGTTGTCTTATCAATGTTAAGACAAAAATATGGATATTATTATTATTTATTTTATTTTATTTTCCTTTTACATAGATAATATTGTGAAACTCAATTATCATTATATGATGAGTATTATAAATTATATAGTAATAATTAAATATTTAAATGCAAGGAAAATAAGTAAAGGAGGAGTTTTTTTATATTCTCTACATGCACTTGAAGTCCATTTTTTGATGGTTGGAGGCTCTTTGGTTTCTACATGACATGTGTGAGCTTGAGGGAGTATTTTTTAGTTCAGTTGCAGTGTTGGTGTATTTTTTAGTTCTTTTCAGTGATGGATCAGTTGAGAGCACTTTTTATATAGTTATCTTTGTGATACACATAGTTGAGCTCTTACTTTTGAGGTTTCTTTTCCTATATCCAACCTCATTTATTTTGCATGCTTTCATGACTAGTTTGATGGGATTTTGATTTGATTTCCAGTTCCACATGACTTGTAGGAGTTCTTGGGTTATATTTCAATTTCTTGTAGTTTAATCCCTGATTTTTAGGCATTTTTAATTATTTTCGTCCCTAGTTGGTCTATATTTTCTCATTCGGGCTCATTTTTAAGCGACTTCATCTTTTTTCTTGTTTTTTGGACATTGCAAAATACAACACTATTGTATTGGAGCATATTCTTTTAGAGTTTGTATCAGGTTTTTACCCCTTAGAGTTGATATACATATTGGAGATTTTCCTTCCCACTTGCATTTACACGTTTTAAGTTGTGTTTACATGCTTTTGGCGGTTTGAAATTGTGGAATTATATTTCCCTTTTTATGGTTGCTATAAATTAAAAATTTCTTTAGATCTAATTATTGTTTATGGGTTCTGAGATCAAAATCTATGTTTTAAATCTATTGTGGATGAAAGTTTAGACATAACTCTAAAGATTATACGTATTCGATGTATCACCTTTCTTTTAAAAAATATTTATATTCTGCACTATTGTTTTACCCCTTTTCTAGTCAAGAGTTAGTTTTTATGTCAACACAAAGGAGGAAGTCAACCTATGATCCAAAGATTCATTCTCAATAGAAATTTTCCAACCATTAAGAATGTTTTAATGTTACAACAAGATTGTCAATTTTTACACTTAGCGGATGTAGGTACAATCCTGATTGATAACAGTTTTATTTTATGTAATACTTTCAAGATGTTTGAGAGTGGTTTTAGATTCACAAGAGTTATAATAAAGATTCTAAATTTTGAGACTTTTTATGGCATTTTAGACTTAGTCAAATTTGAGTAATCAACATGATTCTTTGAGGTGACTTGAATGTGTCTTATCATTCTTGCTAAGTATTTGGTGATCTTGAAACCTTTGTAAGTGTAGCCTACAGTTTTGATCTGTATCTATTCAGAACAGGCATAAACAAGGCAAACGTTAGATTTAATTCTAGCATTTATATTAGTCCAAAACATAAACATAAAAAACTAAGCCACCTCAAATTGAGCCAAAATAGATGCATCTAAGCACCGTTTGATTTTCTCTGATAAGAGGGATGTGGGTGTGCTCTCTAAGCACTTGGAGCTTGCCCCTAAGGCTTCAAAGATCCTAATGATGCTAAGAATGATTAAGCTAGATTCATTTTTATCCAAATGAAAGTATGATATTTCTAAAAAATGATGTATAAATGCTATGAAAGAGGTTAGATTAATCCATTATGCTATGCTAATGTGAGTTACAAAAGAATAAAAATGAAGTAAGCTAACAAAGTATGCTAAATACTTAAGCTCTAGAATGAAACTAACATTATAACACTACTCAATGTAATAGATGTGAATTGGTGTATTGATCTTGGAAGAGGAGGGTATTTATAGGATTTGAGGAAAGGCTTGGGTTAGGAAGGAGGGTTAGGGTCAGAGGTAAGGTTTGGGGTATGGTAAGGTTTAACCTTGATCAAAGTTGCTCACACATGTGTGAGAAACACTAGGGAAGTGTGCAAGGGGAACAAGAGTGGAAGAGGATACATGGGCTTCATTAATGACTTGTAAGAGTCATTAATGAGGATGTAAGAAGCATTTATGAGCATGTAAGACTCATTTATAAGGGTTATTGACCCAAAGTCAAAGTTTGAAGGGTTTAGGCTAAAAAGGGTAGGAATCACTTTTTAATTAGGTTTAAGGTGAGATTAGGAAATTCTAGAAGAGGTTAGGGATTTCTAGAACATTTATAAGGTTTTAGGATTTAAATAAATATTTTATTTATTTAAAAGATTTTTGGTCAATTTATCAATTAATATTTAATAAATAGGGGAAAATCACTCAAAATCGATTTAAATGATTTGGGGACGGATTCTTTAATTAAAGATGTTTAATTAAAATAGGAGTATTTAATGACATAATAATTAATTAATTAATTAAATAATTAACAAATGATGATGTCATCAGGGGTTCTTGGAAAATAAAAATACTTTTATTATCTAAAGGATTTTTAGGTGTCTATATTATTCCCCTCTTTGATGTGATGCCACAAGTGGCATGGCGTCAAAGACAAGAAAATAAGATACCCTAGGCTAGAATTTAGGGGAATAAGAGGTTGTGCCCCCTCGAGAAAATAACTCAAAGAGGAAATGTTATGGAATTTTCTCGAAAAGAACACAAAAGGGGAGGGAAAGGAAGAAGGGAGGATAAATAACCAAGCTTCTAAGAGCAAAGATGGATGAATGCAAGATCAAGTGGAAATGCAGGATGCAGGATGAAGCTATATGAAAGATGCAAGATTAATCTATATGATGCAGGATGAGGGAGATTTTGGGAGATTCAAGTTTAAATGTGGAGAGCACAACTTAGTTTGATATAGCAACAATAGAGACATGCCAAGGATACTGGGATCACAAGGCCTTGTCACTAGCATTGCATAGGACTGACGTGAAAAAGACACGAAAGGTTGCCCCATAATCATGCATGAACCCAAGAGGAAGCATGGTAGAAATGATGCTAGAGAAACCACAAAAAAACAACATTTCCCAAGTGCACCATGTAACCCAGAAGATCACATGTGAAGCGTGTAAGGGTCATGTGTGACTGACACACAGGCAGAAGCAAAAGATCAAAAGGACCTTGCCCCAAATTGTCCTCATTCGTAGCACACCATGATATAAAGGATCATGGCGATGATGAGGAGAGGAACAACGAGAAGCCTTAAAAGATTAACAAGATCCAAAGGACAAAATCCAAGACCAAAATGATAACTCCAAAAGACATCCTTTTCCAAGGAGAGAGATTGATTTGATTGATGGTGGGAAGATTTGGTTTGAATGTGAGGAAGGATACATTGTGATAGACCTGGTGTGATTGGTGGAAGATTAGGTCTAACAGGAGGAAGGATACATCCTCAAGGACCCGTTGATTGATGAGAGAATGAGTGTTGTTGTTCGCTGACAAATTATGGATCAAGGATAATCACTGTGATCAAGAATAGTCAACAAAAGATGTTGCTGAAGTACAAGGCTAGATGGGACAAGATATCTAATCAAATGCTACTGCAAGATTGACGAGGATATGTACAATAGGATGGGATGATATGTACAATGGATGGGGAGAGATTTACAATGGATATGGACAGAAGCTCAAGATTTGGGACTAGAAGATCTCGCTATACAAGATATATATAGGAAGCTTAGGATTGGGGATAGGAAGATCTCTCTATACAGGAAGTATACAAGATAAGTATAGGAAGCCCACGATTGGGGATAGGAATGATTGTTGCATTGGATAGGCTTGAGGATAGAACACCTTGGGATTGATGGATTGGTGGTGGGGATGGGGATTGGATATAGAGGACTAGGATTTGGGATGGGGGGGATGGGAGTTTGATAGATAATGAATCAGTCCACTATGTATGGTGCCTTTTGTCAGGTTTTCACCAACATACTTGTCCAAGGCGCTTGAATTGCCAAGTTTTCACCATTTGGATGATTATTTTTCTTTCCTTTTTTGCTTTTATTTTATTTTTTGTATTTTTCTAGTTTTTCCAATTTTTATGGATTTTCTGAATATGGAGGACTTGTTTTAGGCATAGAACCTCTTCAGATGTATGATGTTGATAGCATCATTCAAAGACTCACCTTCTGGTGTTGATTGATGAGCCCAGTTTATGGATTATTTTATTTATGATTTTCTGGGTTAGGCTTAAAGTATCTCATGGGTTTTCATAAACAACTTCAAACTTTTTATGTTCATATGATATGACTATGTGTGTATTTGGTACTTTTAAGACTAAAGATATATGCTGAATATATATATATATATATATATATATATATATATATATATATATATATATATATATATAAAGTGGATATTATGATGAAATTTGGTATTTCTTTCCTCTTTGCATTAATGGGGTAGCGTTCTTGTAGCCGTGTGATGAGGATGCACTAAAATAGGAAAGCTCATAATGGATCTTTATTTTGGTTTGTGTTGTGGGTTTTGGTGCACTAATCTTTTGCAGGGAAAGATAAAGTTAGCAGGTAATGAAGACTCGGCATCGAAGTGGCTTCATTAAGTCAAGTAACTATTTTCAAGTTTCATTCTGATTCCACCACTTCCAATCAATCATAATTTTTGTTACAGACCAAGTCAAACCTGATTACCGAATGTTTTGGAGGAATTCTAGTGCTCGTGCGCTCCTATATTCCTATGGATTTGAATGTGGGTTGTTTGTGTTTAATGTTCTATTGCTGAAAGTTGTTGTACCCATGATTGGAGGATCCTAATTCTTAGGAGTTTTTTTTTCTAGTTGTTTAAATAATTTGGAGTTGGTGATTTTGAGTTAGTTAGACATTGAAGGAATCCATTTTGTAATCTAGAGAAGAAGTGAATACACTTTGATCTTCTATTTTGTACTTATGTTGATATTTTCATGAATGAATATATGACATCTTTGAATTTCAGTCTGTGAGTTTTAAATCTATTCATTCTTCTATGGGGGCCCACATGGAAGGTGAGCTTAGTTTCTGCTTAAGTGGGAATCAGACTTTTACTTGTAGTAGTTACGTTGTTTCTCCTACAACCACTGGTAGTAGAACCGCTGGTTGTTTTCCTACAACTTAGATGTATAGCTAGGTTTATCATTTGTAGCATTATCTTAAGCTCTGAAGTTAAGTTTTTATTTCCATTTCTAGCATAGATTTCATGCAGCATTGTCTTTACTTTAGTTAATGACTTTAAAGGTAGACTAGAGCATATATTTTGCAATCACTGTTTCAAGTCTACGCTTTTGGATTGATACACTAAATGAGTTCAATGTGCTATCTTAAGTATGACACCTGATGCTTTTTAACCATGGGATCATTGTAAAAGGATGTCCAATCCTTTATTACTAAGGTATTATATTAACCAACCATTGATAACTGATAGGGTTCGGAGCCAAAGCATGCTATGACAACATAGGGGCCCAACCAAGTAGGTTCGAACTTGCCTTTCTTCTCTCGATGCGCTTGCACTTTTTGATTTTCCTTTAGGACCATGTCACCCACTTAGAATTGTCTAGGATGGACCTTCTTGTTATAACTCCTTTTGAGTCAATTTTGGTATGCAACCAAATGATCATATGCTTGCTACCTCTTTTCATCTAATAGGTCCAATCATGTGAGGCGTGCCATGTGATAGTCTTCATTTGTAGTGTAGTTTTTCATGGAGACTCACAATGATGGGAGCTCGACCTCAATGGGTAGAATGGCTTCGGTACCATATATAAAGGGAATATGGGGTGGTGCCTGTGGGACTGCGATAAGAAGTATGAGAGGCCTAGAGGGCAGGATTTGCATGCTGCTAACATGGGAGACATTTCCTGACAAATTCACAAGCATCTTGTTCCATTGTAGGCCAATAGTACCTGGCTCAAAGCAAATATTTAGCTAGGACCATGCCACTCGTGTGGGCACCACAAATTCTAGCGTGGACCTCTTGTAAAGCCAGAATGGCCTCGTTTGAATCTAAACACCTAGAGAGGATGTTATGATATCCTCGATGATAAAGGGTGTTGGCTACAAGAGTGTAGAAGGAAGCTCTTCAAATTAGTTTTTGGCATTGGTTATTGGTGAGATGGGGAGATATGATACCATTTTTAAGAAATGCATGGATGTCATGGTACCACGGGGACTGAGGACCAACCAAGACACACACCATTTCTGCATTGATGTTCTCATAAGTAGGCGTGTTTAGCTGCTCAACTAAGAATTTGTACTGTGACGTGTCGTGAGAGATTTCCAATAAGGATCTGATGGTCTCCATTGTGTTGGCTACTTTGTTCTGAAGCCTTGGTATCTGCATGAATTGTAGATTCAAGAAATGCTCTTTTAGTTTGTCCACTAGTTCTTTGTAGGGTAGCAGCTTGTCGTCCTTTGTCTAAAATTCATCTAGGACCTGCTTGATAATTAGATGTGAATCTTCAAACACTTGCAGTTCTTTTATATTCTATTGGATAGTTATTTTGAGGCCTGAGATGAGTGCCTCATATTCTGCAATGTTATTAGTACATGGGAATCCTAATTTGAATGATTTTGGAATATAGTCACCTTGAGGTGTGATGAATAGGATTCCTGCCCCTGATCCATGTGATGCATAGGAGACATCAAAGTATAGCTTCCATATGGGTTGTTCTTCAATCATACATAGGTGCTCCTCAGGAAATTCCATGATTAGGGGATATGCATCCACCAGAGGTGCTTCTGCTAGCTGATCGACAATTACTTTCCCTTTGATTACTTTCTGATCTATGTACTGGATGTCAAACTCGCTGAGTAGCACGACCCATTTTTCCATACAGCCTGTGAGAGTTGTCCTTGATAACAGATACTTGAGTGGGTCCACCTTTGAGATGAGATTGATTGTATGGCTAAGCATGTAATGTCTGAGCTTTTGGGTGGTGAAGACTATTGTAAGGCATGCTTTCTCCATTGGTAAATAATTGAGCTCATAGACAAGTAGATTTCAACTAATATAATAGATGGCTCTTTCTTTTTTGTCATCATCATGCTGTACTAAGAGTGCCCCAATGTTGTAGTGGTTGTCAAGATGTATAGTATGAGAGGGCATCTTGAAACTGGTGGTACAAGGATGGGAGAGTTGGCTAGATACTCTTTTAACTTCTCAAAGCTTCTTTGACAAATAGGATCCCATTTGAAGCTTGTGTCCTTGCAGAACAGATGCATAAAGGGTTGGCACTTGTCTGCCAGCTGTGATATGAAGCGTCGCACTGATTTGATCTTTCCTTGTAGGCTTTGGAGCTACTTGAGTGTTCTAGGAGGATGTATTTCTGTAATGGCTTTGACCTTTTTGGGGTCAATCTCTATGTCGCATCGTAATACGATGAAACCTATAAGCTTTATAGATGTTACACCAAAGACACATTTCTTTGGATTCAACTTCAAGCCATAATGATGTAGACAATTGAATACACTTTCAAGGATGTCTAGGTGTTCACCTCATGTCTTAGATTTTGCAATAATATCATCCACATAGTCTTCCAAGATTTTTTGGATCATATCGTGGAAGATGGTTTTCATTGCTCTCTGATATGTGGCTTCTGCATTCTTGAGCCCAAATGGCATCATTTTGTAGCAGAAGGTTCCCCATGGTGTGGTGAATATTTTTTTGTGTTGGTTTGCTTCTTCTATTTGTATATGATTGTACTCGGAGAAGCCATCCATGAGTGACAACATCTCATGGCCCAATGTAAGGTCTACAATCATGTCTATGTTGGGTAGTGGGAAATCATCCTTGGGACATGCTTTATTCAAATCCCTGAAGTCTGTGTAGATTCTTATCTCCCCTGAAGGTTTGGTAATAGGTACCATGTTGGAGATCTAATTTAAATAGTCGATAGCTCTAATAATCTTGGCTTGTAGGAGCTTTTCTAGTTCTGCTTTCACCAATAGGGCTACTTTAGGATGTATTTTGTGTAGCTTCTGCTTTACTGGCTTGGCATTGGGGTCCACTGCAAGATTGTGTACAACAAGATTTGGATCAAGCCCTGGCATGTGTGCATATGACCATGCAAAATTTATAACTGATTCTCTAAGAAGCATAGTGAAGCCCATTTCTTCACCTTTTGTTAGAGATGTTGCAATGTAGGTGATTCTTGGGCACTCTTCGGTGCCCAAGTTGACTGGTTTAGATTCTTCAATGATGATGGGTGGTTGCTTGGGTTTGTAATCTTGGATGGGAGGAAGAGGCAAGTCTCCATCTTCTAGCGCCTCTAAGAGGTTTTCACCAGAAGATACGCCCGTTATTTTCTTTTTTTTGGAATCAAAATGTTCCCCAAAGGGGTTTTCACATAAGGACTCATTATTTTCTTTTTCTATTTCAATTTTGCAACTGGAGCTTTCCTCTCCCCCAAAATATCCTTTAGGGTTGAGCTTTCATACACTAACTGATTCCTAATGATGATCTATTTTTTGGCCTGATGTTCCCATGAATCTTAGGAGTGCTTGTGTGCTTTGGAACTCATCAATGTGTGTGATGCTTGGTTGATCCTAGTCTATGAGTTTGGGATGGGGGAGGAAAATTTATATGATTTTAATGGTGAGTTGGTGGAGGACAAAAGCATCTAGGAGGGCATCATCATCAAAGATGTCATCATATGATTTATTTTCTTCCTCTTCAGGGATGTCTTCAATCGCTACGAGGTCATCCTAGCTATTCAAGAAGGGAACATTGGTCATGTTGGTGCCCTTAGTCATGCTATTGGGCTCTTGTGTATGCAGGTGAGGGGTATTAAAGCCAAGACCTTGATGCTTTGGATTCTTTAATGTTGTGATGGGGTCTTTTCTTCCACCTTCTTGTGGTCCTAGACCACTGCCTTGGTATTTCCATTATTTTGTGGTGTACTTGTGTGATTGTGGATATTTTTCTTTGAAGTAGCCAAGAAGTTGAGTGTTAGCTAGTGGGGGATCTCTATACAACCACCTATTGATGTCAAGGTCCATCTCTTGACTGTCTATGTTTCCATGGGAAACAAAAGTCATAGGTCCCATTTGCTTGACTTTGTGATTTTCTTTAGTGGACTTTCTTTGGTGACTTGGGTGCTCTTGAGTATGTGGATCAAGTGGGAGGGCCCCTACTGCAAATGCATCATTTAGGGTGTATTCACCACAACCTTGGTTATTGATCTTGACAAAAGAGAGTGGAGGCGAGGATGGTCTCTGGATCGCTATGGGATCAGGAAGAGCTAGCAACGGAAGTGTCAATGTTGGTTCTAGGACAATGGGTGGGATGAGGGAATGATGCTTCCATCACATGACAATATGCGAAGGGTTAGGGATCTGCATGGATGGTGACCTCAGTGCCTTGATGCGTAAATTTCACACACTGATGGTAAGTGGATGGTATAGCCTTGATGGAATGGATCCATGGTCGGCTGAGGAGGATGTTGAATGGTAGGTCAAGATCAACAACATGGCAAATGGTGTCTTGCATTACTGGGCCTAACTTGATACGAAAAAGAATGGTACCTTCAGAGGTATGCTCCAAGTTATCGTATACCTTGATGGTGATGACTTCATGTGATATGTCAGCCTCTATGAACTCAATTTGCTGAATAGATTTCAAAGTGCACAAGTTTAGGGCTGAGTCATTATCTATCATGACCCTTTTGATGGAAAAATCTCTAACCATAATGGTGATGCAGAGAGGGAGATTATGGTCAGGTGCAATAGCTGGTATGTTAGATGGCTTGAAGGATAGAGCACAAGATGTAGATAGATGTCCCACAAGGTTTTTGAACTGGATGACATTTATGTCTGTGGAGACATGTCCTTCTTGGAGGGCTATATTGAGAATATATTGATAGAGGGGTGAATTGCGGAGAAGGTTGAGGATGGAGATTTGGGTAGGTGTATTCCCAAGATGTTCTATAAGGTTGTATTGTGTAGTGTGTTAAGGCCTTGGATTGGCACCAGTGATAGATATACAGCCTCTACGGGTAGTAACAACACACTGACTATCTGCTCCTTTGACGTGGATGACATTGACTATGGGCTCAACTTGGGTTATGCAACCAATATAATTTATCATAGTTTATATGGGTAGTTGTATAGTCTTTGTGATCAGCATGGTCTCCTTGCTTTCCTTTTCCTTGGTTTTGGGGTGGAGGATTGGCATTGGCCTATTCCCAGGATTGTGTTGAGGGAATACGTTAAGATAGATGTGTAGATTGGCGTTAGGCGAGGCTTGGGCTGGTGTGTCCACTTGGATCTCTTTCATGTCAATGAGATCTTGGATATAATGCTTTAGTTTCATACACCTTAGGGTAGTGTGTCCTTTGACACGATGATAATCATAGTACTCATGATCTTTGTACCAATTAGGTTTGGGAGTGGTATCATCAAATTGTTGAGTTGGTGGGTATGTGATTAGATTGGCCTAAGCCATTCGATGAAAGATTACATCTAGAGGTTCACCAAGGGGTGTGAAGATTCTCTTCTAGTGAGTCTGGGCTCAAGGCCTATCCTGATTGGGAGTTGTTGATATCACATTAGTCTGATAGGTTGGATTCAGTTGCTGGTTTTGATGATGTTGCACAGGTTGCTAATTGATGGGAGATTGTTGCTGATAGTTTTGCATAGACTATTGATTGTTGTGAGGCTGATGTTTTTGATATGCACGAGTCAGTGTAGGACCAGCCACAACAATTTGGACATGCTTAGTGTCTGTAGCTCTATCAGTAACAACATTTTTTTTCTGATTCTAGTAACGAGGTTTGTCATTATTGGACTTACTTTGGGAATCATCCTTGTCATGCCAGATTGTGCCTTCGTCTAGGAGGCCTCTTTCAATATCTATCCCCTTGCTTTTGATATCTTGGTACATTTAGATGTCATTCATCCTCGTGAAGTGGGATAGTTTGGGATGCATATTATCGATAAAGATCTTGGTTAGATGCTTCTCAAGTGGTTGATATGATAACCAGGTTGTGAGGTTCTGCCATTGTTGCAAATAGTCAGCTAAGCTTTCTCCTCCTTTCTACTTGAGTTGCAAATTTCTAGTAAAGACAACTCATTCTTGACATTATGGGCATACTAGGAAACAAACTTCTTAGAGAGCTCGGCAAGTGTTGAGATTGTCCCATAAGGTATTTTGTAGAACCACCCAATAGCAGTTCCTCCCAATCTTTTGGGGAATAGGTTCATAAGATAGTTATCACTATATGCCACTTCTTGACATGCCATATAAAACTCTTTGATGTGGTTTATAGGGTCTCCTTTCCCTTTATATTTATCAAATTTGGGTGTTTCAAAGTGCTTAGGGGAAAGGGACGGTTGTGATCTATCGATCAAACAGATAGGGACACACGTCTTCAAACTTGAAGGTCTTGTTTTTTGTTCCGGCTTTGAGCTCCTTAAGAGCATTCTTCATCTCTTCCCACTCAGGATTGATTGGCATTGGAGTGGGTACTCCCATTTGGAAAGGATCTAGTGGTGCTGATGAATAAGGGTGATTTGGTAGAGGGTATTGTGGAGTGGGATATGCGGATTTTCCAACAAGATAGGTGGATTGGAATGGATGTTGGGGATGATACTGTTGTTGAGGTGAAGGAGCATACTATTGTGGGGGATATGAACTAACTTGTTGCTCGAGTACAATAATATTTTGTTGGTGTTTTACTGGATATGATGAAGCTTGTCGTTGCTGGGGGATGATGGGATATTGTTGCTACTGCGCTGGGAAGTGTTGTTGCGGTGGAGGAGGTTTATGGAATGATGCAACTTGTTGATAGAATGGTACCTAGTGCACTTGGCTTTGCACTTGGTTGATGTAGGAGGGATGCATTCTTGCATTGTTTAGGGGTGGAACAGATGTTGGGACATTGGAAGCAGGGGGTGGTTGTGCAAGGTAGCTAGCAAGATGAGATGAACTCTGCTGCTAAGGTGGCGGAACTACTTGAGAAGCAAAGGGTGGAATGGATAGGTAATTAGTATATAAAGGAAAAGATGAAGCTAGCAGAGGTTGCAATGGTTGTTGTTGCATTGCTTGAGAGAAGGTGACTTGTTGGGTTGTAGGCATGGATCCCAGAGAGTGGGTCGGTATTCCTAAGGCTTGTATTTCTTCTTAAGTAAGGCCCCAACAAGAACCGATTCATGGTGGGAGTATCAATGCAGAGGATGCTGGAAATAAAAATGTGGGGATTTGGGATGTAGGTGGTGGATTTGGAAATCCCATGGAAGGCATACCTGTTGTGAAAGCAGTTTGTTGGGTTTGTGTATTGGAGATGAAAGGTGGAGGTGGAATGTATGTTTGGGAAAATCTTGGTTGGGAAGTGAAAGGATATGCTTGTGTTCCCCACAGAAAGGGTGATGCTGACGTGGAAGCCTGCTGAGTAGGAAAGGGGAACAATTGCGTTGTCCCTTGAAATGATGATACTGAGGCAGAGGGTTTTTGGGAAAAAGAAGGAAATGATTGTGTTTCCCCTATAAATGATGATGTTGTTTGGCTCATGGATGGTGGAGGAACTACTTGTGTGGCGGCTTGTGTAGGAGGTGGAGGTTGGTTTTGTGCAAAGCTTTGGGCCTGGGTAATGGCTTGAGATGCCATAGAAGATGATGGTGTTCCCATGATGGAAAATAGAGTAGATTATGTTATGGCTTGTATGGTGGGGCTCGTGAAACTACTTTGCAAGAAGTGGGGGATGGATGAGGCTTCTTGAAATATGTGCAAGTTGGGATCTAGGATTTGTTGCATGATGGAGGTGTAGACTTGTGCTAGGATTTGGATGGCTTTGATGGGTATGAGGGGTTGGAGATGTGGTGGAATGGGAGTACCTTCCTATGCAAAGTTGGCCAATATAGCTTGCCGATTCTAATTAATAAGTGCACTCACTATTTGTTCATACCCTGGATGATTCATAAAGGTCTCCATGGAAAATGAAGTGGGTGGTCCATTTGGGTCTTCCCACACATTATCAACTTGTGGGTTTTGGGGATTTTAGGTTACCATCGTGCGGGTAGGATTGTTAGGATCCAACAAACTAGTGGCCCAGTCGGGATCCATATTCCTTCTCTTCATGGGTCTCATCTCGGAAGGCATGGAATGTAGATCTAAGGATAAAAATGCAAATGATGGATGGATGCAAGATGTTTCTAAGAACTTTAAAGATAGTGGATTTCTAAGATGGGATGCAAGGATTTGGAACAACTGAATGATGGTAGGATGATGAAGGATTGGTGAGATGCTCTGATTTGGATCAAAGATGATGGAGGATTGGTGGGATACTCTGATTTGGGTCAAGGATGATGGAAGCTTGGTGGAATATTGTGAATGATTACTAAGTGTTGGTTCAAATGAGTTGTTGCTTCCTGATGTAGGATCAAAGAGGACTACCAACCTAAGATAGCCTTATGATCTTCGAAAGACTAGATTCTTTATCAATATACGCCAATCTCTTGCTCGAGATGATGAGGCTTACAAGGACAAGTAAGGATTCCCTAGACAATGCTTAGTCACAGGGTGAAGATTTCTAATTTGGGATAAGGATTTGAAGAAACTCAAAGGATTTAGACATGAAGTGGATGGATTTGGATTACTAGATTTGGTTCAAGGATGGTGGGTTTCTGACTTGGATGATGGATGCTAGATTTGGATAAAAGATGATGGATGATGACAAGGATTCTGATTTGGGATTTGCAAATGGAAAGATGATGAAGGATGATGGAATGATGTTATTTCTACAAGGATGACCTAGAGGTAGCTAAAAAGGATGACTTATGATGCACCTAGGAAGATGATAAATAATGCAAGGATGAAACTAAAAATGACTTAGGATGCAACTTGACTTAGGATGCAACTAGGTATGGATGGTGATGAAAAGATGAATATAAGAATGGTCTAGGATGCAAAGGATGTTGAGAGAGGATTGTGGGATTTTGAAGGAATGAAGGATATAAGATGGTCCAAACTAGTCCTCTCTCTCTAGATTGGCATAGTGACGATTAAGCTGGAATCAGTATGCAAACTATTTCACTCTTGTGTTATACTCTATGTTGTCTAGTTTCTCTTGATTCTTTTCTTCTACTTGGATTTCTTTGAGGGAAGGTTGGTGATCTTTGATATTTCTCTCTGCAAATTTCTTCTCTTGATAAACTTGGGAATTGGGAAGTCTAGCTTTCTTGTGTTTAGATAAATGGGACATAGCTTGAGAAGATTTGGTAATTGGATTTGAATCAAATCTCTTGGGCATCTGATTTTTGAAGGATCTTTTCTACGAGGATGTTTTGAAAGATTTGATCAAGTTGTGTATCAGTTTGATGTTTCCAATGGAAAAGGACAAAACTCAAAAAAAGACACTTTGAAAGCAATCTCGACAAAGGACAAGGCAACTTTGTGGGATCCAAGCAATGAATGACCACTGAAAAATGATAGTTTTTCTGAAGAGAGTGTATGTTCTGACAAATGTTTGCACTGAGTTTGAACTTTGAAAACACTTCAAACAGAACTACCTAAGGGAAGGCTAGTATCAAAATCTTTTCTCACAACTTAATACCCCTAAAGGGATACATATGGTGAGTATCTTAAGGTGATCCAGGAAACCACAAGGATCAGTCCTTGCACAAAGATTTTGATACCTTTAGGATTAGATCGGGTAGCTTTTGATTTATTAAGTATGTAGTTGATCTGTGGAGTCCTCCCAATTGGTTTGTAAGCATGTGAATTACTTAAGAGCCTAGTTGACCATACTGAAATAGTAGGGATATTCACCTACCTCAGGCTACCATCAACACACATCACCTGAGCTTGACGGGATGAAGCGAGATTTTTCTCAGCGCTTTATTTCTATACTGACAGGGGAAGTATCAGTTTGAAGTCATTCTCCAAAGAGGAAGTGTTTTTCTCTTTGGATAGGCTTCTCTAAAAGTGAAATAGGTGAACTTGTACAAGTCCAACTTTTTCTACATTATTTAGCTAACAAGGATTTTACAAAATTGGAAACTTTTTAACAAAGACACCAAGAAGATGTTCTTTCCCAAATTGATTAGTGAGTTTTGGAAATGAAAGCTTGAAGACACATGTTTATGAGTTTGATCTGTCCATTTCCTTGAAGACACAAAAATATTTAAAAGAGATTTTGCAAGTTGGTTTACCTTGGCATTCAAGATTGAGTTGTAGCTTTTAGGAAATTGATTTGAACTTTTGAAATACTTTGTTTTCCAACCTTAAGTCATTCAAGATTTTGTTCTTTTTCTTTTAGAATTGAAATGAAAAGTTTCTTTGCAATTTGATTCAATTTCTTAGCTTCACTCAAGATTTGGTGCTCTAAAATTCAATTTTTAAACCCCAAAAATAGGTTCCTAGATTGATTTTATGCATGAAAATTTGTGAAAGCATTCAAGATTTTTTGCTTTCTAGGACTAAAAGAATGAAGTTTTCTTTGATTTGCCTTTGATTTCCTTTTGTTCACTCAAGATTGAATGTGATTCAAAACTTAAATGAAATAATTGATTTTGATTTGGTTCATCCTTTAGAGTCATTCAAGATTTGTTTGATTGATTTCAAGCACTAAAATGAAATATTTTATTGCATTGATTTTTTTTTATCCCTTAGGCATTCAAGACTTGGTTGTTGTTCATTTTAAGCACCAAACAAAGTGTGTAAGATTTTCCTTATTCATTTTTATCCTTTGTTAATTTTAAGCCCAAATTGAAATGATGAGGTGTTGTGAGTTCATACAATGTTCATTTTAAGACCTTAGGATTAAGTGTGTTAATTCTATTTTTTATCATTAATTCATGATCTCGTTGACTCTTCCTAATTTTTAGGATAGAATCTAGTAAATTTGTCTACAGATTTGGATAGACCTCTAAACCATCTTTTCGGTGCTTTTTGAATCGTCAAAAATGGAGCTCGTATGCAAAAGTTCCAAAGGTTTTCGTGAAAGTGCCTCTTTATGGTTTTTTCTGGAAAATAAGCCAAGATCCCACAAGAAGAAGAAGAAGTAGATAGAATAGAAGAAGAAGAAGAAGAAGAATTCCAAATGCTCCCTCAACCTACAAGCTGGAAAAATCAGAAAAAAAAACTCCAAATCTCATCAGAATGTTAGTAAAGAACCTGTGAAGTGGGTCCCACCGGGCGTGCCAGAATATAGACTACAGTTTTGATTTGTATCTATTCAGAACAGGTGTAAACAAGGCAAAAGTTAGATTAAATTCTATCATTTATATTAGTCCAAAAAATAAACATAAAAAACCAAGCCACCTCAGATTGAGCCAAAACAGATGCATCTAAGCAATGTTTGATTTGCTCTGATAAGAGGGATGTGGGTGTGCTCTCTAAGCACTTGGAGCTTGCCCCTAAGGCTTCAAAGATCCTAATGATGCTAAGATTGATTAAGCTAGATTCATTCTAATCCAAATGAAAGTATGATATTTCTGAAAAATGATGTGCAAATTCTATAAAAGAGGTTAGATTAATCCATTATGCTATGCTAATGTAAGTTAGAAAAGCATAAAAATGAAGTAAGCTAACAAAGTATGCTAAATGTTTAAGCTCTAGAATGAAACTAACATTATAACACTACTCAATGTAAAAGATGTGAATTGGTGTATTGCTCTTGGAAGAGGAGGGTATTTGTAGGATTTGAGGAAAGGCTTGGGTTAGGAAGGAGAGTTAGGGTTAGAGGTAAGGTTTGGGGTAGAGTTTGGGGTATAGTTTGGGGTATGGTAAGGTTTAACCTTGGTCAAAGTTGCTCACACATGTGTGAGAAACACTAGGGAAGTGTGCAAGGGGAACAAGAGTGGAAGAGGATACATGGGCTTCATTAATGACTTGTAAGAGTCATTAATGAGGATGTAAGCAGCATTTATGAGAATGTAAGGCTCATTTATGAGGGTTATTGACCCAAAGTCAAAGTTTGAAGGGTTTAGGCTAAAAAGGGTAGGAATCACTTTTTAATTAGGTTTAGGGTGAGATTAGGAAATTCTAGAGGAGGTTAGAGATTTCTAGAACATTTCTAAGTTTTTAGGATTTAAATAAATATTTTATTTATTTAAAAAAAGTTTGGTCAATTTATCAATTAATAATTAATAAATAGAGGAGAATCACTCAAACTTGATTTAAATGATTTGGGGAGGGATTCTTTAATTAAAGATGTTTAATTAAAATAGGAGGATTTAATGGCATAATAATAAATTAATTAATTAAATAAATAAATAATTAACAAATGATGATGTCATCAGGGGTTTTTGGAAAATAAAAATATTTTTATTTTCTAAAAGATTTTTAGGTGTCTACAGTAAGATCTTGTGAAGTCTTCCACTTGTGCATTATCATGTGATGATCATGATGTATTCATTTGTATGTTGTATATTTCTTTTGTTTATGGTTATGTGATGCACATTATTACATGAAGTTTATTCCATGTTTTAAAAGAAAGTGTTAAGTGCATATTAAACCCCTTTGTTACAAGGGTTCCTTGGTAGGGAATTATAGGAAAAATCACATATTAATCAAAGTGATTGCACAAAGAAGGTGTTGAAAATATTTCAGATGCAAGTTGCAAAACCAGTTAGTACACCTTTGCCTAGTCATTTTTAATTGTATAAGGAGATGAGCCCCAAGCCGCAAGAGGAGATGGAGTACATTTCTAATGTTCCATAATCTTCAAGAATTGGTAGTTTGATGCATGTCATGGTGTGTACAAGGCCAGATATTGCATATGCAGTGAGAGTTGTAAGAAGGTATATGAAGAATCCTACAAAGGAGCATTGGAATGTAGTCAAGTGGATTTTTAGATATTTGAGAGGTACAAAAACTCATAGCTTATGTTTTAGAGGTTCTCATTCCACTCTACAAGGCAATGCTGATTTAGATTTAGCATGAGAGATTGATAGTAGGAGCACTAAAAGGTATGTTTTTATTGTAGGTGGCACCATGTTCAGTTGGATTTCTAGATTGTAAAAGGTTGTAGTACTTTCAGCAACATAAGCATAATATGTTATTGATACAAAGGCTAGTAAGGAGATGATTTGGTTATAAAGGTTATGGAGGAATTGGGAAAGAAACAAGAGAATAGTAGGTTGTAAAATAACAGTCAAAGTGTGATTCATCTTTCAAATAACTCAGTCCTTCACTCTAAGACCAAACACATGCAACTTTAGTACCATTTCATATGCTCAGTTTTAGAAGATGGATAGTTGAAGTTGAAGAAGATACACACTAGTCACAATCCTATAGATATGTTGACCAAGGTAGTAACTCAAGATGAATTGACTTCCTACTTAGTTTCTATTTGCCTTTAAGCTTGATCATAATGGAAATGAGAACCAGTCAAGTCCAGGTGCATCAATCTAGTGGGAGCCAAAGGGGCAATAATGTTAAGATAGGATCAGTCTCCAAGTGGGATATTTTTTGTATGTGGCAACTAATCATGTAATAATTATACACTTGTCATGAATTTTTTTATGCTTAGGGTTAATTCTGCTAACCCGCTTTGTAAACTATCTCAAAAAGGCTTGATAAATAAGCATCCATGTGATGTGAAAAATATCATATTGTAATTTACTGTTCTCTAGATAATAGAATAAGTGAATGACTATTTATCTAGTGGATATAGACCATAATGGGTGAACCATATTAAATCTATGTTGTTTTTTTCTTATCTTTCTTATTTCTGCATTATCTTAATATTGGTTATTGCTCGTATTTTCTTAATCCCTAACAAAGGGTACATGGAACATATTACAAAGAATTTTTTCAGAAGAAAAGCCTACAAAAATGAAGCATTACATAAATAATATATTGTGAGAATTTTTTTAGAAGTTATATTGAAAGTCACATATGCTAGAAGAAAGACCAACAATTATGCCACCACAAAGACAAAAAGTCTAAATATGCTAGTATTAAAATTATTGAAATTGATGCTCAAATGGTTCAAGTGCCTTCTTAAAGCCCAAAACATCAACAAAAAATAAAGATGACAAAAAGTGTTGGCTAGATTGGAGAGGAGGAAGAAGTAGAGCATCCACTGAAATCACCTCCTAGGGGAATTGATATAAATTGGTTCCTGAAGACATGGCTAATGTGCCTAAGGAGGTTACCATTGAACAAGTTGATGATGAAATGGTTATGAAAACAAACCAATTTTTGGAAGATGATGATTTTGTGAAGACCCCTGAATTCAAGAGAATGTATGAAAATTTTGAAAACAAAAAAAATGGATTTTGAACCATCAAATAATGATGAATTTTTGTAGCTACCTTTAAAGAGGTGAATTTTGATGAAATAAATGTTAGTCCTAAAGAGGCTCGAAGGATAGTAAAGGAAATCAACATGTTTCTTGTCCTAAATTGGGATTTATATACTGAGTTTTTTATTGTCCAGGTGAGGAGCCAAATGGTTATATATTTTTGCTTTGAATTTGAAGCATAGAAAGGTCTTGTAGAATCAAGTTACCATCCAAGGTCACAAGTATTGTCTTTGTAGAAATCTTCCCAAAATACCAAGAAGCCAAAGTTCTTAAAGTTATCTCAAGAGATGAGAGGCACTACCATAATCAAGATATTAAATAATTCCTCATCCCTTGAAGCCCTTTTCTCTCACAATCTATGCTGCTATAGTTAGTTAGGCAACTACATAAAAAATATTTGAAGAGAATGAAAAATTGAAGAAGGATGAAGTAGAAATTAAGAAAGATTATAATGATCTATATATGAAAAATGTTAGATTTAAATAGATTATTACTTTAAGAAATATATACCCTATTCCTTCAAGTGACATTATTGTCAGTAGGAAATCGACTAATGCAAGGACTTCTACTTTTGTTGAGGCTGAAGCAAAACTGGAGAAATATTCGAGTAGAATTGAAGTACTAGAAGCAACCTTAGTAAGAGAAAGGTTTATAATTATAGTCAAGGATTTGGATGCATTTCATAATGTACTTAAATACATACTTGTAGAGATAAAGAGAAAAATAGAGGATATACATATTATCTTTCAGACTTTTTGTAGTCCTTACAACAATATACAAAAAACATATATAAGAGATGACATCCCAAGAAACATTATATGTCAACTATATGTTTGGTTACACAATAAGTTCCATATGTAAGAGATGACATCCCAAGAAACATTATATGTCAACTATATGTTTGGTTACACAATAAGTTCCATATGATCCCCCATCCATATTACCAAGATACATGATAGTCAAGGAATCCATGATTTATTATCATTCTTCGAAAATAAGGATTAGTCCATTAGGGATAGAATTGATTCTTTTCATACATTACAACACTTGTTGATTCCTAACATTTTGAATGAGAAAATGCAATTAAAAGACTTGTAAAAATGGAAAAAGGAATTTAATTTGGTTGTGTCAATGATTTTTCTATTAATGAATGATGGAAAAGGTATAAATTGTAATATTCAATGCTACTATTGATAGAGTTATTACACTAGAGGTTGGATACTCAAAGTTTATTTTAGGCACTAGGTCTACACTTGATAGAAAGTGGAGAGAAAGTTTATCCCAAATGCAACAATTCCCTTAGATAGGTGAATTAAAATATCATGAATGACATCAGAAATATGACACCCAAAGAAGGAATTGATCAATGGTTCCTTGATTCAAAATCTTGTTATTACAACATGGCATGACAAGGTAGTAGATAAGATAAAAGATAGCAAATTTCCATAATCCGTGTGATTATAATTAGTTTGGAATTATAGAATCATATTGTTTATAATTTTTAACACCGATACTTCAGATCATACTCTATGATCTTGTTACCTATTTTTTTGCTTCTAGCTCAAATAGGTAGAGCATGGATAACTGTGCAACTAAGGGTGAAAGGTGCATTTTAAATTTTAAGTTTCAGATTAAGTGTTTTGAATTGAAAAGAAAAAATGTTGAAGAAAAGAACATTACATTGAAAAAAGAAAATATTCATTGATATGCATGTATGTTACATTAGAATATTACAAATACATTTTGTAATCTTGAGCTCTTTTATCCATCATAAAGAAGTACATATGACCCACACAAATCATGGGATAACTCTCAAAATAGATGCAAGTACAAAGTAAAAATGCATATAAAGCCAAGATGTAAATAAAGAAGAGGGACCTGTCATTGCCTGATGAGTTCTCACATCTGTGAAAAACACCATGTCTTCATTTTAGCTTCATATTTAGATTTCTTATTCATGTTCATATACCTAGAAGAAGTGTTAAAAATTTTAGAACTTGAGGTCTCAGTGCTATGTTTACAAATCATTAGTAATGCACAAACTACTCAAATAAATGCATCAAAGCGAATGAAAACAAGAAGAAAGGAAAGCATTGTGGTTTCATTTTTTTAAAATCTAACAAGTTTTTTTCATGTGCAGATTCAAGTGTCATCATTTACATTTTAGAATGTAGGAAAAAAGGGCTCCCACAAGGGTTGAGCACATCATACTATAATTGGGACTTGGTTGATCATAATAGGATGTGATTCCTACATCATTTATGTTTCCTCATCCGTAAAGGATGTATTACTCATATCAACAAAACATATCAATTTTTTGGTATAGGTTAAACATACTTTCTCGGACAAGATTGCTAAATATGAATGAGACAGTCATCCATTTGTGGTCATTAAGTTCCAAAGTTTTAAAATAGATGGATTTCATGGAAACAGGAGATTAAATAAAATTCTGAGCTCCTTCCCAAATTATGACAGAAGAGGTCTAATGAATCTAGCTAAGATATAGCTACAAAAGAGAAACATGATTAAAGCATTGAGATATTACAGGGATGTGATATTTAACTTGAAACCTTTTAGTTCAAAGCTTTCAGTCATGAAGAGATTCATTATTTCATTTCCATTAGAAAAAGAATTTTTATGATGGATATCAAGCATAATGCATAATGCTATATTCATGAATTGACAATGGACAATCAAAAGACAACCATCAATAGTTGTTACTAGCCAAGGATTTGTTAAAGAAGCATCAAGTCATGAAGGACAATCACAAAGGATCAAAGATCAAGTCAAGTCATTAAATGCAGTGTTGTGACATTAAAAATCAATATATTGTATTATTGATGAAGAGAAGTAAGCTATTAGGAAATCTATCATGATGAAGGAAAACATAAGACAAAATTCTGAAAGCATAAGGATCCATGGTTTTTAGAATATCTATCTCAAATATGAAAAGAAGTTTCATAATTCTTGTCAAGTTCTGAGTTATAGGGGTTAAGGAATGTTGTCTTAAAAAAAAATAGTGCCACATTATATAAAGACTAATTGAGCCACGTGTATGATGAAAAAATGATACCAGGATAGAAAAAATGCATCTACAGGTATGTCCATTGATAATGACAAGGTTTAAAGCATGTTACAAAATGTACACTTAATACATGCATTATATTAAAGAGTACAACAATAAATACATGTAAGGGAAATGTTATATGAAATAACATTGAAGAGTATGACAAATATCACAATTTCTATAATGAAAACAACAATTGATTTACATTGGATAGTAACACTCAATATCTAATCACCCATTACTACTATGACAGAGCAATACAATAGGAAAATAAGTACAAATAGAAGGATGAAATTATAATCATGAATAGGAGTAGTTGAAACACAAAAAAGGGATATGGTTTTTTTTATCTAGAGATCCACATTAAATATACACCTATAGAAAGTGCAATCTTATCTATCAAAATCCTCAGTTTTGCATGTGAAAACATTATTATCTATCACAAATGTTTAGAAGGGATACAATTGCAAGATATCGATTTCTATTGCCAATGACAATAATATACTTAAAGTTAATGAAGACCATAGTAGTCCTTAATTAATTAATATTGATCAATAGGAGTACAGTGCTAGAGGTATGGTTTGCATAGGTTTTTCATGGTAAGGTAAAGAATATATTTTCCTAAACATCTGCATCGTCACCAAGATGCATGAAATAATCAAATTTATACAAAGATTAAAATAGATAGGATCAAATGATACTAATCTAAAGGTAGTGTGCAATCAAAATATAAATCATGGAACCATGGAAATAAAATATAGTTACACAAGTAATAGCAATCTAATACGGAGTAGTGATAATCAATGATATTAAAATCAATCATAAGATAGAAACAAAGTCACAATTCTTGGTTCTATAAGTACATGAAGCAAAAGAGCATAACCTAAATGATAAACCATGAATATTAGATACCTAATCAACAATAAAACATGATTTTAAGAAGCAAGCTAAAAGTAGGGAACTTTTATGAATATCATACATCAAAATAGAGTATCCATACAGTGACAATCAGGTCAGCAGTTGTGATTTCATATGATTCAATAAACATTAATTTCAAAGCACCAGATTTATGCAATAGATTCAATAATTTATGTTATTAAAAGTAAGTTACATATACAAGACATCCAAGAAAATCCATATCTAAGATGTAATGTTGTATAATTGGTGATAGATACAAAGATCATCTTAAGCAAGAGCAAAGTTTTTGAGAATGCCTACTTACAAGCCAAGAAATGAATTAATATTATCTGTAATGAGAATGCGAAATCAAAACCTCAATGTCTATTTTGATCAAATCATGTTATAGTCATAACACAAGTATCATCAAGAGATTTATGATAGTTTTTATATATGTAAGGACAAGAGGCAAAATAAGACAATAGAGAGAAAGGGTCATTTAAAGCCAAATTCCATTGTTCTTAGAGTGAACATAATCTGTCAAATAGAGGAAAATGGAAAGTTACAAGGCAGAGACAATCATCAACACATGAGGGAAGATTCTAAAATCTAAACAAAGTATATGAGATGGCTTTGTAGTTCCCGAAAGATCACTGTATGGAATCAAAATGCAATAGTGATCATTTACTAGCAAAAAAAGAAATCCTCGTGCTTGAAGATTCATCAAACATAGTAAACATAAAGATAATAGCCATAGTTATGACTAGGGTTTTGGGGGTTTTCTATTCGAGGTATAGAGAGGAGGAAAATGTTTTCATGTTTTTGTAATAATTGCAATACAGTCAAAACCCTTGACCAAATGAAATAAAAAATCTACATTTCCATACTAGGGTTTTGAAGTTCATTATACTCATAATTTTCAAATAACAAGTCATGGCATGAGGTAACAGAACCATGAGTTTTTTTTTAATTTGCAGCAATAAAAGATTGAACATCCAAATACATGGAAAAGATGTAATAGGAAGAGAGCAAGACATAGAAAGCCACAACTGCTTGTACAAAGTTTCAAACTATAAAGCCCAAAACATAATCTCTAGAAAAACACACTAGTTCTTAGCAAAAGGATAGAGGGTAATAATTTGATATATGTTCTAGGGTTATGATAAGGGTTTCATGTCATGCTCTCACAACCCAGTGGTCTTTCATAATCAAAAGAAACAATAGAAACCGTGATAGGTTCTCTGATAGAGAAATATCAAAGTTTCATTCCCATAAAATTAGATGTCAAGGCAAACATCAGAGAGTGAACATGTACATGGCCAAATCTTCTACAATGAAATTTCTTAGTCATTGTCAAAAGGAAAGAAACCCTCATGGCTAGGAAAAATGGAAACAAAACCCTGCTAAAAGCTTTTTCTTCTTGGTACAACAAGACATGGAGTTCGAAGAATTAAATGGGGCCTACTTGTAAGAGGCCAGAATTTGCGATAAACTTCAAAAAACCTCCATGTAAATCTCCAAAAAAATCTATTGTAAAAACCCTAGCTCAAGTTCTCCTCATTGGCGGCAGAAAACCACAATGAAAAAAATGAAAAATGAAATGAGCTTCAAATTAGGTTTTGAAAGCCCTAATACCTCCGCAGGTTAAGTGAGTTTTTCCTTAAGTGATTTTTTATGGGATATATTAAACAAATACCGCACGGGTTTTTGTTATTAATATGAACATTGTTCCATTTCTTTTTACATTTAATTTATATTTAATAAATATTCACTTTATACTATTTAATAAATATGAAAATATAGATATTATTTTTTACTCTATTATTTTTTAAGGTATTTAATATTTATTAAATAGTATTATTTACTATTTATTAAATATTAAATATGTTTAAAAGCAATAATAAATAATATAATATGTTTAAAATAAATTGTTGCATGGTATATAATTATGAATAATAATAGCTAAGTGTTGACTTATAAAACACTTAGTAGTTAATTATTCTTTTCATATGCAAAAATAAAGAGATCTAGACATTTCAACTTGGAGTTCTATTTTTGGATTTTGAGAGGCGGTTTAGACCAATTGCAGTTGAGATTCACCTTAGTATATGTTATTTTCCTTAGGGTGTTTTCCCTAGTTATTTCTTTTTGCTTGCTTTTGCATCCTACAAATT